>VZTZ01019559.1:117825-503296 GCA_013400955.1 Drymodes brunneopygia
CCGGCACGGAGGGCGGCGGGAGGCTGCGCGCCGGGAGCGCGGTCTGGCCGGCGAGTCGCTCCGGTTCCCCTTCCGCCAGCGAGGGTTTGTGGTGTCCAAAGCGGGGACGCCTCCGGTGAGGCTGACGGTGCCTTCGCTCCTCCGAGTGTGTCACAGCCCCGAGAGCGNTGGGCGAGCGGCGGAGTTCAGAAACCTCCCCGGGAGGGGCGGGCAGGCAGGGACATGGCAGCACGGCAGAGAGGAGGGGCAGGGGAGGGGTGGGCACGGGGCCGCAGTCAGCCTGATGGGTCTGTTGGCCGTGGGAATCCCTTCTGGGGAGGAGGATGGAGACTTCGACAGAAGGATCTGCAGGTGTTTGTCCGTGTTTGAAAGGCTGGAGACAAAAGTCTTTAACACGGGTGGTATTTGTGTATTTTACGTGCTGTAACTGATACAAAGCCGATTTGTATATTTCCGGATTATTAATACAGTATGTACAATATACACGAAACAATCTTACTCTGTTTTTAAACGCAGTATTTAAGACCTGTACTCGATTGCGTTGCCCCCTGCGCTGCCGTGGTCCCAGCCGGACGAGTTGCCCGCTGTGGCAGCAGTAGGGGAGCCTGAGCTGGCTTTCGCGGAGGCAATACTACTAACCTAGGTGAAAGCGAATTGCTCAGCTCTGTTTTAGGAACGAACGTGACAGTCAGATGGGTTCCTTAAGTACTGATGAGCAGATTTGTTTTAAAAATCCTGATTTCTTGAAGAAATATGGCTTAATGCAGAACTGCATCTCGTATGTATTTGCATGTGAGTATAAGGGAGTAAATTTGGTGCTGTTTGCTTGCTATTGCTTTGTTAGTTCTGTACCCCATAAATTTTGGGCCGATTTCATACAAATGAAACAGAGGGGTATATTTTGAGATACTAATTCTCAAAGAAAGAACATTTCTCTAAGTTCTGTGAACATAACTGGGCAGGGGAGAATGTGCTTGTGTGCAAAAAGGAAAAATATGCTGCATATATTTCAACCATTAATATTGAAATGTCAGCATTGGGCAGAAGGGTTGTGGGAACTGAACTGTGGTTGGGAACTGAATGTCCAGGAATTGGAAAAATCCCACTTTTAATCTAAATGTATTCCTGTAGGATTCAGCAGTGTCCAATAAGGAGCTAATCTCACTTGAAGCCTGTCATGGTAGACATGCATATTTATATTCTCCCTGGATTCTCTGATGCTCTGTTTAAAACAAGCCTGAAGCTTTGGTATAATTCGGTTAAAAAATCTGACAGTCATGAGATGCAATTCCCTAGGAAATGAGGCTTCATATATGTCATTGCCTACAAAACTGTTGGTCTTATCTACACTTCCTTAGCCTTAGTGTAGCCAATACGCTTAGGTGTGCCTTTTTCTGGCTGGTGTCATGAACAGGTAATTTCTCTAATATAGAGATGAAGAGCAGCTCCTTGAGGCTGCAGACTGTTAATGAGTGCACAAAGGAAATGATTTATAGTGTGGGCTGCGTTACGTCTTACGTACTTTGCTGAGACTAACTCTCAGCTGGACTATCTCCTTTGCTTCTCCCTCATAAACTACTAGGCAGTTTTTAAGTAGAAATCTGCTTGTGGAAGCAACTCCTGTTACAGATGCAGAGACTATCGCTTCATATTCCATCTGCGTTAGTGTTATCATCATTTTCTCAGACAGCTTCTTTGGAAGATGAGGCTCATTGATCTACCCCTTTACCATGCCAGCCATAATGCAGTGTTTTTTTAAGACCCTTTTTGGCAGTCATCTTTACTAAGTTGAAAACTTGAGTTTGCATAATTTGAATTCTTTTGAAATTTTGTCTCTGATGGCGTTGACAACAACATCAACTTTTAACTGAATATATTGTTTCATGAACCCAGGCTGAATGAAATGGGACCAGGCGTATCACTTCCAGCTGTTCACCCTGCCTGTTTGTGCCTGGCTGATACCGTGCTGGTGGCAGGCATAGCTGCGTTGCGTATGAAGCAGGTACTCTGTGCAGCTTGCAGGCTGCCACTGTGCAGCTCAGAACCTGTGCTGATCTATATTACTATTTTGATCTGTATACTGGATTGCCTCTATGCATGACTCAGCTTCCTGTCACGGTAGCTGCCACTTCTGTGAAAGCTGAAATGGACAGATGCCTCAGAGTGGTAATCTCTTTTGCTGCCCAGCTTCAATCTGTTTGTGTTTGGGGCTCAGTGTCCTAATCTTTAGCACCTGTGAATGTAAAAATGCTGGGAATGAAGTACAGTGAGGCTGAAATGGAGAGGATAAAGAAATGAGTACAGAGAAACTAATTTATTGCTTTACCTGAGACTTTATCAGTGTGAAAGCACTCTGGGTGAACTCAGTTGGGAGATTAGTTGGTAGCTTTTTTTAAATTAAAAAGAATTATTTTATTAACTCAAAAAATTAAAACAGTATCAAAAACATTATGTAAACCAAAATAAAAATCATGGCTAGGGTTCTTCTGTATTCATTATAAGCATACATCAAAATTACCCTGTTCCATATTGAAAAACATATTTTTTAGTTGTCCATTTAGAAGTGGTATGTTAGAATCAGTGTCTGTATTTGAGTCCCCATGCTAGTTATGTGGAAGCCACCCGGCCAGAGGTTCTTGTCCTGTGGAAGATGGCAGAGCATTGCCTGAAGGCATGATCCCCAAACTCTCACCCTGATTTTATTGTACTTGCAGCAGATCTGCAGTGTCTGTCGTTAAAGTTAGTGCAGGAAGTATCCTTGTGTCAAACAGGAGTAAAACCAGATCTATAATTCTGCAAGTGACTTAATATAAACATAGCTTGATCCTGAAAAACAATAAATCTGCATAGTAGCAGAGAATCTTTGCACATATGCACTTGGTATATGTTTTTTTTTCCTTTCAACATTATGTTTCTTGGTTATCCTTCTGTCCTTATTTGCTCCAAATTGAGTTACATTTAAAGGAAGCTACAGAATGCATTCCTTGGTACAACACATGAGTAAAGTCTAGTTATTCCTGGTGGCCTGATCCTGCTGTAATTCAAACAGAGTAGTGCTTTATTTATTCAGTAGTCCCACAGGAAATGGTAAGATAATGAAGGTAGGAAGAACAGTTCAGTAGTTCTGATTCACATCCATCATGGTCAGTAAAAAACGCACCCAGTTTTTTGACTTAAACCCAGCCTGATAAGGGTTTGCAAATTAAAACCAGCTTTCTGAGTCAAGTTGTCTAAAAATGAGCATTACTGATCAGTTCTAATATGTTGAAGAGCTTGGGAAGTAACCTGAGTGATATGCTATAGCTAGTGTTGTGATGCAAACTTAACTATGAGAAACACTTATTCCGTCTGCAAGCTAAATTTAAGTTCTTGTTCATATGTGTTCTAATACTTCAATATATATTGTGGGGTGTGCAAAAGCATTTGGTAGTAGTTCAATTTCAGTCTCACTGCTATCAATGGAGACAGGCTCAGTATTTCTGTTGAAGGCATACCTTTAGCTGGCACTTTTAGAAAACCTATAGCAAGTATGTTACAAGGTCACAATAGTTGAGGGGTTTTATTTATATCTTTCAAGTGAAGTATTTTGCCAGGCACTGTGGTATATACCTAAAATACCCATCAGTTCTCCTCAGGTATTTAGAACGTGGTTTTGCCAGGGCCTGCATGTGCAGCTTTGCTATTGTCTTCATTCCAAACCAGTAACTATTTGCAGGAGTTGGGAAAGCAAAGTTTTAAGATCAGGTCAAAAATCAAGGTTTAAGGGTCAGCAAATTGACCAGCATGTCGCCTTTTGTGTAGAAATTAAAAGACTCCTGTGTAGAGTTGCATCATCTGATGAGATAGTAACTCCAAGCTGAGTGTTACTTTGCTGCTCCCTAGCAAGCTGTCCCAGTTTTACGAGCAGGCGACGAGGGCAGTTGCCTAGAGCGACAGACAAAAGGAGGCAATAAAATCACATTCTAAGCAAGAACGAGACCCTGTGACTCTGTGCCTGGTTTTGCCGGCTTAATGAGGACTCGGTGCATTCCCCAGGCACCATTCGCCTTAAGGTGCTGATGTGCTGAGACTGAGCAAGCTCGTTACTACGGGAGCCATGGCCATGGTTGTTTGAACATCCCATCCATTTATGCTTGTTTCTGCTTCAGCTTGCTGCTGCTGGAACTAAGTGGAGAAACTTTATATGCTCCTCCTCTGCTCCTTTTCTTGACAGTGCTGTATTACTTTTTCCAAAATGGTTGGATTGGCAGGAGAGAAGGGACAGATGTGCTGAGACTAGAGAGCTCACAGAATTCATGCTTCACTGAAAAACCCCTTGTTATTATTAGCCTTGCAAATTAGGAATGACAGCCTGCTGAGACTTACTGCGTTTATATTTATGTCAAGAAACTGATTGCAAGAAATAAGACATGTCTTAGTAAATCTTGCATGCATACTGGATTGCTATAAGGACCTTTTACAGCCATCTCAGGGCTCAGTTAACACTACTTGATGTATGCTTCCATTTTCCACCCAGTTTTGAGTGCTAAAAATGTTTCCTTCCTTTGCTCCACTGCTCGTGCTCTGACACCTCTAGACTTTTGGGATGGACCTCTTCCATGCTATGAATAGGTTGCTGTATCAGTCTTTCCTAATAGATAGACTCAGTGGAGACTTCTGTGTCACTTTGACAACGTGATTAACAAGCTGTAACAGAGAACCTGCCTGGAATGACAGTCATTTTGCCCTGCTGCTTTTTAGGGGAGCTGCTTGGAGCAGCAGGGATTTGTGAGCTAACTGCAGGGACAGAGGTGACACTGTATTGGTTTGCTTTAGGTTCACAGTTGGTTTGTCGTGTCATCCAAAGGCATGCACTGAAAGCATTGGTAGCTCAGCCTTCACCACACATCAAGGTCTGTAATAGAAAGAAAGGAAACGTATATGGATTACAAAAAAAGAAACAATCTAGTCTCATCAGAAGTAATAAGAATTTGGAAAACATACTACATTTCATTAGACTTTGCAACTTTAGTCCATCACTGTCATCAAAAGGAGATTTATGGGAGGCAGATTATCCCACAGTGGCCCACTGGAATGTTCTTACACTTTGTAACACCTACATTACTTCATCCAAAAGGGAATGCTAAACTTGGTTCTCATAAAACAAGGACAAGTTTGTGTTTCCATATTTTTAATCCAAGAATACATTTTTCTTGTGGGTGAGCCTGTAATAAAATTCTGCTAACTTCTCTGTGTTCTTTGCACAATTTCATAAAGTTTTTTTTCATTTTCCCTTTTGCTGTTTTGCTGTTGAATATACAGTAATGGGATATGTGTTAGGTTTTCAAATCACTTCTCTGTCACAAATGCTAAGGAGAGGACTCCAGCCTAGAATATGATTTCCAAATACAGAGGGATAAGAACAATCCTGGCTTTCAGGAGCTGTCAAGCAATGTGATTATGCACCTGACAATACACAGATTATTTTGTATTTTAAGGAAAAGAGAGAGGTTAATACCTGATTTGGTTTGTACCTTTGTAAGCACAGCTGTACTTCATTTCCACCTCCAGGTTCCAGTTATTTTACTCTAAATCCTGCACCCTGGCAATCTGCCTTGACCCCTGGCTTGACAATGGACTGCAACCAGGTTTGCACCCTGGGTTTTTTTGTTTGCTTAGTTTTTTTTGGTGGTTGTTTGTTTGTTTGTTTTTTAAATCTCCTTTAGAAATTTGCTGTTTTCTTTGAAACTGAGCAAGGCAAACATAGCCTTTTCTCTAAGGTTGTAAGTGGCTACAGCACATCTATAATTTTGTCTCATCTCACACTTGATTAAAAGGTTCTTCAGACCTAAAATAATATGATTAGGTTTTTTTTGGTGTTAGTTTCTACTGGAAGATTAAAAGAAGCCCTTTTAATTCATGCAGAGTTAGAGTTCTCTTGCACACATGTGTAGATGCACACTCCCTAAACATAGGTGCATACACACATGTACACACTCAAAGACACACAAGGATGTATGGATAACTGAACTCACATGGAGCATGCAGTAATCAGATTTCCATGTTAGTAATTCTGATTTGCCCATATGCCTTTAAATTTTACACTGTTGCACGTAAGCCTTATAGCAACCTATAATTAACTGACCCAGTGCTCTATTTTACGACCCCTTTTCATAGCTCAGTGTGGAAAAGAGGGGTGTTCATTTAATGAACAGTTTTCAGCTCTTTGTCAGGGTGTGTTTGGAGGCACGCTCGCAGGTGCCTCCTGTTAACCCTGTTGGAAGCAGGTTTTTTACTTGTAAAGTGTCCCATATAATTTCCTAAGTTAGTCAGTATATAAGCATTTCCAAAAGCTGAGCAACATGCAAGCCAGAGGAAGTGTCATGTTTCATTATTGAAGCACACTTGTTCCACTGAAGCACAGGAAAACTAACACCTGAAGGATCAATTAATTTTGGATGCCCTCTCTGAGATAGCAAGGACTGAATTTTTTCAGAGTAACTAGTATTAGAAACTGAATACAAGACATGATTTTTATCAGCTTTGGTTGTAGCTGAGAGTGCTCAGTGTTTTTGTATATCAGCCTTAGGACTTCCAAGTCACGTTCCCAGAAAATGAAGAACCTAGTATTAATGACCACCCCTGAAAATTTAAATTACTTAATTAGCATCAAAGGAAGTCTGGGGTAGAAGCCAGGATGAAATGTCATTCCCTCCCCCTCTGCAATGTTCACTTTCTTAGCTGTGAAAGTAGTTCTTTCCTGTAATTCCTTGCCTCATTCCTAACCTCAGCTAAAAATAAATTTGCAATCTGCTTTATTTTACGGTCCTGCATCATCCTTAAAGGTAGGTACAATAAAACAGGCAAAATATGCTCCCAAGTGCTTTTAACTTAATCTTTAGGCCATACTTTCCCTCCTTAGCCCACCCACTGAGTCTTCTCACATACTTGATCTGCTTCTCTAGAGATTTTTTTCCTACTCTGCTCTCCATTTCTTTATCCATTCTGCTTGTCTTAAGCAGTTCTTTCATACATTTCCGATTTCTGTCCAATGTGTTTGTCTGTTTCCATTGCCCAACACCTGTTTTCCCCCTCTTCTAACTGCAGGTCCTGATCTCCCATTTCACTCTTTTCATGCAATCTGAGTGTCTGTCTGTTGTTCCTCCCCATCCCTCCCCTGCCTTGTCCTCATTTTTTTTGGCCAGCCACTCATTTTTAGCTCATCTCTCCCTGTGCTTTCTAGGCTTCATGACTTTCCTTGGCTGTTTTGAACTTCTCTTCTACCCTGTTCCCTATTTTACTTCATTCTTCTCTTTCACCAAGGGCAGTGGGGTGGCCCCTGCTCTTCCCTAAGAGACACTTCTCCTAGGACAGTGAAAAGGAGCTTTAGTCTTCTAGAATATATACTGGTAGTGGTGACAAGCATGGTAAAGTCCCATATGATGAGAACATTTGAGATGGACCTAAAGGCTTCTAGGTCTAGAAGTTACTTATGGCAGTAAAGAAGATAGGCATTGCACTCCCTCTGAGGAAAAGCAATCTGAATACAAACCAGAAAGTAAAGGGAGGGACAGAAGGCTGAGATGTTTCTCTGAGAGTCTGTCCAAGTTTCTGTGTCACTGCTTTTGCATAGATTGTTGTGGCAAGGAATCTTGGAATCATATCTGAAGCAGAAATTAGGGAGAGGCTGAGCCTGGGGAGTATGTACGTGTCTGCAGCTGAGTTAAGAGAGGCCCATCTGCTGTGCAGGGTTTCATGAGTGTTTTCTTCTTCTGAGTGAACTATGCCTACTGCACAAGCAGCAAGTGAATTTTAGATGCATAAGTCAAAATATTCATGTTGCAAGGTTGCTGGTGAATAAAATTTAACAATCTGATTTTACATTTGTGTCTGTGGTGTATATATTTATTTATTTGTGCACATTACATGGAAAATAAAATCACTGCTCTCTGATGTGTTTGCGCTAGTAGAAAATGATGCCATTTCCACTCCTTTGTTAATGTGATTTTATGGGATTTATTGACATGGCAAATTTATTTTAGATGTATGAAGACCTGGGGCAGTAGGATTATAATAACAACATTAATTTGTCTTCTTAGTGCTAAGAATGAAATAAAGAAAAAAAAGAAAAAACTTGCTAAGCTTTATTTAACCTGTAGGGGTTCTGGAAAAGCAGCTGTCACTTTTTAAAGTCTTATTTAGGATATGCCATCATTTTTCATCTGGATTCTGAATTGATACTGCAGCTGTGCTGGAGAAAAAGGAAGCTTCCACCTTTGCGAGTCCAGAACAATGTACTTAATCTTGGAGACAAGCGCTGAAAACAAAAGGGAGTATCTTTGCATGAATCTGATCATTCTGGCACAGAAGTGGTGGCAGTGGATTTCTGTGTCTAGTCTACTGTTGCTAATAGTGATTTCTGTAAGTTGATGGAGCACAGAGTACCTTATTACCAAATGCCTTTACAGACATGTTTTGCAATCATTGCCATGTCACAGTTGTACAGTGCTGTGCTCTGAAGTGTTGTGATGCCCCTTAGGCAGCCTGAATGTAAAAACATTTGCTGAAGAATCATGAGGACAACTGTCATCATCCAAGGGTGAATTTTAATTCAAAATAATCTTTACTCACAAATAAAATTAGTCATTTGGTTCATTGCTTCAGTAAAAGGATTAAAAAATTTTTTTTACAGAAGCAAGAATAGTTTAGTCTATTCTTGACAGTTAATCATATTTGCTGAGCTATTTAAATAATTCAGTAACTCTCTTTCATGAGTTATGCATTGCTTATAGTAGGGAATTACGTCAGTCTTTCCTTTCATCAATGCAGGTGTGTATAAACCAGCAGATGCAAAAATAGAATTATAGAATCTTCAAGGTTGGAGGAGACCTTTAAGGTCATCAAGTCCAACCATCCACCCAGCAACTGCCCCTGTAATCCCTAAACCACATCACCCAGCGCCAGACATGTCTTGGACACCTCCAGGAATGTGACTCCACCACAGCTGTGGGCAACCTATTCCAAAGCCTGACAACCCTAACAGTGAAACATTTTTTCTAATACCTAATCTGAATCTCCCCTGTCTCATCTTAAGGTCATTTCCTCTAGTGCTCTCACTGTAGGTATGGTGGAAGAGACAAGCCCCCACCTCACTACAACCTCCTTTCAGGTACTTGTAGAGAACAAGGAAGTCCATCCTGAGCCCCCTCCAGGCTAAACAACCCCAACTCCCTCAGCTGTGCCTCATAAGGCAAAACATGTCCTATGAGGAGCAGCAAAAATGTTTCAGGGCTCCCAGCTCTACAGTCATTGAAGATTGCTGTGTGGGTGAGATCATGCACCAGCCCCTTTTCTGCATTACTTTTCTTTGGAAGAAAAGATGCCTATTTCTGCTGGACGGGAGCAGCAGCAGGCACCAGGCAAAGTGCCCAGACACTCACTGCCTGCTTAACTGCCGGCACCAACCTCTGACTCAATCTTTGCCAAGTTCTCTGTGAGCAGGTAAGTGTGCTGAACATGCCATTTGATATTTCCTATCAATTGAGCTGCCTGATGGGTGCAATCACTCCTTTTTTAGTTTTCCTGTGTAAGAGAGTTGGCAGATGCTCTTCCAAGAGACACGGTTTTCTCATTTGTCTGGATGCCAACTGAAACCAGTTGGACGGCTTTAAATCTTTTATAAAAACAACTGTGTAAAAGCTTTGCTTTAAGGTGTCCAACTACCCACAAAGAATCTAAAAATAATAAATTCCCTCTTCTTCAGAATTAGAGCTTGTTCTTCCAGTAGGAGTGTGTGAACTTGCTTTATTGGCTTTTTTGTAGCTGCCTTCACAGAAGTGAGGCCTCAAGACGCACAGGGACAGTTCAGGCATGTTTGGGGACCCAACCCCAAATTCTTGAGTCTCAGTTGAGGTGGCTGTTTTTACTCTTTTTCTGTTAAAAAAAAAATGGAATCAAAGCAATTGAAAGCCTTTCATCATTCCCCCCCAAATTAATTTGTTCATGAAAACACATAAAAATGTGAAAGATGAGAAGCGTCTTCGTTTGAGGATGTGAGTACTCACACCTGATGATTTCAGTAGGAGACAAAGCACAGCTAGAACTAGGATGAAGCACATACAGTTAAACAAATTACTAAATCTGAGCCAGGAAGATGATTTCCTCCAAGCCAGGCAGGGCATCGAGTGTATTTACCCCACAAATTCTCATGCCTACAGTAATTTTGTGTCTTTGTAGGGCTGTATGCACTACAAAGTATGCAGGCTTCAGTTTGTTATTGGGTGTTGAAAAATGTGTTATGGTGTATTATAATATGCAACTAAGTAAAATGGATTTTCTTTAGGTTTTCTTTGCCCCAGATATATGTTATATATTCTCTGCAATTTACTGATGGAATTGTCTATTGGATAAGGTATGGTCAAGGTGTCAGGATTTAACTCCCAGGCCTGTCAACATTTGCAATGACTAAAGAAGTTAATTAGGACTAGCTCATCTGAGAAATTTAAGGTATAATTCCAGGTGATCGTGATGCATCTTTGGATGCTGCTGAATCCTTAGTTCCATAATTGCTAATTCAGGTCATTCAGCCATATGGTTTCTGAGAGCCTCCTTCCTCAGAAAATAATTCTCTCCAATGATATGCAGAAGCTAGGGAGTCAAAGCTGCAGCTGATGACTGAATAGGTTTAGCAGTAAGTTTATATGCATCATTTCCTCATTAATAAGCTGTGAGGGAGCTGAGATACAGGCTGTAGTATCTCCCCACCTCACAGGAATAATGGAAGCATTAGAAATTGTGAAAAAAATATAAGCACAAGACCCTCCAGGTTGCACTGGATGTCCATTACAAATTTCAGTAGTTGTGATCCTTAACATGAAAGAACTTAATTTTAAAAATTGAAATAATCTAATTTACCAAATCAAGATTTGGCCAGGACAATGGACTTGAGTCCACTAGTCTCAAGGAGGGCTACTTTTGGTACTGTCATAGCACAACCCATAGGATGTCATTTAACTCTTCACGTGGAAAATAGCATTTCCATCCTCATTCTCTCCTAAATTCAACTTCTAGCACTGAATCGCTGAGAGCAGCTAGATGTTACAAGTTACCATGGCACCTCCTTGGTGATTTCCACTTCATGGTTCCCTTGAGCAGCAGTATCTTCTGAATTTTTCACAACACTGCATCCTGGAAGAGTGTCCTGGTATTGTGTTCCTTCAATTTTTGTTTTTAGGTATAACACCAAAACTGAGTTTTTCAGATTGAATGTTTTTCTTTGAAGACACAAACCTGAGGTGTGAAACATTAGCAGGTCAGAGCAGGTGCCGGTATTTGCATTGCTGGATCTGCCCACTTCTGCAGCACTGCTTGGCAAGTAACATGGCTGCAGTTTGACGGTATTTTGGGATGCCAGCAGCACAGAACTTTCTTGACATAGGTGTGGCCTGTATTTAGGAATTAATTAAAATTTCATTCTTCATATTAAAAGTGTCATAGAGGTTTCTTACTGCTCTCCAAAGGAGATAGGCAGTTGAGCTGTTCAGAAGATAAAAGCACAGTTCTGAATAATCTGTCGAGCAAATAACTGTGCCTTCAGTGTGCAGAAATACCATGGTTGTTCAGAGAAAACAGCACTGAAAATGTCTGACAATAGTAAAATCTCACAAAATTTAATGGCATAAATTTATTACTTACAAACTTAATTCTATATTACAGTGAAATGTATAAAGATGTTTACTTTTGTACTCTTAAGGGCTTTTGAGACATTTTGCAACAGTATAGAAGCAGATGGCACCTTATAGCTGTTGCATTTCAGAGTCTTTCTATGTTTTCAGGACACACTAAGATGATCAATGACAACACTTTTTTTTGGCCATATAGATTTAGCTCTCTTCAGTCCTCACATCTGCCTCTACAACTGGGGCTGACTTCTATCTCTGTCAGGATGTGCTGCAACTCAAGGAGGATTTTCATTATGCACACTCAAATGGCCATTTTTTCAATGGACATGTTATTTTCTCTGAAATCCTGTTTTCTTGGACCCTGCAGGAAAGCACTGGAGTGAGAGATACAATGAATTATTTATTGGAGTGTCTGGGTCAGGTATGTGACAATAGTATATTCCAAAACAGTGTAAAACTGTGTAGTGAATAGCAGTAGTTTGATGTGATTTTCTGCTTATAGTGGCTTTTCAGTCTCTTAAGAACCAAACTTGAGAGTATGTACTGAAGTGGATGTTGGAGTGTTTTCATGTTTTCTGACATGGCATGAACTTTATGTCTTCTTAAAGCTCAAGGCTTGGGGTATGCTCTGGTTCTGTCTGCAGTGTCTGGCCTGGTACAGGCAAGCATTCAGCTCTGCCTGCAGCTTCCAGAGTAGTGCACAACCAAGGAAGAACTGCTAGGAAAACAAGTTGTTGAAAATCAAAGCATTCAGGGAAAGGGTCTCTGGACTGGGAATGTTCTTGTGGACTCCTCAGTGAGAAGGCCACATGGGAGGACATGCAGGAGAGGATCCTGTCTGTGGACTACCAGGGAAGGATAGCATAGGAGGTGTTACAATCCAGTTGTGATTATTAGAGATGCCTCTGACTGAATTAAGGTGCAAATAGGACCATATGCAAAGCCAACAGTAAGGATTTTATTTAACAGTAAATATGTGGTAGAGAGAGATAGAAAGAAATAGGGAAAAGAGAGAGTGGGGAAGAGAGTCACAGAAAGACAAATTAAGTAGAAAGATAGTCACCTCTTCTGTAGATCCAGTAGTGTCCCATTGGTCCTCTTCTGCTGGTCTTCTCAGTGGTGAGGGTCCCATAAAACACAGAGCTCAATGAGTTAGGATATTTTCAGGTCCAGATGGGAATGCCCAAGCACCTTCCCTGGGGGGAGTTTTACATTGTCTTTTGCAACACTGGACCTGTTGCAACATTTGTGGATCACATGCAGTCCTCTGGTGGAAGGCCTCAGAAGTGCATCTGAGGGGCACTTCAGGGGTCTTTGATGGTTTGTGAACCCTTCTGAGACATCACAGATGCCTCTCATGTGAATGTCCCACGTGAATGTGATCTTCCCTTCCCTTGGGGTGGTGGGGAGTTTTACACCCAAGCTAGTTTACATAAGAGTAGACAATTGGCATGATAAAAAGTACCATCTGCAGGGTCTGCTTCTTATCTGGCCCAAAACACAGCTTGTAGTCTCTAGTGATGAATGTTCCCTCCCTCTGTTTTATGCAGACCAGAGATTTTGCCATCACCCCAAAAACTCTCCTGCTCCCTCTCAGTTTGTGTTCCCTCTCAGAGTGTGGAAACCCAGACTCAGCAAATTAGTCTGTGGTCTATAGCCTCCCCCAGCCTTCTTTACATCTCTTAAGACCTGAGATAACTGGACTACAGTACCACCTTTGTTTTATCTCAAGTTCCCATCAGGTGGCTTAACTCACAGTCCAATTTCCCAAAATCGAGGAGGCACACTGGATACAAACACACCAGGGAGGGTGGGCTTCAGTGGTCACATGAGCAGTTGCTTCTTTGCACACTTGGCTACAGTGAACAAAGTCCTCTGATGATCTTAACAGTGCTTAAGATTTATGATTTTGAAGTCTGTTACAGAAGGCCAAAGAGCACACACTGTTGGGAGGGTTCCTGGAAATAGTGATGGAGGTCAGGTTGTCCACGAGAAGAGACAGCTTTGCATTGATTTAATGGGCTAAGCCTTCAGTGCTACATAGAGAATGTAGTCCTGTTCTCCTGATATTTGTCTGGAGCTGGTGGTGGAGGATGACTTGTAAGCTTTATCAGAGGCTACCAGACCTTGATATGACAGGAAAAAGGGAGCCCTGGAATATGTTTTTACTTGGATCAGCCAATTTTCTCATTTGTCCAGAATGTTAATTATTCTTTGCGGGGAGGGGGGGGGGAAAGGGAAAACTTATTTGAAGACACTGCACATGCAGATAGCACACAACTGTCATTTATTTTTCACGAGAAAAAAAGAAAGGTCTATTTTTGTTCTTTAGCAATCTTTTCACTTTTCTTCTTTTAAAGCACAATGACAGTTAATGATTAATAGACACCGTCCACAGTGCTGCCAGCAGGAAGCCAGCATAAGTGTGGAAGAAGTCTAAATAATTGAAGGGAAAAGGTGACAGAGGCAGCCATTAGTTCTTCTGGATAAGAAATTCTTCATTGCCTGGCTATTTGCCCAAATTAAAGGGAAAATCTACCATTTGAGCAGCACAATCTGTAGACTTCATGATGCACTTCTCTTGGGGACAAAAGAAACAACTGGGCTCAGTCTTTTTAAATTAATAGAAATTGGTGCAAAATCCCCTCATTTTTAATTGTGTCACAATACATTATTGGGCTTGCAACATAACCAGCTTGTTAGAAGTAACTGGGCAGCATTCCAGAAACAAACACCCTACAGCAGAATGAACAATATCACACTGGACACTCGCCTTCACAGAGTGACTCCCCTCCTAGACATCCTGGTGGTCACAGGGGACCCTGTGTACTTGCAACAAAGGCTGGTACTTTTTAGGAGTGAGCAAAAAAAAGTGGCAAATATTGAGTAGAAAACTAGCTTCAGTAGTTTCACCAAAGTGGGTGACAAAAATCAAAACTATCCAAAATAAATGAAAAATAAAATAAATAAAAGCTAATAATTAAAGACAATAAGAAGAGCAACCTTTTGTTTGTTTTCCGAATTGTGCATTCTGGAACTCTGTGTCATGGGCTTAAGTGGAGGATATTGTTTCATATTCTTATGGGGAGAATTTTTTGACACTTTGCATAATTTAGTTCACTTTAATTTCTAGTCATAATTTAACAAGTGTCATGTCACAGGCTTCTCCTGTCTTCTATAGAAAAAGTTTTCGAGAGGAACTGTTAAATGTGCTAATTTAACTTGTGATGTAAAATGAGAGGGTGGAAGCAGCAGTTTCATCCAGCTCTAGAGAGCATCACATCTTGGACAAAGCTTTCGAGGCCTGTGAGGCGATTGCAGCAGTAGCAGTGGTGCCCTGTGCCATGAAAGGGGGTGTGTTGTTGCCTTTCCCTTTGGTGTGACAGCTGAGATTTTTGTCAGCTTTGGTGTTCTGGGTGCCCCAGCACCTGCTGAGATGCTAATGTTTCACACCTCAAGTTTGTGTCTTCAAAGAAGAACATTCAATCTTAAAATCTCAGTTTTGGTATTATACCTGAAAACAAAAATTGAAGGAGGAACACAATACAAACACACCATTCCAGGATGCAGTGTTGTGAAAAATTCAGAAGATATTGCCCTTGTAAAGGAGTTTTAAATGAAGGGGAATCACAAATGTGTGTTTGATTCTTTTTGCAGAGGAGTCACACTCATTGATAATAGTAGGAACAAAGGCTGAAGAGAGAAACTGGAGTTAAAGGATTTTATTTGAGAGTGTAAGATAGCACCAATTCCTTGGATGTCAATGAGAAGCATGACACAAAAAGAGAAAAAGTAGAAGTAGCAAGCAAAGTCAAGCCAGAGAAGGTTATAGAGGAAGAAACAGGCTGTGGCAGGAGAAAGATGATTGAATGCACAAGAGTAGGAAGAGTTCCACAGTCCAGACTCAGAAACATTTAGCTTATTTACAGACAACCTTTATGCTATGTCATGAATGAAAGTCAATGATATATTCTGTTGCTTATTTAAATGTGAAAGATCTATAATAGTATTTCCTGGAGGTATTTTGCCTTCAGAAACTCAGGATGTAGCAGCCACCTTCCCACAGTGACAGTCAGTGTAGGAAACTGCAGAGAGGCTGTGTCCTGATCCTACCACTATATCCCATCTGCTAAGGTTGATATTTTTCCTTTCCTTGCTTAAAAACGTTTTAGCAAAAGGCAGTTGCAGGAAGATACCAGAGCAGTTCCCAAGGGAGGGGTCTCAGAGAGGGGTTGTAGAAGGATGTGAGGCAAAAAAAAACCACTTTGAAGGATGAAAGATGGAAGGGAGCCTGAGGACCTAACCTGGGAACATCCAGGTATTAAAGAGGGGGCACGTCTAGTCTTGATGAAGAGTGAATTGAGGACTTTTGTTGGATTGAGTTTTCTGAAGCAAAACTCATGTATTTACTGTGATCTTCTAAAGGAGGTGATATATAACTATTTCTTTTGAGCAACATTTTTTTTATGCACATAGTTTGTGTATTTAAACTATTACAGCAGTTCTAATGCTATTTCTAACAGAGCTAAATTACAGAAGAGAGGCTTCATTTTTATTCATCAAATAACACATAGTAAGTGAGACTGGGGAAAAAGTAAAAATCGTAAGTGATCTGTTTTGATTGCTACTCCTGTTATGTTTATTTTCTAATCCTGAGGTTTTTTCCTACTGTTTTAATATGTTTGAATTTGATACATTATTTCTAAATATAGAAAAGATGAAAACTGCAAGAACTATCTGTAAGACTGCTTACATATTATACTTTGTGAGGATAGTTTTAATTAAAACCCCACCATATTTACAAAAACCTCACAAGCTGATTTATTAAATTTCCTGGGCACTCTGCAGTTCTCAATAGATATTTTCCTGAGCTCCCAAGTCTTCTGTAAGTCTTTCCTCATTTTGCACAGGAGATATTGATGTATCAACCAGCTTGCTTAAGCTGATGAGCAAGTCTGTGTTAGTATTTTAAATGCACATTTTAAACAGGTCACTGCTCAGATGGATCATCATAGTAATTTCAATTTGACTTCCTCACATGAATCTGATTAAAGTAATATTTTCAGTGCATCAATATACTTAGCTTATTCTATTATCTTGTGCTTTTTTGATGTAGAAAATGTGTTGCAGGTGCCTTCTACTTTCATTTTTTCAGTTGGCTTGCAAAAAGTTTAATCAAGTTTTATTCACTGAAGAGTACCTCCATCTAAAGAGTTCTCTTACTGACAGAAAGGTCAATGAAATCATAAGGGAACCATCAATGTTTCCATTCCGCATCCGTGCTGTAAAGTTTAAAGACGCTCCTATTCTATTTGCTAGCCAGAACTTCCTCAACATTTCTCAGAAGCAAAGGAGAGTCTTTTTCTCTGTTTAGTGGGAAACATCTGTCTCTAAAGCTCTCAGCTCTAGAATCAGATAAGTAAGCATAGGTGTAGGCTTTTTCAAGATCTGCTGCTCATGTACAGATGTGCAGGCATTAATACATTGGTAGGGAGTGAGGTCACTGATGAAGGCTGGGTCCTTACCCTCTGTAAGTAAACGATGATGGAAATTTCTTTTTGAATAAGAACTGGACTGGAACAATTTTGTTTCCAAAGCCTACCAAGTAAATTGTTTTTAAACATTCATTTTTTTTTTTTAATTAAAAATGCTTGCTACACTTAGGAGATATTTTGTGAAACTCTAACCGTTGTCTAATTCATGTTGCCCAGGTGCTGAATTCACTGAGGAGTGGTCTCAGATTCTGGGGTTTGTGTTGGATAGAGGTAGGGGTTCTAGAATCCCAGCTCCACTGCAGAGCCAGAGTCTTGGGTTATTTATCAAAAGATCCACCCTGAAAATTTGGGCCTTGAAAGAGCTGTGCTCCTGTCTCTTGGAAGGCACAACATGGAGGGATTTTGATTCCCCTATAGGCTCTATGACCTAGAACACTCAGGTCTAGAACACTCAAACATTTGGCAAAAGATTCTCAAGTCCAAGACATTTTTAATAAAAGTTTGTGTTCCACTCATTGACATTTTCTGACAAGTACTCATCAGAACATTTCCACTGAATTTTATTCCTAAGTAACAGAAGCCATAAAATTTCACCAAGCAGCCCTCAACAATAGGATGTATTTGGGTCAAACTATAGCATGCATCTCCAGTGCTAAATTAATATCCTCTCTGCTATTGTTAGTCCAGGCAGCTCATAGCTAGTCAAAACACAAGATAAGCTGGTATTAAAAATTACTGAGCAGTGGCTAAGAGGACCAGAGAAGCGTTGGTATATCATGTAATTATCTTGATACATGTGGAGGCTCTGTTATTACTTATTCAACTTATATATTTTATATAGGGAAAGCCACTGTACTATGACTTTGGGCTCATTTACACGCCTTTTCCAAGTCAGAATTAAATGCAAATTTTATGAGAAAAGTAACCTTAAACTGTCCAACAAAAAGGATTCAGATTGTTCAAATATTCAGAATAGAGTTTATGAACAAGGATGATTCTCGATTGATTTAATTATAAATGGTGTGGGCAATAATTTAAACATGTCTCCTTGAAGAACCCAAAATCAGATTTTAAAAATATTTTTATAGTAGATAACTGTAGGTTTTCTTAGGATTTAAGCTTAAGTTCCATATTGTATTATCACCACCATATGGATTATCTTTGACTCACCCACCTAGACACCACAAACTGTTGATGACAACGTCTGCAGCTCCTGCTCTGATTCCATGCTAGACTATTTTAAAATAGAGATAGCAACGTTTCAGACATACCGTCCATAGATGTGACTCTGCTGTGGGAGCAGTCTGACATAACAGTACAGCTACTTTACTGCATTGCTGGAGGGATAAGACTTTTAACACCTGTTCAGATATGGATGATACATTTGCTTCTCATATCTCTACACTGAAAACTCATTTTGCTCTGAAGATAAAAGCAGTTCCTTCTGTCAAATCACCAGACACCCCCATTTCCACCCAGGAACCTGCTGACCTCTCAGAAGCAACCCATTCCTCCTAAACTCAAACTGTCTGTTTCCAGATGGAGCAGGTCCATGCATTGGAGAAAAATTTTTAAGAAAGTGATTAGACTAAAACTACATGCATGCCCTGGTTGCCACATTTTCAAATTGCCCCTAATATGTCAATCTGTTTAGAACAGACACTTGCAGGGTAGTTGTAGCTCTCCTGTGGGAGGAAAAAAATTGTTCAAGCTTTTTACGAGAAGAATGTCAGCCTTATTAAGAGGTTACAGAATAGGATGGAAAAGCTTTAGTATCTGGACAGCAAGTCACAAATATGCAGGAGGCCAAATGCCAGGTGAAAAACAACCTGGCTTGATCTCAACTTAGTTTTTATACTCTGTGTCATATTTTTCATTGTGTGCTTGGATGACTCCAAATCCGGTATGTGGTGACACTGCATGCTCTGGTAGGTATGTATGAATGTGGATTTGGGATGCAGGTAATGCACAGAGACCATGGAAAAGGGCATATAACCCCTACGCTAAGGAAAATGTGTTTCTTGAACACATACTGGAGTATGTTCTGTGTGTTGCAGGCCAGACCAAGCCATCCATCCCTAATATGAAAATGCCTGCTAGGGAGATATTCAGTCTTTAGAAATAATTCATACTTAGAAGTCCAGAAAGCAGAATTTAAGAGGCTACAAGAATGTTTTATTCTCCTAGGGATGTATTTGCTGCTATAAAATAAAAATTTTCATGTTGACACTCAGGTTTCTTTCATGATTTTTCTACTCTAAACAAAATTTTGGCAGAAGATTTTGTTTAGAAGTCAGAAAAATCTGCAGAAGACAGGAAAAAATAGGCATTGGCAAACTAGATACTGTTAAGCTATATCATTCCATGCAGATCTTCTGTAAAAAATTGGCTCCGGAACTTACTGTGCTCCTTAAATTAGGTCTGTAGTGGAAAGCGAAATTATTTGCACTTTGAGCTAATTAATTCATTTCCTGTTCTCTGAGATATGCCTATTATGGGAATAATTCTTCAGTGTCAGTTTAGCCACAATATTTATATGTGTCTGTACACCTCTTCTGAGACTGAGCTGGTAATCCATCCTGTTAAAGGCTTAAATACTTCTTTGATACTAAAATATTTTTCTTTATTCCATAAATACCTTGTGCCACTGAAGTGGGATATACTGCCTAATGTGACAATGAGCTACAAACTTGGAGCCAATGGGCAATGTCAAAGTGAGCTTTTTGCAAAGCAATTAATGTGATAAAACTTTTAGAAACACATTCTGCAGGCTTATAAAAAGATCTTTCAGCATTGCAGATACCTGGCAAAATTTTTCGATTCCTACAGTTGGCCTTAACAGCTATAATGGGGTATTTGAGAACTGTTTCAGGAACTTTTAGCCGTGCTGATCCTAGCAGAACAGTGAATATGGTACTGTGTAGAACAAGCACTTCTCTGAGCATTTATTCACCCACCATTTATGTCCTGACCCCAAACCCCAGCTGCACTGACCTCTGCAGGGACTGTGCCCCTTAGATTTACCTGAAATGGAATTATAGATTAACCAGGAACTTACTGTCCACTTAACCATGGCTCCTCTCAAGAGGAAGAAGGGGACCTTCTTTTGAGTGGGTCTCATTAAATTCAAAGTCTAAAAGTACCTCCTCTCTTTCCTCCATGCCCCCATCCTAACACCCAAAACTCAAGCTAAATACTGCAGATGGGAAAAATGGCCTCTGATTTTTCTTGCAATGGGTTTTATGCTGCCAGAAGGTACTTATGTCTCAGACTTCTTAAAATAAAACACAGAGAGTCAGTAAAAGTAGCATCACTCTGGTAATTGTATTCACATACTAATAAATGCATTGTGTGCTTGCTTCATACTAATATAGAAGTATCATTTTAATTTTGTCTTCTCATTTAATTTTCTCTTCTTAGTGTTGGCCAGAGGAGTAAATATGTTCATTGTTCACAAAGCAGAAATTCAACAGAAGTAAACTTAAAAGGCATTTGAATGCACTGTATTTACCTTGTAGGATTTTACATGAAGACAAATACGTGGATTATGTCACTGTCAGATTGCTGTCTCATCTAAGACATGAGGACAAGTTGGATCAAGGTAATATTTGTAAAATACAAGATAAATTTTTTTTCAGATGCATGCTGATATTTGTTGAGACTTTGCAGAGTTATCATTGGATTTAATTCAATATAAAAGTCTGTGATAAAAACAACAACTGCAGCAAACTCTTGCACTGCTGCTCTTGCTGCTTTGGGAATTTTAGCAATATTACAGAACAATTGCCAAGGAAGAGAAAAAAGCTTGGAGTACTCAAATTGTGACATTGCACCAGAAGAAAATAAAAAGAATTTGCAACTTTTTACAAATCAATCTTACATTTCAGTTGGAGGGGAAAAAAGGGTGTTAACATGTTTCAGTTTTTATTTTACATGGTATGTATTTAAAGGGGCATTTTAATGCTATTCATGATGTAACATCTGTTTAGAATATAAGACACCACCCCAACTGGTGTTACTCTTTGACAGTCTAGGCATATTTCTGAATTGAAACTCATGAAACTCACTTATTTTTTTAAATTATGTGATATTGGCCCCTGTAGAAGACTCTGTATCATTTAGGTTTTTTATTTTTTTTTTTAAATTTCACACCAATGTACATTAAAACATACACTGGTATGACATAAAGGATCTGTTACTGACTTTTGAATTAATGATTTTAACTCAATACCCATGGTGTGTCATTTACCAGCAGATAAGCCAAAATTTGTGCTGTTTAGTTCACCAAGAGGTGGCAACCTTCACTCAAGTCCCTCCAGACTTGTTCTCTGATATAGGTTGACCAGATGTGCACCTGACATTGACATGCGTGTACAATGGCTGGTGAATATCTGGAGATGGATCTTCAGACTCTCTCAACACTATTGGTGTTCTGTATTATTGATTTGATAATAACTGGTAAAAGACAAAATGTGTGTCAGCTATTGTTGGTTACCATTCTTTCTGTGCAGCTTGTACAGAAAATTGAACTGGAAGAGTTTTAGGTAGGATTTTTGTGGGTTAGTTTTCTAAAAGTCAGATATCCAGTTTAAACAATCGTTTGAGCTGTCATCATTCACTAAGAGAGAAAAATCTCCACTGACTCTGCATTGCCTCCTGATAGTCTTTAAGGTATATGAATTGAATATCTGGCTAAACATGCTCATCTCTCCCTACAGACTGTGGAGGAAATGGAGGTAACTAGTTTAGAGCAGGTCAGAAATTGGAGAATAAAAGTGACATGTCCTGAATATTTGTGTCTTTAAATTCTATCTGAAGGCAAGCATTAATTTTCATATTTCTTCTTCTTGAGGACATGTATGAATGAAAGAAAACTAAACAAAATATTCCTGCTGATCTTCATTGCCTCCTATTTATATTAGGAAGAGATGGTGAGAAAAAGCACATCCCAATTTTTCTGGACATTTTTAACCTTTGAGAAGACAATGTTTTGTGAAGATTCTATAAAATTTATAGCTAAATAAAATTTCTAAAACATTATTAAGGCCAAAGAGTATCTGAGATAGGACTACATATTGTGAGATTCTGATTCCTTATATTTTGCATTGTTAAATGTGCGGCAGCTTTGATTTTAGATTTTCTGACCTATGAGGACAAATGCTGACAGAAACCAGATTGAGATATGATGCTCTGTTTGTGGTTTAATCTCCCATATGCCTTTTGAAAGCAGATAAGTAATTTCCATCATCATTTGCGTTAATAAAATTCTGGAAAAACATGTTGGAGAGTGATTTCACTCTTGGTCATAACAGTTCTTGACATTTGCAGAATTCCTTTGGTAGCTGAAACAGAAACATCACAGATGAAGCCATGGAAGAGCAGAAGAGTTGGCACAGAAAATCCAGATGCAGTGACTGTAAGAATAACGCAGCTCTGTGGGTATACTGCCAGCATCTCATTAGATCAGAACACTCTTCCCCTGTTTCTGTGACCCCCACTGACACTGTGCTGTCACACATTACTGGCTCTCATGTCATTCTGGAAGTCCTTGAAAAGGTGATTTAAAACACAGGGGACAGTTGCCAGTTTTTAACTGCTCCCCTGTTCCCCAGTTTTAACACTAGCAGTTTTGAGGAAAGTAGATGTATTTTATCGGTGATGGTGATGCTCCTTGTGGTTTTCTTATTTCTAGGAATAAGATCTGAACAGTACCTTTTTACTAAGAAACTCTGAAGGATGTTTATAATGTTCTTAGTATTATTTGTGCAATTCAGAGGCTTCTCATTCTGACTGGAGACAACATATGCATGTCTTAGGCTATTCAGATAAATGAATGTCTGGGCTGGAATAATCTGTGTAGGGATGAAAAGGAGAGGAAGGTTAAAAGCTAAATGAGATCATTCAGAAGATTTACAATCAGCTGTGAAAGCTGTTTCCCTGCACTAAAGCCAATCAAGACAATGAATTTTCATGTTTGTCTTGTACTGCAGAGGAAATTGAATCAGATGTCTCCTGGGGATTCCGTTATTATTTGGAATTCACATCCTGGCACCCACACTTCTTCAGCTGCTGGCAGTAAGAGAACTTTGATGCACACACAGTAACCAGGCTTCTTGCAAGAATGTGAAGGAGCAACATTTCCCAACAATCCCAAATGTATGTTATCTAATGCAGAGAGATTCAGTGCTTAGATAATGAATGTGTTCATTCCCACCTGTACGGTAGTCCAGTTTTGTCAGCTGTATGGATCCCTTGTGGGCTGTGTTTTGTTCTCAGTGCCAGGAGTGGGGGAATGGTTGTTGCCCGACACAAGGAGGTGGTTTGCACTGCTGGACCATGGATGGGATGATGCTTGGGACAGGTGGCAGGAGGTGAAGGATTCAGACCTGCAGCAGCAGCCACAGTGATCCCCCCATGGCAAAGCACAACTGGGGCAGAGACAGGAGGAGACACTCCTCAAGCATTATGCTTTTAAAAATATTTTTAAATGTAAGCCTGCTATTCTATTGCTATTTCAGCATTATTTTTTTTTTTTTGGAGAGGGGTACAAAATAAAAAGTGATCCTTTTAGTGCCTTGGGTAAAGAGAGAAACTATAAAGTAATAATTCAGCTGAGACTACAATATACATGCTCAGCTAAAGTTAAACCTGGCTCAGGTAATCTGTTTTAGAAGATTAGTCTTGGTTGGGATTAACTCTTCCTGGTGCTAGCACATCATGTTTTGGTAGTTAAGGCATATTCAGTCAATTCCTTTCTGGTATCTCAAGATTCATAAACTATAAGCCAGTCGTTGGCTTTTCAAAATCTGTGAAAGTCTTATATCAGTAAAAGAAGAGTATTCAACAAGAATGTATGTCACAGAATAACTGTCCTGTTTTTATTAGGTCCAGAAGATATAATGAAGACTGTTTTTTCTACAAAGAGAATGTGAGTTAGTATTTGATTTAATAAAATATTTTCCAGATTACACAGAGCTACAGGTTTCACAGATCATTTGAGAAGAGCTAAAAAAACCCCGCTGAACTGTTACTTCATAAAAGATTGTTACTCAATGCAAGCATTTTTCAAAAAGCAATGCCATTAGCTTTCTCTGAGTGAAAATGGAAATTGGGCAAGGTTTCATCAAAAAGAGCTAAGTTATTGACATTCCAACTCTTTCTAAGCTATGAAAGCCAATTAAAGCTGCTATAGACTCATGGCATATAATGGAAAATAGAGTTAGGCCTCCATGCTGCCCCATGAAGCAGGTGCTCCCCATCCAGCTCTAATGGGGAAGTGGACAGGCCAGGTGATACCTGCACCTAGAAATAAGGAGAGGAAAGTACATCATTCTCAGTGTGTTTTCCTCTGGTTTACCTTGTGCTCTTTGCCTCTCTTGCAGTAGGGAAGGTAATGGGAGGATTGGTTTGCTGACGCTGGTAGTTTTTTGGGGTTTTTTTTGATGAGGAATGGTAAAAGTGGGCTAAAAGTTTCTGTCTGCTTGTTCCCTGGACATTGAAGGAGAAAAGGGTAAGTAGAAATTTGCTTTTCTGGGAGCAAAGGAAGAAAGAGAGGCAGACAGAAGTTTCTAGGAAGGGGATCTGGGTTTTGTTTTGAGAAAAGCTCTAGGAAGTAGAGTTAGAGGGAAAAAAAAAAGAGTAGAGAAATTTTGTAGCTGCAGGCATGTTTGTGTTGTTGTAGTAGGCTTCAGCATATTTGGATTTTTAGTTCTGAACATAGGAGAGATACCCTACGAATGTTCCTGGCTGTTTATATAAATTGAGACGGAATTCATTACTCCCTTGGGAGAAGTTGGAGCAAAATTAAGTGTGATTACATGTACAGCTATGTGAGAAAAGAAGCCATAGCTTATTGGTGATAAAGGAGGTGTGATCTACTGGCTTGTTATGAGGAGTTTTCCATGGAAATAAAAGAGGAAGGAGGAGAAAGGATACTTAATAAAAAGATTTCTGGGTAAAATTTTTTATGGTTTTCTACTTGGAATGAGCTCACTCTATAATGCTCTGCTTCTACAGGCATACACAGGCTGCCTTAAAAAGGGAGTATACAAGGGCTGAGGAAGTGCTTTCATGTTTTGTGAGGTTTGTAATGTGATTGCTATTGATAAAGAGTCATTCAACTGCGTATCTGATACCTCTGTCAGGTGATTGTGCTTAGAGGTTATTGCTGCACTTCAGAAAAAAGAGTGTATGCAAATGTGTGCAACTCAGTCTGAGCAATATTTATATTTTGTGTGGGAAGTTATTTTTTTACTTACTGCAGCTAGACCGCTAATAGTGTAGTCAAACTTGAACAGGCTTTCCTGTGGAGATGCTTTTTGCTAATGTGCAAAATGCTTTTCTTCAATGATTGAAAATATCTTTAAACTGTGAGGTATTGAACCATCTCCTCCTTCTCTATATGTGCACCTCACACATCCTGGTTTGCTGCTAGTATGATGAGGTAAACTTGGATGTCCCTGTCCTTCTTGCAAGAGGGGTTTGTGTCTAAGTGAATTTGGCTCTCCAGGATGTTTATGCTGCCTTTGCATATGGCAGGAGAGAAAGCAGATCCTTTGTCAGGGGAAATGGGGGTTTGCTTGGTTTATAAGTTAGTAACAACGGAGTTGTGCTGATGGGCTAATAATCCGTACCTGATTGTAGAAATCAAAATGCTATGTCCTTCTTTCTCACTGTTCTCTCAATTCAGCATGTTTTACTTTGTGTTGAAGTGTAGCTTTCCCCTGAGGCAGCCACTACAGCTTGATCAGCCATACAGGCAAGTGAGGCTTATATCTGGGTTCTGGGTGAGTGAGCAGAGCTAGTGGTTTAAGTTTTGAAGCAGCTTCTTGAAGACTGGCCTCTGCTTTTGTGGAAGGTGCTTCCCTATGAGGTAACTGTGAGCTTGGATGAAAGAGTTGCACAAAATCTGTGCAGTGAAAGCTCTTTAAACCATTCCTTGATGGAAGGAGAATTGGTATATTAACACCTGAAAGTTGTCTATGCAAGTATAATGGAACCATTGACCATGCATAGTAGCAGTTAGGAATTCTAGAAGTTGCAAGCAGAACTTCCAGCTCCAGTAAATTGACTTGTAGTTGCTCATGTTGTCTAAGAATGCTCAGCCCTCTCCCATGCCTCTCCTATAGCTGCAGAGTAGCTCTGTGTGGCCTACAGGTGTTGGAGCAGAGGAATACTTGGCGCTCTGCCAGGTGTTGGACATATGCTCTTGCTGTAAAGGGATGTCTAGTGCTGTGATGTCCATTGACATTAGCCAGGTGCTGATGCAAAGAGGTGCTCTCCCCAAATGCTCTGGATGTACTTGAGCTGAAAAAACCAATTTCCCACTGAGAGGGGGAGAGATTCCATTGTTTAGATGTCACCATGTCTATAAGGGTTAGATTATGCTAAAGTTGCCTCGCATGAAATTGTATTTGGCTAAATTACCTGTAAAACTAATATTTATTTCACCCTTTGTACATCTCTTCCCCTGAAGTTGCAAAGCATTGAAATGCTTCTTTGGTATAAGCAGAACTAACATTGTTTTTAAAATAAGGGGTCAACCACAGTCAGTACATCAGGAAATATGGTTATTATTACATTTATTTTCTTATATTAAGGTATCTAATTCTGATGTGTAGTGATATTGATAATGAGGAACCTTATCTGTGAATTTTCAGGGAAACTGTATGTACACTTTTGAGAGGTAATTAATACAAAAAAGTGGCAGTATATCATGAGGTCTTCCTATACCAAGATTTTTTTTTCCATTAAACCCTTGCTTGTATGATTTTTGAACTTCAGAACAAAGTAGAAAATGTTATGTCTATCTGGAGTTATCTGCCATGGAAGGGTTTGGTTTTTTTGTGGGGAGGGGGTGGGGGATAGGAAAATGTATGTTGCTATCTCATTAAGATTTGTTTATTTTTGAAACAGGTGAAGTGAGAACCCTTTACTTCTATCTTGCTATAGCTAGTCCTGTGACTTAGCGTGCTTCCAAGATATGGAAGTGATTAGCAACACTGCCTGGTCTTGGATCCCTTCCCAAACAGGGTCCATGTGAGGGGAAAATGTTAGACCAAACTTTTGTTTGGGGAAGGATTTGGTCACTTCATGCATGCTTGCTGTGTCTTTACACGTTTTCTGGTCTTTAATGCAAAGTATTTCAAGGACAGCAATGACTCTAGCATACTTTCAATGCAGTTAGTAACTCCAATAAAAAGAGTTAGGGGATTCAAATATAATCAGGCAGAGCCCCAAGATCTAAATTGAAACCTGCAATAACTTGAAACATGAAATAGGAATGCCCTTCCTGTAGTCAGTTTGTGTAGATCTTCCTAAGCTGACAGAAGTTTGAGTAAAACTGTCTTCTATACCTTCAGATCTCATTTATAAGAAATATCTTATTTAGTACTTTTAGATGGTAATTATGGATCTTATCTGTGATGCCAGTTGATACAGTAGTCACGTTAGACTTGAACAAAAAGGATATGTCATCTTTAGAGGATGCTGGAGGAAGTCTCCTGGGAGAAAAAAATCACAAGTAGATATCATTTTGATCTCTCTCATGGGAGTGTTCTAGTTACCATTGACTGGTATTCACCGGGAGTACAAAAATCACTGGCTTTTCTGAAACAAAACAAAAAACTCAATTTATTTGAAGTACTCCTATGTGAAAAAGATTGTATTATATTTGAGGCAGTATTCATTAGACTGACCATCTTGATTGAGTGGTTTTTGCAACATTCTGAAATTGAAACTGCTTCTAAATTTTGATGCAGAAGTGTGTGATATAGAGAAGCCCCTTAAATCACAAGAGCTGACATGCTGAGTGGGCATTGTGCTGGTCATTTTTACCAACTTTTAAGTTTTTTTCAAAAGCCTATACCAATTGTATTTCAAAGCATTCTTGAGTCCTTCTAGTGAGGAAAACTGAAATAGGTCACAGTGACATTGACCTTTGAATAAAACTCAAACTTGATTTGAAGAGGAGCCTTAAGGCCTCTATCCAAGCTGTCAAACTTGACCTTTCATCATAGTCTGTTTTGTTTTGAACATGGATTTTCACATATCTACATATTCATGTCAAACTGATGCTCCTAATGTCAGTTACTGAATCAGGTATTCAAAGCAGAATACCAAACAATTTTTGGTAGCCAGCAAGCATTCTGCATAAGAGGCAGTCACCTAACACAGAGTAAAATCTCATTTCAGCATAAAGCCTGTTGGGTATCATACAAATGATAAGTAATGTGCATGTTGGGATAAATAGTTTTAAAAATAGCTTCAGGAGAAGAATAAGCAGTTTTACTTTTATTCTTGCTATGTGGATGAACTACGAAAGTTAGTTTTATTTCTGTCTCTGCAAGGCTGCTTTTACAGGGCCAGATGGCAGCCCATGAATTGTGGTGTAGCTAGAGAAAAAATAGGCCCTCATCACAAGCAGCTAGTCATGAAAATTTAAGGGCTATATTAGTCTTGATATAAATGTGCATATAAATCTTGAGTAAGTGTTGATGGGTATAATTGTGCTGGCTCCAATACACTACCTTGTTTGCTAAACAGTGAATTAGCTAAGGGTGAAGCTGCTCCTTCAGAAAGAAATGATTTTGTGTGAGCTGGAGTAAAGTAGGTGTGCTCACACTCCAAGCAATTAAAATTTTGACTTTGTGCATTTCATGTTGTGCCAAGTTAAGTGGTGGAAATTTCTTGGTTTTTCAAGTTTGGCATGTGTTCTTAGGATTCTAGTTGGTAAAACAGAGTTTCTGTTTGCCTAAGTGGATTTTTATTGCCATGTGAGCACTGAGATTTAACGCAAGAGTGAAATGAATGTGCTACATACAGTGGACTCAAAGAGAAATAATCTCTAGTTAATACTAGATTTTTACTTAGATATTTTTATGGTAAACCACTGAAAGAAGTTTGCAAGGATGCAATGTGCATTTCAGGTGATCCTCAACCTTGTGTATTTTTGTTCTGTGTGAACTCTGTACTTTATTTCTTCAGATTTCACAAATGCATCCAAATGTAAACACTTTTGCCCTTGCTGAGGCTCAGTATGCCATGTCCTGTGCAGCAAATCCAGAGTTTGTAATAAAAAGGTCTGGTTTTCTGTCATTGGTAAGATAAAATGGAATTGTGAGTTCTTTATACAGATCTGTTGGGGAGTGTTCTTTCCTGATGATTCTGACTGGTCTGCCTTCCAACCTAACTAAATGTTCTTTCTGTGTTCTAAAAGGGTAGTCCATGGAAATCCTCTGAGAATTGGAACTATCACAGCCTAAGACTCAAGTTGCCAGCTTAGTGTCTGAGGAAGGAGAGTGAGCAGATTAGATTTTTTTCCATTCTGCTGACTTCCCTGAATCTGAAGAGACCTGAATTTTCTGAGAGAGGTGGTCTTTGTCAAATTGAAATTGGCTTGTGTTCTAAAGCTTACCTTTTCTGTCTTCTAAGGCCTTGTAATGTGTATTGAGAGCAAAATTTCAAGAATGTTGGCTTAGTTTTATTCCCTCTTGGGGGATGTGCTGATTTTAGTCAAGGATGCATTAAGAATGAAATAACCAGCTTCATGATACCCAAGATAGTTCACTAACTCTTCCTGTATAGGGAGGGGGAAATCTGAGTCTTAAAGCCATGCAAGAAATGCTGCCTCAGTGGCTGACACTGCTGCCTGAAAGGTTGCAGGTGGGTTATTTTCTTTAATGTTCTGAAGCCACCAGAATATTAAAAAGGATATTCCTTTCTGTAGGGAAACCTATGAGAGCAAATGAGACTGCTTTTGAGCTGAAGGGCTGCTGTATTTGATTTGCTTTTAGGATTAAGACCAAAGACAGATGAGTACCAAAGCATGTATGGTTTGTCACTTGTGAACTGGCATCTCTGTGGAAATGAATTGGAAAGAACAATAGACTTGACAGAGCAGCTCTCATATGCACAGTACTGCCAGGGCCTCCAAATAAATGTGAGATTGCTGTAGGTAGGATTTGAGAGGTTGTAGAGCCTTATAATTTAACTTTGATATTCCAAACTGGAGCTGAAGTAGTAGTCGTCCCTGACCTTGCATGGATTACATTCTAAGTACCTGGATTTATGTGCCTGGCTGGCACTGCGATGGTGCTTGGTGGTGGGAGGCCAGTAACACCCCAGGTTTGTCACAAGCCAGACTAACTGGGTTTGGAAGCTGTGCTGAGCTCTGTTTCTGACAGTTAATTCAAAGCTACCTGCTCTACTGACTGCAGATTATTAATTTGGGATATGTCTGTATTGTTGTGTCTGCATCTGTCTGGAAAATGGTATGTGTCTTGTACATGGCTTGTGTGCAGATCAGATGTGAGGTTAATACAGTGGCCTACTGAGCCAAGGGGGAGGAAGGAAATAAAAATAAATGAGAAACTAGTGCTCTACATACTTGGGAAAGTAGCACATTTGGACAAGGACGCTTTGTATTTAACAGGATATCAATCAAAAGGTCCCTCATGGAATTGTTTTTGGATAAAACTGTCCGTGAACAAGGGTAAGGAAGAGAGTTATAGATGTAGTCACATAAAAAATGTAGCTGTGGAAATAAATGCAGATTCTGTGAAAAAGAATATGCTTGAGATCAAAATGGTCATATGCTTTTATAACTGATGATATGAAAATTAATCCAATTTATTAGACAAGAAAACACATAAAATGGGAATTTTAACTTTAGAGATTAGTAGGAATAAAATGTTTTAAGCTCTGTTGCATAATTCATGATTTCATTGACTTATTTTTATTCAAGAGTTAAGAATCTAGAAGGATTTTTGCATACACTATTACACTGGCTTTCCAAGAAGAAACAAGTTCTGTATTAAGACAATATAGTGGAAATTTTAAATGCAGCTGTAGAAAAGGAGAGTTATATTAATCCTTTTTTGTTGCAAGTAAACACTTGTATAAACCGAAACTTATTTAAAAAGTGCTAATTAGCATTTCATTTCCTCTTCATAAAAAGCAATCACTTATCACTTCTAGTACATTAATAAACTGGTGAAAAGTTCTTATGCTCTTATTTACAGTGAAATGCGTATTTTTACTTGCATTTTTAAACTGTGAGCTGCTGCATCACTATAGTACAGCATAGTCAGAGTCTTTTTTTTTTTTTTAAATCAGCGAAACACAATATCTGGGTGAAAATACGAGTATCTTAAGAGCAAATCATTATAAAAGAAAATAATTGGAGAACTAATAATACTGCACGTAAATTTGTAGTATGCCTATAAGAGAAGGACCAGTTGGCAGGCAAGTTCTTGTCCCTGTCAGTGTACAAATAAAGTTAAACTTCCATTTTAGTCTCTTACTTGCAATTAAAAAAAAAAACTTTGTAGACATTAAACAAGAGGTGTGAGGGGGGAAAAAATTAAGTCTCTCTTCTATTTTCACTTCTTTTTTAAGTAGCATTTCATATCATGCAAGTTTAATCTTTAGGTTGTATGAGGCAGCACTTGCATTCTACATTTGAAATGGCTTCCAAGTGACTAAACCTCTTCCTGTATTTTCTGCTGTTTTTGAAAAGACCAGGAATTAACATTTTAAAATAGGAAATGAAGCCATTTCTGGACTAATTACTAGGTACTGAATCAAACCCCAGGAAAAGCATTAAAAGAGATTTTGAATTGCATTCCCCTATTTATTTATTTATTTGGTAATATACATTCTTCTCCTTATAGACCTGTGAAGAACCATATATACATTACACATATTCATGCTCATTTCCTCTAAAACTGTGTCAAAGAATTAATTATTTTCTTACAGGAGTTGTTGTCAACTTTAACTTATTCTTCACAGATGATATCTAAGGATTTGAGCATTCTCAAAACTGAATTGAAAAGAGAGCTGGCTGGAGGTTTAACACGAGAAAGGGAGAACTGTAGTATTGCTGAATAAGGAATGTATGACTGGAGTTCATGAGGGTGGTCCTCCAGTTATTTGCACCTGCTAGTCTTTAAATTAGAAACTAAAGTGGGTATTTGCCACAGTTGCCTTGATTTGATAAGTTTGCAGCTTGTCTTCACAGGTGGTAGTGGTTACATGTGTTGATGTAAAGTGAGCTACACAGCATGTAAGTAAATCTAAATGAAGCATTATGACAATTATGGCATTTTTCTAGTCAAAACTGAATCATGTCTTCCCCACAACTACTGCCAAGTCCCTCTTAACAGCTAATAACTCCTTTGCTGTAGATTGCCTGCTCTGGTGAATTTATTTAGTTCTGCGTCCTGAATCATGTTGAAGACTAATAAAATTAAGTAGCAATGACTAGCTGCTTTAGAATGAGGAATTAGTTCTCTTTACCTTTGCTGTACCCATGACTGTATGCAATATTTTCCCAAGAACTTATTTATGACTTGGTTGTGATGAGCTCATGACCTAATTTTAGATATGATCAGCTCTTGTAACATGATATCCTTAGTATAACTGCAGCTGTTATTAGTGTAAATGACACTTTTTTGAAGAAGCTTCCTTCTTGCTGGATATACTATATATACACTATATACTTGGGAGGTTGTTATATTCATGAGAGCTGGAAGACCATACCAAGTGTGTGTCTGTCAATAAAGCAATAGAATTATCAAAGGTTCTCCCAGATTGCCCAGATTGCATTTGTGTCAAGCAATTAAGTAGTAAAAAAAAAAGCCAGGTAACTGAATAACAGCAGACTTGGAAGAGGCTTTGTGGGTTTTTTTTTTTTTGGGTTTTGGTTGGTTGGGGTTTTTTTTTTTTTTTTTTTGGTTTTTTTTTTGTTTTGTTTTGTTTTGTTTTGTTTGGGTTTTTTCCCCTATGATTGGAATATTCAGCAGGTCAACAGAAGTGTGCTGTGACAGCCCTGGAGCAAATGACAGTGGAAGAAGGATCCAGTAAGAAAAGCATAATGTGCTGGTTTTTACTGGGGTAGAGTTAATTTTATTCCCAGTGGCAAGTATGGTGCTGTGTTTTGGATTTGTGGGAAACAATGTTGATGAAACAGGGATGAGGAGTGTTTTTTGTCACTGCTGAGCAGTGCAAGGCCTTTTCTGCTTCTCACCCCACCGGTGAAGAGGCTGGGAGTGACAGATTGTTGGGATGGAACACTGCTGAGCCCAGCTTACTGGAAGGATGTTCCATGCCTGAAAGATCCTCAGCCAGAAGGTGAGGAGGAGGAGGGCAAGGGGATGTTTGGAGTGATGGGATATGTCTTTCCAAGTCACTGCTGTGTGTGAGGGAGCCCTGCTTTTGTGGAGATGACTGAACATCTGCCTGCCCTTGGGAAGGGGTGAATTAATTACTTGATTTGATTTGCTTTTATGTGTGGCTTTTATGTTACCTGTTAAATTATCTTTATCTAAGTCCAGGATTTTTTTCACAATTTTACCCTCCTAATTTTCTCCTCCATCCCACTGTATGGGGCTTGGTTGTCACCTGGGGTTAAACATGGCACCTAGGCAGGGAAATAGTCAAATGCTGGTCATTTTATGTTCTATTTGGGAACTCAAAAGGGGTTTTTATTTTATTTAAGTGTAATGTGTGTCTGCAAGCAAACTGAGTTTGCAGAAAATGTAAATAGCAAAGTTTCCATTTGAATGCAGGTTTCATGCCTTCTTGTGATTAATAACAAATTGTGATGTGACAGAAATTTCCCATTAGAATCAGGTAACAAGAACAGCACCCTGCTTTTCAGAAATGTGTGAGCAACTATTAAATGTTTATAGCCTAATGGTATTGTGACTGGAATATCTCCAAAAGTACTTGCAAATACTACTTGACATGGAGGCAGAAGAAGGGAGAAACCTTAGTTGTGTGGAAGTCAAGTGAGGGTCAAATAAATGAAAGAATTTTTAGAAGAAATAAAAATAGAATTATCTAAAAGCAGCAGATTTTCTTTTCTTCCTATTAGGTTTTTCTAATGTAGAAAATGCATCACTGCTCTGCTTGAGTCAGAGTGTGAAATACTTTAAGGTTCAACTTTTAGTATAGTGAAGGAGTGTTACTGTAAGACAATTTAAATGGGAGGAAACTTGCTTAGTGCAGTTGTCTTTCAGATGTACATGTTAAAATCTTTATAAATATATGAATAAGGAAGGGTGGTGGTGATGGGACATAATCTGCCCTTTCTCCTGATTTCCTGCCATGTATCTATGGTTTCACTTTTCTAATTTTTGTTTAGGAAAAAAAAAAAAGACAAGAACACTAGAAACAAAAATCTACAAAAGATTTTGTACCCAAAGTGCTTTTATCTTCTGTGAGTGGTTTTCTCCCTGGAATGTCTGGAACTGGAGACAGAGGTGGAAAGCATGTGCTGTAGCAAAGAAGTCACTAATTTTTTTGATCTTGAGAGTTGCCCTTTCTAAAGGTGTAAAAATCCCTGGAGGTTATTTCACCATGCATTACAGCAAAAAAGTGAAATAGGTGAGAGGTTACCTGTGAAACAGCAGCTGCTGGTCAGCTGTCTCTCCTACTTGGTGTGCAGGTGCTCAGGTGAGGTGTGCATAGGGCATTGTAACTGCAGTTCCTGCTGTCTCTCCTCCTGTCTGCCTTTCCTGTGGTGTCAGTAAAATTAGAGCTCCTCCAGAGGGTTTGGAATTATTGCTATAAGATTGAGAACAAAGGCTGGAAATCTTTTTGACCATGCTGAACTGGGGGATGGTGGGCCCAAGGTTTAGTCTGTGGCTCGGTAGCTGTCTTGTGTTGCTCCTGAACTCTCTTTTGTTTTTGGTGGGGTTTTTTTTTTTGTTTTTTTTTTTGTATGTTCATAAGCTTTTTTCATCGGTACTGAATGGATTTTGAAGGGCTCTTTATGCTTTGATAATATCATTTCTTGTCTGGCTATGTTTAAATAGGATAATGTTGAAACCAAGTGGAAAAAAAAAATCCCAAGTGTTTACAAGTTCTGGAATAAAGCTATAAAAATGGTTTAAAGCCCTTAGAACTGTCCTATCCTGAAAGTAAAACCATGGAAATGTTTATATATGGAAATGCTAAGATGTAACATCAGCTTAATTGAAATGTGAATGAAGGCATCAGTGGAGTGTTTTAAAATATTTGTAACCTGTCATGGCAATAGACTTGCTGTGAGGTCACAGAGATAGTTATAGTGATGCTGATATCAAAAGACATATAGCAGACTTCTGAGGCATGTATGAAAGACTGGTTTTGACTAATCAGAGGCATGTACATCTGAAAATCTAATTGGTATCTGAGTATTGAAAGTGTGACAGGATTAGAAATATAAACGGCATGTTGAATCCCAAATAAAACCCTGCTGGAAACATCTTGTTGCTCTTTCAGTTGGTTTTGTCTGGGTATGTATCACACAGGATCACATTTTAACACAATTTCGTTGTGTATTGTAATCATAATATACTATTTATTGAGATGTGGCATTTTTATGTCACAGACTTTCTATCTGTCTAATATGTGGTACACTGATGTAAAAATGTATATGTAATGTATATGTGTGTGCATTAGCATTTTTACAACCGAAAATCTCTTATTTTGTGCTTTTTTCTGATCTCTCCTAGGGCCTTTTTCTAGTAGTGCAATTATTGCTTTTAAGGATTAGTATTCCTTCTTAATACTGTTTTTCAAGGAAGCCAGAGTCAGGCTTTGTTGACTACATTTTTCTACATAGATAAGTATTTCAAAGGGGTTAATGCAAATAAGCAAGCTTAATAAAATCTGTTAATTTAGAAACTTCACTGACTATTTATTACTGTCTTGATAATGAAAAAGTGAAGTGCATGTCCTTTCACAAATCCTTTCCCAGCCAGGGAAGGAACTAGGTCACGAAGTTTTATCTGAGAAGATGCGTTATTTATGGCTGTGGGATGAAGTTTAGTGTTTTCCCTTCCTGAGATGCTATGTAGTTCTGAAACACCTGCTATGGGTGCTCTAGTTCTTGTTAATTTTTAATTAGAAAGTTGTCTTGGAAGAAATATGGAGTAGTTTGTATTAAAAACCTGAGATTTAACTGAAAACCAACTTAATCCACAGTTTCAAATTCAGTTAAACCAGCAGCCTGTTAGATTTACATATTCTTTGCTCTCTTTACAGTTTTATCCTTAACGTTCATTGTGGAAAAAGCCCCCAGTAAATATAGGTTGGATGAGTGAGCTTTTTCCTTTTTTAAATTCCTTTCTTAATTTGCAACTGCCATCAAAGAGTAGGCTTAGTGAAAGCAATTTTTTGAAAGCAAATACAGAGCAAGGTGCTAGCAGTGATTGTATTGCAAAGCAAGGAGACATCTCTGCAAAGCAGATTTGTCTAATGAGGGAGAGTGAGTGTTAACTGCATTGGAGGAGGTGACATTTGGTTGCATGAGAGCACTCTAGGGTTCCTGATGACATTTGTTACTTTCTCAATAATTTAAAATCAGGCTGTGAGTAATGGTGCTGTATTTATCCACCCTATTTAGATTGCTAAACAACAAATTGTCTGAAGTTGAGGGAAATCCTTCATGTTCACCAAAAGCTGTGCAAGGCCAGTTCAAATGTAAGCATAAATAGGTCTTGAGTGTGAGTATCTGGACTGATAGGCTAAGCTTCAAAATCCTTTCAATGTGCAATGATGACAAGAACATATATATACTTGCTAAGTAGCTATTTCCTTAAGGCCTAGGCTGTAGTCCTTGCCTTTCATGATGTTAGTGGATTTTTATTTGGATGTAGGTTTATTTCTATTGAATCTGTAAAGTTCTAAATGCTCCAGGGCTGTTTTCTCTGATAGTCTGGCAATTCTTAGCAAAAAAGAGACTTGGTCAAAGAGAGAAAGTGTAACAGTGGAGGTGTAATTAATTTTAAATGCTAGAATTCATTCCAGCCTTGTGTAAATCTGCATTATTTGAATGCTGACATGCTAATTAATTTTCCCAGTATTGCAGGCTGCAACTGGGAAGGTTCTACTTTTACTCACGTCACTTAGGTGTCTTAAACTGATGAAAACTAGAAGGCCTAAAGGAAAAAGTTCAACTAAGAGTGTCACTGGTCTCTCTGAGCTTGTTACAGACTTGTATAATTTTGGCTTCACATTGTCATTTAAAAGAGGAAGTAGGTACACAAGTGATACTCATCCCTGGGTCTTTTACATTCATGTCATTCTTCATTCTATTAGCAAGGTATTCCTGAAGATTTTCTTTGCCACTGGCAGCCAAGGTAATACAGCCTTAAGAACACTTGTAGAACAACTGTATTGTTTTCCTGTCTATTTCTTCTAGAGCATTGACATTCTCCACGTTCCTCTCGGCATGTAAGGTTTTTCTCTGTGTTGGAGCTACTCTGTAACAGTAAAAGCTGATTTCTGAAAGAAAGGGATGAGAGGATTTCTTTTATGTAGTTAATACAGAATTGTTGACTTCTGTTGTATTTATGACTGCCTTTATGAATGACGGTATCAACAAAAAGATTAAATGAATCCTTTTTTTAATAGAAGCAAGTCTTAAATGTAGGCCAAGTAAGGTTAATGTAGAGATTAAAAACCATTACATTATTTGAGATGTGCTGGAATTTTTTTGCAAATATTGGGTTTCAGGATTTCTTCACATCGAGGAGCTGAGTGCATGTACATTTAAGTATCAGTTTCTGAGTTTAAAATATTTGCTAGAGGATATGATGATTGTGGAGACTAGGGTGATCAAAGCTGAGGTTTGAAAGGGAATTTTTGATGATGATTTGTTGGAAAGCCTCTTTCAAGTATTTTGCTAGTCCGAATGGCATTTGAGAATTAGCTGCCCATACAAAAGTGCCAGACAGGCTTTTCCAGGCAACATTGCACACCTGACTAATTTTCCCTTAAGAGATCTATGCACTTTCCCTTAAGAGTCCAGTGCACTTGAGGCTACTGAGACTCACACTATAAATAACATATTGAACAGTGTCTTGGAGCTGGATGATTATTATTAGGAGAAAACAGTTGATTGCAATAGTAAAAGATAATGGCTTGTGTGCACTGGAGAAGCTTGGAAACTAATGTGGGGGAGTGGAATCTTGTCCTGAAAATGTGTACCCCCCATCAGAAATTAAAAACTAGAGTATCTTACTGGAATGTTTAATGCAGAAACTTTGATAGACCTTATCCATCAAGTTCTTTATTGTGAATTTGTGGGATTGTGGAAGACTTGTTAAAAAGGACCTGGGTAGGTCATTTAGTTTGAGCTTGTGCTTAGGGTACGATTGTGATCAATGTTAGGTCAGCTGAGTTGTTGTGTGGTCTGGCCAAATCTAGAGAGCCTTCAGGACTGGAAATTCCATGACAATCTCAATGAATCTGTTCCAGTGCTACATTAATGTCCAGAGACTGTGTCTAATGTTCAGACTGAACCGTCAGAAGCAGGTGACTGATCCAAGTGATTTATGGGAATGGCATCCAGTGAGCTGTTTGCTCACAAAATATGTCAATAGAATCATAGAATGATTTGGGTTGGAAGGGATGAAAGATAATCTGGTTCCAACACCCTTGCCATGGGCAAGGACACCTTCCACTAGTCAGGGTTGCCCAGGGCCTCATCCAGCTTGGCCTTGAACACTTCTAAGGATAGGGAATCTTCAACTTCTCTGGGCAATAAAATTTTTGGTTTATTTTTCTTAGCCAGATTGTACAGATGTATACTAGAATTGAAAGATGATTCAAATACTTGTTTCAGACGCTAACACCAAGTGTGGATCTAGAGTCACAAAATAGCTTCTTGCCCCAGATATAAAATATTTTCTATTTAGCAAATATTACGATTTTTGGAAAGTATATATGAAATTTACTACTTCTTGAAGGTAGAGTAGAAAAAAAGTGAGCTTTTCTTATCATGTGAAGCTCACATCATGGAAACATTGCTAAATTTCTTTATTTTTGGATCTTTTATTATAGTCTCAAATTAATGTTTTTGAGTCAATTTGCAGAAGGTTGTTAGGGAAGATGTCACAGAAAGAAGCTTAATCAAAGGAGCTTGTAAGGAAGTGAAATATAGTATGACTTTGTCATGATGATAAATATGTTGTTCGTGGACAGTATCATAATTATTGTAGATTTGATTATATTTTTAGAATACCAAATATTTTTAAATATATTCCTTGTTCTCTTACCACTTATGGAACACTATATATGATATCTTAAAGCTCCTGGAGTATGGCCTCTGTTCTGCTTTTGAATGGTTCGTCTCCAAAGGCCTTACAGTGTTTCTACTGTTTTATGACTAGGAAAAATCATTACTTTATAGCCTACAACTTCATGTTGTCTAAATCATGCATAATCATAAAAGAAATGATAAATGCGGTGATTTTGGGTGAGAACAAAGACTATAGCCATGCTTAGTCCTTGCAGCTTTCCTGAAAAGAAGTATTTTCCAGTCTAAACCTGGTGCAAGAGTCTTGTGTTGGTTTATCAGAAGAAACATAGTGGACAAAGCTGCTTGTTCTGTCTTTCTACAAATACCTGTAATGTGTTATCTCTTTTCCAGATGCTGACATTTAGGCTACATCTACATAACATGAGGCACTATCCATGTAGAGCTTTGAATGAGGGTGCTTAGATGATCAAACTGTTAGAGATGCATCACAGCACATAATCTTTGGGATAAATGGTACTGTTGAGAAGCAGAAGGTATTATTCAGGGGAGTGCTGTGCTAATTTTGGTTTCTTGTTCTGCAGATATGCCCTAAACTCTTCTTTCTTCTAAATAACATGTAAAATACTTTTTTTCCTTATCAACCATGCAGCTACATTTTTCTAAAAATTTCCCTGACTCTTTCAATGAGAATCTGATCCAACAAAAGAATACTTAAGCAGAAGTTGAGCTTAGTCCAGGAGATCACCAACTGTAGAAGCTACTTTGCTGTCACTTTTAAATAAGAGAAAAAATCGTATATTTTTTCCTGCTGTGAAAAAGGCCTTCTTGGCTGTTGGGGTGGTGTGGTTTTGTTTTGTTGGGTTTTTTTGCTGTCTTTTTTTTTTTTTTTTCTCATGGATGGCAGGGGTGGTGTTTGAGCAGAGTATTGTTCTGTTCTTTCTTATAAAGGCAGTGTGAATGTATGGGCTGGGGAGTTCTTTCTATTGGTGAGTAAATCTTTACTGCCTTTATTTTACAGAAGTGATAAATTATTTGATATTATGAGATGCAATAGTAAATGAGTAAATCTTTGCATGTACTAACTGTACTAAATGGATCCGTTTTATGTGCAAATAGAGCTGCTGAAGGTCATTTCTCTCTACCATCCCCAGATATATCCATGTAAAATACTTAAACTTATTTTTGATAAAAAAAATCCCAGTGAAATTATAAAAAAAAGTATTTATTACTTTCAAGATAATGTTATTGTTAGTAGAGTTCTGGAAATGGTGTTGATAGTAATATGGGAATTAAAATAGACCTTTCTGATGGGTACAAAGAAAAATTTTAGTAAGATTTAATTTTTAAAAGCAAATGCATCTCAATAACCAAACCTCTGCTGGCTTTACTCGATCTGGATCATATTAACATAGGTGTCCCATATTTGTGTAAAACTTCTTAATGCAGTGTTGAGACTGAAAATGAACTTTGGATAATCTAGTGTTAAGATGAAAGAGACATCTAGTCCTTGCATTATGCTTCTTCATAACTTCATAAATTCACAAGCAATAATGTGCTCTTACAATTATAAACAATTCAATGTTATTTTCAAACTTAATTTGACTTTTATTTAATGGCAGTCACAAAATGAATATCAGGTTCAAGGAAAAGAGCTTTCAACTGGAGTGTTGTGTAGGAAAATGTGATCTCTAAAAACAATTTCTGTAATGGGTAATGAAGTAGACTCTAATGTAAAATCTTCCATGCATCATGTGAGTACAGATGTTTTGATTTATTTGGTGTTATCGGTAACCAAAAAGCAAAGTTAAGCTTTGTTTTGCTTGTAAAACCTTTTGGATGTGTTCATTCAAGGCTTGTATTTATTCTGAGAGTCTTGGACTTTGATACTCAGATATACTTTTAACATCCTGAATGTTCCTGTCTGAAGCCTGGCAGCTCTGGTTGAACCCACATGAGCCTGTGGCTACTGGACAGGAGGCTGGAGGAATGTAACCTGCTGTGGGCAGCTGTAAAGATTTCTCTTGTCTTTACAATCCAAATTCCCATCTTGACAGTTTAATATTTGTTAGCCAGCACACTACTGCTTCCCAAAATGCAAGCAAACACTTTGGGTGGGTACACTGTAATGTGTTTAGTGTAAGGCCACTGCACCCTGAGCACTTCACTGCAGAATTCTACAAAGATAGCAGCATCAAATAATTCTTATTTGGTATTAAGTCGAAAGTTTACAGATCTCTAATTTGTTGGCTATGTATTGAAGCACAGTCTTCAGCAATGTGGATAGAATTAATCAACTGCTTCATGTGCTTGCTTGATAGAAAATTGTTACCTAATGAAGCTGTTAAACTGATTTAGAGCATTTGATTCTTGCCACAACCTTTCACTTGAATATCTGTAAAAAACAGATATGTGTGTATTTGCAACATTTTCCTCTGTGAAGAGACACGCTTTTCTTCCCCTTAGAATGTAATTGTAGGCTTGCTTGCACAGATGATAATTTAAAGAAACAATTTGAAACAAAATAAAGACTGATTAGATGCAGGTTGGTTTAGAACTTCATCTTGTGGAGGTAAGGAATTGAGGGAACAGTTCCAAAACTTGAGCCTGAATGGAGACTGAAAGTATTATTTCCTTTTTATGGTCTAACAATTACTATGTAATCGAATTTGGAGATGCTCAAAATAACCCCCCTGAGATTAGGTTCGGTATCATCAGGATTATACTTACCTAATAATTATTTCATAAGAAAAGCACATTGACTTCAAAATGAGAAATGAGTAAATGTTTTACTGAAGCTTCTTGAAATGGATGCCTGACTCAGTTATAGTTAATTCATTTTATGTTTGAACATCTAATCCATCTAAAGATTTTCTGATAGTGTTCCAGAAGTTAGCAAGTAACAGAAAATGGATTTGTTCATTATTTGGCTTTGAGCTGGTTTGCAATAAGTGATTTTAAAAAAGAGAGAAGAAATGTAAGTTTGTGTAAGTTTTGCTGATTACCACCATTACTGTGATAACTTTCACATGTGGCCAAAATAATCCTCTTCTGGAAATGCAGAATCACAAAACTTTAGTTGTGTGAAATAAAAAGCGTGTCTCCAAGGACCTGCAGTTGCCAGACCTCCCAGTGGGGAAAGAAGTGTGGTCTGTTGATGGGGCGTGTCTCTGCTCATCCAGCTCTGCAGGACAGCAGGAACATCACGCTCAGAAAAAGAATCTGAAAACAGATGTCAGGTGAGTGGATTAAAATGTTGCATTTGCCTTGTACTCTTATCTTGAGGTCACTGTTGTTACCTCATGCTTGTATTGGTATCGTCTGCACACTGACCTTCAATCTGGTTTTATCTTAGAGCTAGCTGTCTGCCCTAGCAATACTGGCTGCTCTCACACTCCATTCCTATGGCAATATGAAAAATTGGCAGTTGCAGTTGAGAGACAAAGATTAGAAGGTACTTGGAAGTAAAACTGTGGAGTAATTCAGTAATGGCATTTGTTTTTTTCCTACTCTCTTAAATTCATTTGGCTTCCAAAATATTCCTCACAGAATGTTGAGAAAATGTTTCTGCAACCTGTTGTAAATGTGTTAAATTTTAAGATTCATCATCCAACATTGGGAAATACTGAAATATTTTGTTTAAAAGAAAAAAAATCCCCACACAACAACAAAACCTGTTAAGTACTCTTGAGTATTAGATTAACTGGAAGAAATCCAGGTGACTTCTTGGAGTTACCTGTTGCTAACAGCAATCATAATTTTGTGTTTTATTGTGCTAATTGAGTTTTCAGGTTCATGACGTGTGGAGTAAATGATAAAATGTTCTCTTCTTTTTGCTTTCAGAGATTAGAAAATACAGATTAAACTGCTTTATGCTGTGTAACCCCTCATCACCTCATAATTGTGTCCCTGTTCTAGCAAAATATACACAGTCTTGTGGAAAAAGCAATAAATACGTTGCTGAGAAAGGCACAGAAAAACCACAGGGTGCCAAGTTTGAATGCCCCAATGCTAATTAAGACAGTCATGCAGATCTGGAAACAGTTAAAGATAAGATTGTGCCTTTCCATCACTGCCATTAAACAGAGGTTATTTTTGGGCATTGTAATCAAGTCATCAAATCTATGTATCCAGAGGAGGACTGAAAATTTTGCTCTGAAAGTAGAAATTTTTAAGAATTATGGTTATTTTGAAAATGCAGTTCTCTACTTAATGTCAGGAGGATATTTCTAGTCTTTAGAGAGTATTGTGATTCCAAATATTCACATAATTCTTACAGTTTAAATTTTTTATTATCTGAGAAGAGGTGATAAAGATGATTAAGGCACTGAAGCATCTCTCTGATGGGGAAAGGCTGAGAGAGCTGGGCCTGTTCAGCCTCAAGAAGAAACAATTGAGAGGAGACCTCATCAATGTCAGTATCTGAAGGCAGGGGGGCAGGAGAATGGAGCCAAGCTCTCGTGCTGCCAAGCAATAGGACAAGAGACAATGGGCAGAAGGTGATGGAAAGGAAGTTCCACCTGAATATGAGAAAGAACTTCTTTACTATGCAGGTGACCAAGAACTGGAAGAGTTTCCCAGAGAGGGTATGGAGTCTTCCTGACTGGAGATATCAAAAAACCATTAGGACATAACCCTGTGCCCTGTGCTCTAGGATGACCCTGATTGAGCAGGGAGGTTGGACCAGATGACCACTGTGACCCCTTCCAACCTGGCCCATTCTGTGAACAGGAAAGGGAAAACAAAACAAGAATCAGAGCTCCTATCTTAAACAAGTGTGGAGTTTTTTTGGTGTTTTTTTCCACTTTTGTCTAACTCTCTGGAGAAACACCTTAGCAGTTGTTGTGGGTTTAGAGGTTTGGGGAATTGAAAATTAGGTAGAACTATTAATTGTAGCAGGTTTTTGGTTAAAGGCTAGTACATTTACTAAAATCACTTGATTTTGTTGTGAGGTAAGGATTAATAGTAGGCAAGGCAGGTTTATACTTTAAAGANGCCGGCCCGGCCCCTTCCTCGCCGCCCGGAGAAAATCGACCCGGCCCGAGCCAGGCGGAGTGTAGCAAGTGAGGCTTCTTAGTCGAGAGCAGTAAAAGTAAAGTCTCTCTTTGTTCAAAGCGGAGCCGAGCGAGACTGTTACTGTTACCTCCTGCACAATGTTGCCATGCGAAACTGAAAGATGGGTCCGGGCTCCTTCTCCTCTTCCCCCACCCCCGCCTCCCCCCTCTGCACCAGCACGGTGCAAGGGGGGAGAGGAAAGGCACGTCCTGTCAGTCCACCGGAAGCCGAAAACAGAGCTTCTCCAGGTGCTCACCGGGTTTTTATGAGTTTTTTGGAGGCGGAAACTGTAGTAACTGCTTTGGAATACCTCATTTCCGACTCCGCCTCCTTTTTTTTTTTATGCCGGGAAGTTTTAATATAAGTTATACTACCACAGCGGTGTATCTCATAGAAGGATCTGCTCAGAGAACTAAACAGGGATGATTTTTAGTACCTTCTAAATGGACAGAATATTGGTTATGTACCACAGATGGCTTGATTCAATTGTATAAGGGAGCAAAGTGAGCATTCTTAAAATATTTGCTTCTTTTAACATGACTTAGCAATGACATCTGTTCAAAGGCTCTTTTGAAAAAGGCAGGTCAATGAATCACTGTGAAATTCCAAATTTAAATTTGCTATTTTGGTTTGTTGTGATTGGCTCATGCTGCTTTTCTGGGCATACATGGGCTATTCTCTTCAGTGTGAGAAGTGATTAGTGTTCTGAACTACAACAACAGCATCTCATTAAAATCATTAGATATCTTTGAATCTACTGGCAATGCTTTAACAACTTCTGTCATGTCAGTTGTGACTCAATTTTTGTTATAGTGTAGAAAGTTTTGTGTTGGGAAGTTTTTGTTCCTTGTTCAACTCAAGAGAACTGAAGTATTATACGATTGCAGGAAAAGTGCAGTACGAAGACTAAGACTGAGCCAATGACTTTTTCAGCACCTGTATTTCCTTCAGCTGTTTTCTGATGAGTAGTGGCTGTCTGGGATGCATAGAGCACCAGCTGTTGAATTTCTGGAGTGCGGGTGCTTACCCATTGGTACCATCTATGTGTTTGAGGACCTGTTTCTAATAGCACGTCTAGGGAACATATTTATGCAGCCTTGTTCAACTACTGAGAAAATTCTAATGTAACTAATTTTTTTTGCAGCCAAAATTATTTGTTGTATAAACCACCTCACCATTTGCATAACAGCTTCACCATTAGGTATCAGGAAATGGCTGTGTAGGTGTTATGCAGTTTAGATCTTATATTTTTAGAGGGGATCATTGCTACAAAGTACTGAGGAATTGTCAGCACCTATCTTGTGGAAAGCAAGCATGAGTAAAAATAATCACCACCTGCAAGGCCCTTTCAACTTGCTATTTAAAAGCCATAGGTTATTTCTTTCAATATCAACAAGAATATAATGAAAGACAAAATGAAAGCTGACTTGTAAAGAAAACAAGCCCTATGATCTGATTTCAGAGTGTGATAATGTCTCACATGTACTGTTCTTTGAAGGATTATGGAAAAGGTGCTATACATTTTCAGGGAAGTCTAACTCAAAAATTAGAATTTGAGATTTGGCCTGTTCTTTACTTTGATTGCAGCTTTTGATTTCTTTATGGACCAAAATGGCCTTTCAACTTACCTGTGAGTTACAGAATCATAGAATAATTTAGTCTGAAAAGGAGCTGTGGAGTTGCTTCGAACCCTTTTTAAACAACAGGAGGTTGGAGATGTTCAAAATTCACCTGGACAATCTGAGGTTTGTCCAGATGAATTTTGATTGCTTCCAGGAACAGTTTCAACAATCTCTCTGGCCACCTGTCCCAATACTTGATCACTGCCATGGTGAAATTTCTGTACCTAAACAGGATGTCCATTTTTGTAACTTGCTTGTTTCTGGGCGCTTTGCAGAGGAGCCTGGGTCCATCTTCTCTGTATGTTCCCAATAGGAGACTGCTATCTAATTTCATGTAAAAAATGAATAAATAAACCTGCATAAGGCAATTTACAGAAAAAAACCCTGAAAATCCACATAGCACAAGACGAACCTAAGAGAGCCAGCATCTAAGCTTTTGGAATGGCCCTACTTGTGCATGAGAACTCATTTCCAGCTAAAGGCATGTGTTGGTTCTACTGCTATGTTGAATCATGGGTAGAGCAAAAAAAAAAAAAGTTAAAAGTCTGGTAACCACTAATTTAACCTGGATATAAATAAATAAATAAATATTAATGCTTACAGAAGACAGAGCAGCCTATAAATCTTATTGTATAGAAGTATTTTTTTCCTGTTTGGTAAAAACCCCAGCATACTTAATTTTAGAATGTACTTAAACCTCACTGCTGGTGAAAACCAGTTATCTGCTCTGTGCTGGAAAACTGTGGTGTTGTAATGGATGTGGAGCTCAAAATGGGGATTTTATCGTGTCTGGACACATTGAAAATGGACTGTAATGTTCAAAACAGAAAAATATCTCTTTTCAGCTTTCTTTGAAAGTACAAGGTTCTGTTGCTTCTCAGATTCTGCAAGAGATGTAAAGAAGGAAATCTAGGCTGTTTGAGCTACTATGAAGCCATTCATGTAATGAACATGTACTGTTTCACTCTTTCAGTTTGCACTTGGAATAATCGCATTTCACAGAACAGATACTGTATGGCAAGCCAAATTTTATCATATCTTAAAGCCCTCAGGACTTCTGTGACTTCGGCTACTGTAATCTTCTTTCTGTTCCTTATTCTTTACTTGAGTTCTTGATTCATGTTATGAATCAATAATGTTGCTCCTATATTTATTATAGATTGAATAGTCTGAGGGGGTTATGCTCAACAATGTACACTATCCCTCTTAATTTTCTTAAATCAAACTTGCTTTGAGAATTATTTTGCTTATAAGTAGATGCTTTTTCTTTCATATTTGTTTGATTTAGTCTCATTTACTAAAATGTAGTTATTGATTCACAACCAATATAAAGAACAATATGGCTTGTTTTCTTTTATAAAGAATACTTACTTTTATGACAGATTCCTCTGGCTGTTCTCCTAATTGATACTTTTTTTCATGGTTGCTCTGTAAACTGTAAGCAAAATGTTGCTGGGAGCTGAGAGATAGTTTCTGGTGTAAAAAACTGCATGTTTAAATTATATTTAAAAAATGAGTAAATACACAAATCTATTCTAGGCAGAACCTTCTGAGCAAGTCTGCTGTTAGTATCAGCACTGGAACTTGCAACAGTGAAATATGAACATTTTGGATTAGTAGTACTTGAACCTTGCTGTGTGTTAGCACGTGCCTGTATTCTAGCCCCCATGTGCGTGAGACCTTGTAATGACATTGGCAAGAGACACAAAATAAGATTTAATGTGGAGTTTCTATAAAAGTTCTTTTGTATTCCTAAAAAATTGCCTTTTGTGTCTGAAAACCTACCAAATATGCATCTTTTAGGTAAAGCATTAAAAATAATGAGGGATGGGAGGGATTACTGCAGAGGAAAGAAAGAAAAATAGTTTCTCCTGAACCTGAAATTTTACAATAGAGATGTCACAGATTTGAAAAGCAAAAAGAAAGACTAACTTACAGGAGTGGAACAGCAAAACATAGAATATTAATTATTGGAAGCTTCATAGCTATGACCATGAATGAATGGTAATTAATAAAGATACTGGGAAGTATCTGATGTGAAGGTCAGGCTGACTTATGCCATAATCAATGCCTAAGTAATTATACTGCTTCTTCTAATTTCTGTAGAAATGACTGAACTGTGAAAATGAAAGCTTTTAAAAATTTATTGGAATATGGTATGTTGTTGAAAGTAAAAAGTGCCATGAAAAAGAGTAAGTGACCATATACAGGGTACAGAACAGGAACAGGAGTTGGGCAAAGACACAGATGCATTCCTCAGTGTTGAAAACTTAAAAAAGAAACAGGTGTAGAAACACAGTAGCTGAGGAAATCAGGAAATCACCTCTCCTATCATGCTAGAGATGCTTACTGTTACCCATGAAGTCAGGAGATGTTCTGCCAGGTCTCTGCTTCTGCAGTTCATAATTTTTCTCCTGCATAAGATATGAGCCTCCTGTAGTTTACAACAGCTAGGAAGCAAGTCTTGCACACACTCTACAAAACTCCTGCAACATGAATTGCTAGCAGGGGGATAGCTGTGAAATTGTAGCTGACAACAGAAGCTCTGTGATAGGAAAAGCTGTATCATTAGTGCTCTGCAAACCTTTCCAAAGTGAGGCACAAAGTAAGAGGGAAGGTAAATTGGTAATGCTGAGGCCAGGTGCTCTTAATGAGATGGTAAAAGGCCAGTATAAAGCTTTATGAAGTCCTGGTTATAACTGTACATGTAACAAAGCTGAAGTGAATATGCTTTTTCCTTTTGAATTTCAGTCCAATATGTTACTCTAACAGATCAAAGCTGTTTGAATTTACACTGTAGGGATAATCCTTGTGATACAGGAGATCTGCTGTGACATGGGGCAGCATTTGTTTGTGTGATGCGAGCTGTGGCAGTAGTTGTCTGACAACTTCTTGGGTTTTTTTGTGTTTTCTCATGTTCCAGTGGTTACAGGATGTGACTGTAGGCATGTGATGTAAATTTTGCTGTCTCTGTTGCCAGGAGCGATGTTATACAATGCCTTGTACAAATATGTAATCTGTAACATCAGCAGTGTTGCCATGACATGTCAGTGCTGTCTTCCTGTGTGCACTGCTAATGGCCTAAAGCACTGTAGAGAAGAAAACCAAAAATATGATTAATGTTATTAATAAATTGGGGTATTTCAAGTGTCAGCTTCTTTTGAAGGCTGATCAATCATTATTAATGAACTTGTCTCAAGATCAAATTTCCTTTGCTGGAGAGCTGCTCATTAACAGTTCATGGGTATGCTCTTAGCTGCCCGCAGCAGAACCAGGGACACTCAGCCCCTCTCCTGTGTGTGGCTCAGGCAGCATGCAGTAGTCTGTTAGCCCGTATAAAGGATCACAAATCCTAGCCCTGCCCTAAAAGACACTGATGGTCCATGTTCTACCTGGTTAATTCTGCTTTCTCTGTCCAAACCCTGCCACACTGCATAAAGCCATAAGCTCCAAGGAATAACAATGGAAAAAGAGCTGTAATTCTACCTTTCTTGGTCTCTTCTCAAAAGGCAATGAAGTGAAACTACCTGAAAAGCTGTAAAGCATCTCTTGTTTAGGTTGTCTGCCTTTCAGCACAGTAACAGATTTGTTGTTCTAACGTTGTAAGTTCAAAATTACAATGTTTTTTCATTTAGCATTACTGCATGCTGGGAGGAGGAAGAAGATCAGGTCTCCACACCTGCTGCTTTCATGTCTTGATAGGAGACAGTCGCTTCATGGAGAACGTCATGCTGAGTACTCAAAATAAATAGCACCAGCTGCTTGCATTTCTTTAAAAAAAAGTCAAGCATAATAAATGCCTGTTCACTGTAAATCAATGTGAGAAGGAATGTGCATTTCTTTAAGTGAATTGTTGCTCTCTTATTTATTTAGTTGTGGAGTGGTTCTGTCTCCCTCTGCAGATAATTTATCTACTAGAAAATCTCAGGATTATGGCCATTTCCCATGATTTTCAGAGGTGTCTCAGACCTTGTCAGGAAGAGGGTCAACAGGTAAATTAATCATTCTAATGGTTTTACTTGCATTTCTTTCTTGCAAATATGTGCTAGCCTCACGATACTACTGAGGGAGTTATGAGGTGGTGTGCTGGTTTCAGCCGGGGCAGAGTTAATTTTCTTCACAGTGGTTAGTACGTGGATATGTTTTGAATTTGTGCTGAATGTAGAGTTGATTATATATAGATTTTTGGTATTGCTGAGCAGGACTTACACAGAGTCAAGACCTTTTCTGCTTTTCATAATGATATGCTACAAGTTGGGGATGTGTGGTAGGTTGGGGGCACATGCAGCTAGGACAGGTGACATGACTTGCCATAAGGGATATTCCAGACCATAAGGGATGATGCTCAGTGTATAAAGTGGGGAGAAGGAAGGAACGATGGGGGGACGTTTGGGGTGATGTTGTTTGTCTTCCCAAGTCACTGTTACCTGTGATGGGGCCCTGCTGTCCTGGGGATGGCTGAACACCTGCCTGCCCAAGGGGAGCAGTGAATTAATTCCTTGTTTTGCTTTGTGTGTGTGGCTTTTCCTTTCCCTATTAAACTTTCTTTGTCTCAACCCATGAGTATTTTACCCTCTAGCTTTCTGATTCTCTCTCTGATCCTGCAGGTGGGGAAGTGAGTGAGAAGCTCTGTGGGCCTTGGTGGCCAGTGGGATTAAACTGTGATAGTGGGCAGCTTATGCATGGCAGACACACACTTTGATGATGAAAGATCAACCAGGAAAATATATTTTGCATCTCCATAAGAAATAGTATGTCTTACTCAAATATTTGGATGTACCTAAGTTGTAGAAAAACTGTGTTGGAGAGGATACGCAAGGGATCATCGAGTCCAGCTCCTGGCCCTGCAGAGTACCATCTGCAAGGGTCACACCATGTGCCTGAGAACATTGTCCAAATGCTTCTGGAACTCTGTCAGGCTTGGTGACCATTTCCCTGGGGAGCCTGTTCCAGTGCCCAGCCATCCTCTGGGTGAAGTACCTTCTTCTGATATCCAACCTAAACTTCCTCTGACACAACTTTAGGCCATTCCCTCAGATCCTGTCACTGGTCACCAGAGAGAAATGGAATATATAGTTCTAAATCAAGAAAAATTCCATCTTTTATAAGTTTTGAATAGAATAGCTCTGTTACTTCTTAGTTTTTCTGTGAAAACAAGGTTGGATGTGTGTATTGAGTCCATGTGTTCTTGATGAACACATCTTCAAAAGTGGTACAGTGGGTGCAGAAAACTTATGCAGAATAGAAATTCTTTTGTATTGACTCTGCTCACAGATAGGATCAATTTAGCTGCTGATTTGAGATACCAATGATTTCTGAGTATAAACAACTTTTGGTGCATTGTGAGACTGCTCAAATTACAAGTGAAGGAAAGCATTCAGAAACTATTTCTGTAAGGAAATGTGATGTGCAATGCTGTTGATCTTTAGTCATGTCATTGCAATTGTAGTTTCATAGGAAAATCTTTGATATTTGAGAACACCTCCTTTAAATAAGGCCTCAGAAGCTCTTCTGAGCCCAAAGCCAGGAGTAGTAAAGCATTACTAAAGCATAAAGAAATAACATTCATTTTTAGTCAGGGTATTTAGTCAGGAAAAGAAATATAAGCGGAAAACTTTTCTGAATCAGAATGTGATTAAAGAGATAATGAAAATCTCTTTTTGGAACAGCCTCTTTGGTTTGTATTACATTTCAATGGACTGTCCATCCAGGAAGGAGAAGGAGCACATTCTTGTGGGGCCTTCTGTATCTCTCTAGAGAGCTTGTGGGAGGACTGAGGTAATTCACACCAATTATTCCTCCTGAGATTAAACAGGAAAGTGGCTTCCAACTATTAATTAGGAAATTCATAGAGAATTCATAGTTTTACAAAAACAATGAACTTAATTACAGGATTTTAATTGTAATATATAAAAGTATTATTTCAAAACCAGTTCTAAGTTGTCAGTTGAGTAACACTTCAGAAAAGTCTGCAGCAGTGACAGCAGGCACTGAATTTGCTGCAGCAAGGAAATCTATTCTGAATGCTATACAGGTTTGCTCTTGGTGTTGGCTGTGGGAGTAGCTGTGGGCATTTACAATGCAAATGAGAAAGGACATCTTTCACTTTAGTCTTAGTAGACATAAGCAGCTTTCATGTTGGAAGACTGAAAAAAACCCATAATAGTCTATACTTTGTAATTATCTTTGCACTGGTCAGCTGATTGTTTGCTGATGTATTTTTTTTCAGTAAAATTAAACATACAGTTACTTGATCTAAAGCCACTGTCTACCCTTTATTGAAGGAACACTTGCTTGTTTCTCTTAATTTTTCTGGAACATTATTTGGTCTCAGTTTTAAAAAGAATCTACCTCTGCAGTTGGGAATGTAATTTGATTTGTCTCTTGTTTTATTTCCCACTGATTATGCAATAGTTGTTTGACTCTTCAAAAAAAAATTTAATCACTATATAATGCAAAAAGGGGAGGGAAAAATATAGACATGATTGGCTTGAAATGCATGTTGTATCTGTGTAATCTTGACAGAAGTGGGAAATCGTCTCTGGTTTTGAGAACTTCAGTACCACTTATGGAATTGAGCTTTACAACAATTTAGCTAAATCACAAACCAGTTCTGAGAACAGATAAGCAGCATTTCAGAAGTATATCTTCTGAAGTGGTTTTATATTGGCAAAGTAGTGACTGCACAGAAAAGGTGAGAACTGCATCATTTGCAGAGGATATGAGGATGGAGCAGAGATTTCATGAGAAGGTGGCTACAAGGAGAAACCCTTGAAATGGAAATGGAAAGAACAGAAATGGAAAGAAAGCCTAAATTTGTATGTAAGATTTCCCTTTAGATCTTCAGGATACTTTCAGGTCAACATTGTGGTTGAAGAACTGTGACTTTTATGAAGATTCACCAAAAATAGATCTCAAGAGGATTTTGAATGAGAGTGAGTGTGTGGGGGAGGGGGATGGCATATTGGAGTGCGAAGACTTTTTTTCTTTTTTTTTAACAAAGTGGGCAGCATGGAGGGAGTGTGAAAAAGTAGCAGGGGAAGGAGACAAATAGGCGTTTCTGACTAAGTTGTTGTGACAGGAGGCAAGGTCCAAATGATAATTTAGGATGGTCAACCATCAGACTAGACCTGATCTGTTATGGTAATGTGGAGGAAAGTACTGTAGAGGTTTGAAGGAAGGATGTGATTTGAATAAAGAGAGAGATTGAACAGATGTTTATTAGAGTTTCCAGAAAGCAGTGCTGTGAGTACTGAGATGACGTTTTTAATGTTTGACTGTGGGTGCTAAAAGTCATTGGAAAAGAAAACTTAGCTATTCTTTATGCTGATAAAAGTTCAGTGAATGAGATGTAAATGAAAGTGTGAGGCTTTGTTGAGCTGCAAAATTAAATAATGGTGACAATAGAGGGTTTGTCAAAAGGAATGGAAAAATGCTGATGTGAGAAGTAAAAGAGGTATATTTTGTCCATACTAAGCTTTGGCTTGCCTCCACTCATTCAGGACATGTGCTAGCTGACAAAGGAGAGATTAGATAAACTAATAGGTGCAAAGGCATTAAAAATCTAAGGAGTAAAGCAGATGGGAGACTGTCAAATAAGAACAGAATAGGTGAGAAGCAGCAGACTTGTAAGTTCTTAGGGCAGAGACACAGCAAAAACTGAATTTCAAATATTTTTTCTGCCCAGCAGTTATTGTCACCTACCTATTTTCACATCAGAGTCCAGGCCGCTGTTTCCTTGCCTTATGTGATATGTGGTATTGTGAATCCTTAACTCTCATGCACAGGAGAGATGAATATGTCTTGTGTTGTATTAAGAAAAATACTTTGCATGAAATGCAATTTGACTTAAACTAATTCAAACAAAGCTGTTAAAACACTGAAGACCTGAAAAATGTATTTTGAATTATAAAAATCTGTAGGTAATTTGGGCCTCATGAGCTTGTATTTCTCTATGGCAGTGGAAAATTGTCCTCCAACTTAGTTTTTTCTAGGTCAGTACTTTCTTTCCATGGAGCGATATCCAGGTTATCCAGACTTTTTGAACCACTGGAGTTGCAGAGAGGTTCTGTTTAGTGGTCTGGTTCTTCCTATGGCATCTGCACCATAACTGTGCAGCCTTGGCTTCTTCTGGTACTTGTGAGCAGGCACGTGGGGATGTGTACATGCTGTCCGTGGCCCTACTTCAGACCTGTTGATATTTAACAGTGGGGTTTTTTTAAGGGGATCAGCTCAAGCTAGGGGCAAAAGATTAATGTTGTTGATACCTGGACCTTCCCTTTCTGCACTTGAAGAATCCTATCTATCTAGAGAGGCAGTTGTATCAGAATTTGTATCACAAATGTCAGTGAGGTGATTTGCCTCAGACTCAAACTTTCAAGCAGCTCAGAAGTACATCTAAAGCCTTGAACAGAGGACGATATAACAGTGGTATTTAACACAGCCCTGTGTCAATGATTACATAATGCTTTCTTGAGGCATAGCTGGCTCTCCCTTTCCCAGAAGATTTGGCTTCAATATAAACAAACACTGAAGATTTCCTGGAAGTGTGAAGATGGAAGAACCTAAGCACACTTTAACTAAGGCAATTATGAATTTAGAAAATGTTATAGTTTCCTTTCTTTCCCTTATATTTAATTATGTCTATTTGACAATTCAGGTTTTACTTACTCTTTTCCCGCTCAGTTTTGTTGTTAAAGATCTACAAAGTTAAAAACAGTATACCTGTTTTTACTGTTTTCTTCAGTGAGGCACTCCTGCCATTTACTTTAAATACAAAAAGCTGTATGTTTATGTCATTCCATTTCTTGACATAAAGCTGATGCAATTTTAAATAGGGTTTAAATGGAAAGGGATTGAAGGCAGTCAAATAAACATATCTACCTCCATTTTCTGTGGAAACAACAAGCCTACCAAAAGCTTTTAGCAAGCCTCAAGTGGTGCCTGTTATAAGATTATGTACCATAATATTCTATTAAAAACATTTAAAAATAGTGTTGGTAAACCATTAAATCTTATTAGACAGTTGCATTTTGACTTTTGTATATGGGCTGTTAAAGTGGACTTAGAGACTGACAAAAACTTTACAAGGCAGGGTGAAGATGTGGTGCTGCCCTGATAATCCTGAGCCATAGTGACATTTGCAGTTGGATAAGGGCCAGGAAAGGCCTTCAACTGTGTCCTGTGTAAATGATGACTGCAACAGTTCCTGTGGCTGTTCATTGTTGGGCACTGTGTGGAGAGCAGTGAAGAACCTGTGCTTTCTGCTTTATACTCCTGTTAAATCAATGAAAGTTTGACATCCTTAGTAACAGTGCTGTCCATGTAATTTACTCATATATACCCTGTCTTATTTGTAAGACTTACTGGTGGGAAAGAGAAATCAAAAACATCTGTTCTGCCTGAGTCAGATTACAAGATGCTTTGTTACATGGCATCTGAGAGAGTGCTGTGGTGCAGACACATCAGCTTTTGAATTTGGTAGAGATCACTGGCATGCTGCAGAAAAGCCACTCAGCAGATAGTAAGTGGAAACAACTTCTGTCTCTAACAAGGTGGGATGACTTTAAATCACTGAACTGAATGTAACAAAAATATTTGTCAGTTATCCAGTTTGACTTAATATTTCATAATAGCACAGTTTTCATTTTTGGCCAGAATTTGTGCATCTTAATTATTTTGTACTTTCTTTTTGTGCTTGTTCCCATGGTTTTCGTTAGTTGCTTAGATGACTTCAAACAGGGTTTTTTTTTTCTTTTAATTTATTTTTAAATTTTGTTTTGTTTGTTTATTTTGCAAACAATGGAAATTGATAAGTTTTCATGGAGATTTCATTTATGTAAATGTCTGACAACAGACAGGAGGGAGACTATTCTTCCATTTGCTTGATAGAAGTCCTTCATCTTATGCCTGATTTTAATTTGGTTTTCTTTTCATGATTACTGTTTACTACAGCCAATAGTTCATTTATATAATCACTGCAGTCAGTTTTAGAGAGCTAGAGTTTTTCGTTTGTGTATAAGTGCTTGAATGAAATGCAAAAGTTTGGAAACTTAGGTATAGGTCTCCTCCTCTTCTAGAAATCCATTCTCATTTTGTTATGAGATGATGTATGCTTGACAATGAGAAATCTTAGAGTATTAAGCCAATTGTGGAGGCCCACATCTGGATGCTTTACCACAGCTGGGAACAGGAGATGTGAATTTTTGTTAGTGATGCTAGGTACTTTTTGTCTCTTTGAGACTTGACCCCATATAGCCCTTGTACAAAAATGTGTTAAAAGCCAGAAGTTTTTGGTCAATTCTGCTTAAAGACCCTTGAAAAATTGGGACCTGTATTTTTAGAATAAGGAGTCCCAACTTTTTCTTTGTGTGGAAAATACTTCCAAATAGTACTTAAATTTCCCTACAAGTATATAGGTTTTTTTCTGAAATACTGAATCATGAATACCTGGGACAAAAGTCAAGCACCTGGCAGTGGTAGGTGCTTGATTTATCTACATTTCTTAAAAATGACATTCTCATATGAAGAAAAACTTGGACAGGGAGAAATTTTTCCTATCTGAAAGACCAGCTCTCTCAGGCACAGTAGAACAGCTGTTGTGAGACTCTGCTGGAGGTGCTGAGTGGGCTGTGGTGCCATGCAGTAACCTATAAGAAGAGAAACATGTTGAGAATAAAAAAAATCATAAATGTCAATGACAATGAATTAAGGTTTGTTTGCAGACCGCATGAAAATGTTTATTTATACATATTTTAATACACATATATAAAAAACATTTGCATGTGGAGAGGCATGTTCAATGCAGAAGGAAATATGAAGAACAATCAAGAATTGTACAAGAGCCTTTAAGTTATTAATAATGGAAATATGATTGAGAACTAGAAAGTGTTTAGATTATTCAGTTAAAAGAAGATGTCATAAAATCAAAAGCTGATTTCGTTTGAAGGGACATTTAAAGATCTTCTAGTTCAACACCCTTGAAATAGGCAGGGAAACTTTCCACTAGACCAGGTTGGTCTAAGCCACATCCAACTTGACCTTGACAGCTTCCAAGAATGGGCGATGCACAGTTTCTCTGGCCAACCACCATCTTCATAAAGAATTTCTTCCCTGTATCTCCCCTCTTTCAGTTTAAAATTGGTGTCCTTGTTCTGTCACTACTGACCCTGATAAAACGTCGTGCTTCATCTTTCTTACACACCTTCTAATTATTCAAATTTGGTAATAACATCTCCCCGGTGCCTTCTCTTCTCCACGTTGAACAATTCCCACTATCAGAATCTGTTTTCATAGGAGAGGCACGCCAGCCCTCTGACCGTTTCTGTGACCCTTCTCTGGACCCACTCTACCACATCCATGTCTTGTGGACCTCAAAGCTGCACGCTGTATTCCATGTGGATTGTCATGAGAGCAGAGAAGAGGGGAAGAATCACCTCCCTCAAACTTCGGCTATGCTTGTTTTAATGCAGCCCAGGATACAATTGAATTTCTGGGCTATGAGTGCGCACTGCTTGCTCATGTCCAGTTTCTTACAGAAGTTAAGGTAGATGACATGGTGGCAGATGTTCTTCCCTTTCCCAGCAATGCAGTCACTCAAGTAGCCAGAGTGAATTTTTAGTTACTAACTAGGAATTCATTAGTTGTAAATAATAATAATGTAGTAGTGAGGACTATAGGTATTAATATAAAAAGAGTAAGACCAAAAATCAGTCTAAATTTTATCTTTGATAAAAGCAGTATTAAGAGTAAAAAGTTTGTGAATTGATATTTCAACAAGAAATTATGTGAAGCTTTTATGGTGGCTTCCCTTTGTTTTTCAAGAACTGCCTTGCAGATTCTCTGTCTTCTAAGCACAGATCTTATGAGTAATTTCAAATCCCAGATATACTGATCTTATCTTCAACTGCTGGAAACTGATATGGCTCTGCCTTCAGTGAAATGATGTTCAATTAGAAGAATAAAAAACATTACCCTTTAATCTGGAGTAGCCTTTATCACATATAGCATTGTACTTTTGGGACAAAGGCCTTTATTTGCAGTTACAGGTTGAAATCAAGAGAATGAATGGAATAATCATGTTTATTTATACTTAGTTACTTATCCTAGTCATTTTCCATGAGATAAGTCATCTATGCAGACACAGAAAGTAGTGTTGAATGAAATAAATTGGCAGCAGATCAAATAAATTTTCAGATGTAGTGAGGAATGATTGCTTTACTATGTTTCTCTGTTTACCACAGCTTCTTTTAAGTTTTAGTGAGTAATAAATACAGATACAGTATATTTTAATACATAGTTTTTTGGATTTTTTTTGTTAAAATATTTTTTGAAATAGAGAGGAAAGACTGGTTGTGCAAACTGGTAAAAGTGACTTAAAGTTATAGATAGGTCTGCTTGGGATTATACCTTGGAGTCTTAACAATGTCCAAGCTCTCATCTCATCATAAATGGTTATTTCAGTTATTGAAAGAGAAAAGGTTTTTATAAGATGAACCTTTTTCTCTGAAAACATAATTTTTTTCTTGCTGAAATGCTAGCCTATTCCATCTTGTTAGAGTCTGTTTTAGAAAGATATTTCATCTAGAGGCACTAACAGGTGTTCTTAAAGTATGATTCTATTTCTTCCTAGCTCCTCAATAATGTTTTCTTTGTCTACAACTGCAATGAGAAATTGCTGAAAATGAAATGGAAAATAATCTTAGGTGGTAAATATTTACTTGTTATTCTAGATACATGTCAATTATTCTCTGACATGTGGTGTAAATCTTGATCTCTGCTGTAGAGACTTTACTTACAGGTGAAAAGATAGATGAGGAAAAAAAGATTACATGAAAATGGGAGAGTCTGTTCTAAAAGTAAACAGATGTCTGGATCTTTTCATCCGAGTTTCTAGGATGCTGTGCTGATATTAATCTGAATATTGGATTTTTGAATTAAAACCAGCCATTCTGTAACCTGATGTGTGAATGTCATTATTCTAGCAAGGCATGTATATTGCTCATTCACTACATACATTTGATTTGGATAAACCCAAGGTGTTTTAAAGGATGAAAAAATAGTGGGGAAAAAAAAGTGAAAATGTATCAGCTATCCTGACAGTGAGAGTTTCAGTAACAGAACTTTTAAATTCCAAAAAAAGATGGAAAAAAGGAGTAGGATTTGGAGCTGGGCTGGAAAATATCTTGTCATGGGTTAGGCAAAGTAAATTTAGTGCAGATCTAGATGCTGGGGTGGGTTTATCTAAGAACAGAGGAGTTGAGAGCTTTTGCCCTGCTTTGACTCTAGCTCACATGAACTTCCTCACTCGTACACAGTACTGCATTCTCTAGGTCTTGCCTTCCATTCCTGTCAAAGAGACTGCTGCTAGTCCAGGGAGGTTGGGCAGAAGGTTGTGTTAGCTGCTGTGGGGATGCTCACAGTTACACAGTTGCAGTCCCTGGTATTAAAGACCAAGGTCCTGGTGCACTGCTGGCATTTGTCTCCCTTCATCCTTCATCTCCAGGTTTTTCCCCAGCATGGATCAGTTTCTTTGTGTCTCCTAGCTCTCGTTTTCTAGACAAGCTGTTTTTGGGAACACTTCCATTTTGCCTCTTTATGGAACATCAGGTCCCTGGTTATTCTTGTCTAGGCAGTCTATGTGCAGAAGCACAATCCATGATGAGCTTTCTGTGGTTATCTCTCATCTCATCTCTCATCTCTTTTTTTGTGAGTTGGTGAATTCAGGATCTGGTGCTTTTGTGTAGATGTTATCAAAATATGTAATCAGCCCATACTGGTTGCAAGGTAGGCTTTCACTTAAGAGTTCAGAAATTGTGTTTTGGATGTTCACTCCCTCCTTATACACTCCCACCCCCTCTTCCCAATTATGTGCCCTTGTGTTTGCATTCATAGCTTAAGCTACATATTTCCTATAATTGTGGAAAATTAAGTCTTGTGATGGACTGAAGTTCAAAACTGCCTGTTTGGTTTTGTCTTGAGACCAGGGCTGAAATGGAGACAGTGTATGATTACCTTATTTTGAATATGTAAATATCCACTGCTCTTTAGTCAAGGGAGCAAGACTTGTGACAGGCCATTACTCATTCCTGTAATTATCTTTTTAAACCATAGGTACAGAACCTTGTTTTAGAGCTGGTTTCAGCAGCATTTAGTTCATTGTGGTTTCTCAAATGCACTAAATTGTTTTCTAAATTAAGCTATTTTTGCATCTCCTTGAAAGTAAAAACACAGCTTTCAGTGGTGAACTTGTTAATTTTCAGCAGAATGGTTCTTCTTGTTAGGCATCAGCTATACTGCAGGTCAATGTAAAAGTCTGGCTGAAGCTTAAGGGACATCAAGCAGAGCTGGTTACATTTTTGCTCTGAAGCCAGATTTACTGATACAAAGTACTATGAATTTTTTTTCTGGTTGCTTTCAAACATCTTGAGGTTGATATTCAACAGCTGTGAATTTCCAGGTAATTAGCATAACTCTCTCAGCAGGAAAGTTGTCCTTCCTGACAAAGATGTCACTGTCAGTGATATTTTCTCTTTGACTCACATCTGCTACAACTGCTGTTTTTTTATTTTGACAGGTCAAACAGGTGGATAGAAAACAAAAGCTCCCTCCCAAGGTGGTATCAGATGTGATTCTAGGAGCAAGTAAAATTGTTAACATTTTCTTGCTTGTTTAATTTCTTTTTCTGGGTATTGTGTGCAGAACCCAGAGGACCACATTCTCCAGACACAGCATCTTTATGAAAATTATGTCTTCAGAAGTATTTTTACATAAACCATATAATTTATTCAAGGCCCATGAAAGAGTTAGGAAAATACATACTCCTTTGCTTTGTGAATAAATTGAGTATAATTTGAAATGCTGACCACTTGTACTGAAAGCACAGAACCTCCTACTATCCTGATATGGATTTAGAGTTGACAGTCTGGATTCTGAGTGACGTTCTCCCTGTGAGTTGATCTAGGAAGATGGTGAACAAATTTCCATTATTTTCTTACAGAGATGTCCCTTTAGAATCCTCATGAGGGTAGGTTTGGTGATGAGCACCTAAAGAAATACAGTTGGTCTGTCAGACTATTAGAATATGATGATTTAAAGCCAGTGAAAAAGGGATCTAAATGTCAGAGGTTCTACATCCTCCAGAAGCTATTTCTGCCTCGAGGTGTTTGAGAAATGGGGCACTTATAAATGTTATGAAGCTCTGACTGCAGGTGGAAGAGAACAACTGGAGTTTATAAAAACATCACAATCTCAGGAGGTAAAATTAGAATGCTAAATTGATAGGAGGTAGCAGTAGAGTATATTAGAGAAGTTTAAAAATTCCACATTACAGAAATAATTTCCATTTCACTTTCATTATATTTGGCAAAGTCTATTTCAATAATGGATTTTTTTTGTTTCATTTTAAAATTAACCTAAATCTCTACTTAAGGCTTTCAATTGCAATTGTGACCATTGGAGAAATTGGAGAATTAGAAACAGAAGGAAAACTTCATAAGCAAACCAAGCATTCTAAGTGCTTCTTGAAGATGGAATAGCTTCTTTGGTACATGTACAATTAGGAAGGTTTTTTTAATGCTTAAGGAAAAATAGTATTTGTAGTAATGACAGTAGTTATTTAGAATATTCTAGTCAGTTCTGCAGTTGTTTTTCAAGGACTCAATTACATACTTCTTTCCTCTGCCAAAAAAGAAGAAAATCGCCAAAAACCACAGAGAACTCCAAGCCTCACAATAAAAATGTACTATATATACTCTGAAGGCAAGATTGAAACCGAATAATTTTGGAGATTTTTCTCCTAAAAATAAGACTTCTATTTCCTGGAACATATAGTAGTTAAAACTGTAGCTATTGATCATGCTTCGTTCTTTTTAACACCAGTATCTGTCTGCCTAATTCAGAATCTGAATGAGAAGTAAGCCTTGAATTTAACCTTCTAATCTTAATATACTGAGTCATTAGTCTCTCTGGGTCTCTACATGGCATTACTTTTGTCCGTTTTGAATGTATTTCTTTGAAAACTTTTTTTACTCTCTTCATGTCTGTTGGAATGATACTGCCTGGTGTAATGTCTTGTGGCTGGAGATGTGTGTTCCCTTGTAAATAAGACCTCTGTAAGGCAAATCAGTATTATTTGTCTTTACCCTTGTGGTTTTTATAGGAACCTTTTTGATTTGGTTGATTGTTTTCGTGGTTTATTTTTGGTTTGTTGTTGTGGTTTTTTGTTGTTTTTTTCCTTCTGGAAGTTTCAATCCTTCTGGTTTTGTTTCTTTGTTTTCTGTATAATTGTACCAATCAACGCTGATTAATGGAAAAATACTATTAAAATGTGTATTTATTGTTCTTCAAGGAGAACTGTTATAGAGCCCATGGCTGTTTTTGGGATATCATTAATAGGAGTAGAGGCTATTTATTACCATTATCACTAAATGCAGGTAGAGGAACTGCATGAAGTCTGCAATTTTGCAACCCTTCCTTTGGGAGGTTGACAGAAATATTGAAAATCAATTCCTTTTACTGCATTTATAGAAATTACCATTTTTAATTCATCCTTGTTTTCCAGCTCGGAGAAAACCTTTTTGTTGTGGAGATGTCTCACACAAGTAGGCACTGTATCCACCTCATCCACTATATCTTTATTGGGTGCTTAATATGAACTCTTCTGTCTGTACTCCAAAATTGTTGTGGGTCTAATTTTTAATGTAAAGAAGTTCTTAAACAGTTACAGATTTACAGTTTAAATTTTACTTGTATGTTTAACTTAGGGAAAATGGGTGAAACATGCCAGACAAAGGAACTGGTGCAGCTGTGGGCAAAATATCTGGCTGTCCATAAAGGGGAACATCTGAAATCCTCTCATTCATCACGACGGACATTAAAAACAGTCAGTTCTACATTTAAATCTTAGAGATCTTGCTTATTTCTTTCACTTTCCCTGCACTGTGCTGAAGATGTTAGAATTCATTCAGTTCACTGTTTTGTCCAAGTCTGGATTTTCAGATGACTGATCACATTAATAATTTACTCTTCTTTGTCCTGAGGGAAGAGCTGAGTGGTAAAGAGTGAGGATTCCATGCTTGTGAATTTTTAAGTGTGGTTCTGATTTACATTTAATTAAACTTTCCAGATACTTGCAGGTACAAATGTGATCTACCTATCAACATGACAAAAAGGAACAATGTTGCACTTTCAAAGTTATTGTTCTGTGACTTAACTGGAAGATAAGAAATTTTGAATCATATTTAACTACTACAGTATTTTGCTAGTGCATCTAGATTCTACTTCTAATTGCAGAATGGTTGAGGTTGGAAGAAGTCTCTGGAGGTTATCTGATCCACCTGCCTGCTCAAGTAGGGCTACATAGATCCAGTTGCCCTGGATTATGTTCAGATGGCTTTTGAAAATCTCAAAGAGGGAGACTCCACAACCTCTTTGGGCAACCTGTGACAGTACTCAGTCACTCTTACAGTGTAAAAGGACTTCCTGATGTTCATTTGGAGACTTCTCTGTTTCAGTTGATGTCCTTTGCCTCTTGCTCTGTTACTTGAGTGCTACCGAAAAGAGCCTCACTCCATCCCCTTTGCACCCTTTCTTCCTGTAGATCTATACATAAATAAAATAAACCATGAACATTCTCTAGACTAAATAGTGCAGATCTCTCAGACTTTCCTCATGATCTCATCCATTCATCATTTTCTTGGCTCCTTATCCATTGATTCAGTATAACCACATGTGTCTTGCACTGAGGAACTCAGAACCAGACTCAGCCCAGGTTTGGGCTTATTAGCAGTGTCAACACTCTCCTGACACAGCCCAGAACACTGTTAGCCTTTTTTGCAGTAAGAGCACATTGCTGGCATATGATCAACTTGGTGTCCACCAGGAACCTCAGGTCCTTTTCTGCTGACCTGCTTTCCAGCTGGTCGGTCATCAGTGAATGCTGGGGGATTGGAGTTTTTCTCCACAGGTGCAAGACTTGGCACTTCCCTTTTATGAACTTCGGGAGGTTCCTGTCAGCCTCTTTTTCCAGCAGCCTATTTTTCCAGCTTGTTGAGGTCTCTGAATTGCTGTACAAACCTCTTATGTAGGGCAGCAAACTATTCTGCCCAGTTTTGTTCAATCAGTCAGATCTGGTGGGCTTCCATTTTGTTCAGTGTGTGACCTCCTAACCCTCTTAAATGAAGGACCTGTCCTGCTTATATCAATTGTAAGACAAAATCTGTAGTAAAACATGTATTTTGCTTTCTTGTACTCATATGAAAGTTGACAGTTGCTTTATTTTTTCCTGTAGACTTAAGAGCTGTGATTATAAAGGAAAACATATATTATGGAAAGCTTTTATTAAATTAATCCCATTGACAGATATTGATTTAACACAAGGCATTTATAATTCTGAATGCCATTAAGATGTCTGTCTTCAAAGACGGGAGAAAAATTACAAAAGATGAAACCTGTAGGTGTATCAGTTGTGAAGCTGAAAAAAAAATCATGATTTGCTTGTCAGCAATACTAAATAGTGTAAGTCACCAAATAAGTAGTCATGCTTGATACTGTTACTCATCTCATAATCTGATTTCCCAAATTTCCCAAATTTGGAAAGAAATATGCTCTTCAGTGATTTAAAGCATGTAGTGTTGTTCCCCAAAAAAAGAAATGTATTTATTGGCAGCTGTGGATATCCGGAAGTGCTGATCTACAATAATGGAAGTTTGCTTTAGTCTTCACTATATTCACACTCTGAAAAGCCTGTTCTTCCACAGAGGAAGCAGATGCACATTTTTGCACATTTTCCTCTCCATAAAAAATATGAAGATATCTTCAGGAAGAAGCTCAGAAGACTTAGCTGTCTATGTCTCCCAGTGAATCAAGAAAAGATTTGGAAAAAAAAAAACGTAGATGAACATAACTTTAGAGAAAACTGATGATCTTTTAATGCACACACAAGAGAAAAAAATTGTGTATTTGCTCTAAAACACCATTAGTAGTGTCTCCCAGTCTACTTGAAAATGCTTTCAGAAAGAAAAGCCTAATGGTTTGTTTGTGAAATCATTGATTCTAAAATGAACATGTCACTTTAGCCTTGTAAGATTCAAGTTTTGGGTGGTTGCTGATCCCAGGGCTGAGAGTGACAGAGTGGGAAGAAAACAGTGACACTTGTTGCAGATTTCCATTTCGGTATTGAAGTGTGTTGGCTACTGTGATGATGTTCAGAACATGTTATTTGGATTTTTAGTAACTCTGGACTTTTCTTATCTGAAAAAGAAAGACTGTATAGAAAACAATGATACTGCAGAAAAAGACCCCACAACATCAGTTTCAGGAGTCTTAATATATAATTCTGTAAGAATAGTATTTTTATATGGTGATTTGTCGGGTAAACAGAATCTTAATAGACCCAGTCAAGATTTACACTGCTGAACAACTGTTGGGTTTAAAGCTACCAATACTTCAAAAATTAGTAATAGGATTAGTATTTCTGATCCAAAAAGTAGCTAATAAGGATTCCCTGAGATTCAATACTCTTCCCCTCATTATTGTGTAATGAAGATTTACGTTACTGGAAAAAATAGCCTTGGGGTATCTTTATTTTTAACTAATTTTTGTTGTTCTGATCCTTGAAATAGTACTGATCAGAATACTTAACCTGTGTGGAAAGCAAAGCTGATTTTTTTTCAAGTTCAAAGCAAAACACCCTAAATATACGAAAGTTTCTTTGAGTATCAGGAATCTATTGCAATATTGTCAGGCAGCCTAACATAGGAGCATGCCGAGGATGTAACGCTTATATTAAGAACATGAGTATGTATCTAACGTAAATGTATGCAGCTCCTTGCTCTGCAGCCCTCCCCTCTGCTTAATGACCTGTTTCTACAAGGAGGAGTCAGACCTGTGGGAGGGGTCACAGTGCACTAAAATGTATCCCACTTTGTACGAAACGCTTTATGGAATGACTGCCCTGTGGACAGACCTAGAGCCCAAGTGACATTCAGAGGCCATTGAACTTTAATGCAGTACCCTTGAACAGGAGCCTTTCACTGCAATTTTCTGACAGCCTGCATTGAGCCTCTGGTGTTGGTGCAACAGAAAGGTGCCCAAAAGCGAAATCTGTGTTTTGTGTGCTTGCTCTGCTTCTGTGCAAGCAGAGTGTGAGAGAGTGGGTATATTTGTGCTTATATATAGACTCACAAGACCCAGCATTTCAAGACACATTCTTCTGAATTCCAAGCATTTAAGGAATACAATGTAGATATGAGACATGAAAAAATGTTCTGCTGAGTAGCCATATTAGAGCAATGCAAAAGCAGTAAGCTTGTAATCTTAAATAACAGGACTGCCTGTTGTCAAAGGAAAACAAATAATAGCAGCTTTGCTGAAGTCAGGCAATGTCAGATTATAGTGATGTGAGATCAGCACGCAGCAGGATCCTGCTGTTAATCATAAGTGGAACTTCTGTTTTCAATAGAATATAAAAAATTAAGAATACAAACTTTCTTAAATATTACTTCTTACTGCTGTGGCATAACTAAGTGCTTTCATGGTGGAATCAGGTGGTGTGTCCTGGTTGTATTTTGAAACACCTTCACAAGAAGGGGAGTTGCTTGGTTCACAGATCTCTTACTGACTTGGTCTGCCATCTGCAATACTCTGTCTTTTGCTTTTTGGAGATTCAAGTTTGACAATGTCTAATGTAAGTTCCAAACTCTGCCTTTAGTGGAGATCACTGCTGGCAGTACAGACTGAGGTTACTTTTAGGCCATGAAACTTTCAGCAGAAGTATTTAATTATTTTGTTTAGCAGAAATCTAATGGGTATCCATAGGTTCAAAATGTTAGTGCTTTTGAAAAAGATTCATCATACATTTCACTATAAAGTGTCTTCTGGAGATAAGATGCAAGCAAAGGGGTTTTTTTGTTTAACCAGCTTAAGTAAATGGGGTGCAATATCTCACTTAAGTCCGTGGACCAATCAAAATATAGTGAAGGAATAATTTCCTCCTTGAAGAGGTACTTTTTTTCTATGAGTTGAGACATTTCAGGGAACTTGATGGCTGTTATACAGAGTTCTGCATTTCTTGTTTTTCTGGTTATTTATCCTATGCCAATATCCTGGTTATGATTTGGATTGATATCAAGGATGTTCTGCCATTGAATATTTGAAATTTTGCGTTTTAACTTGGCCACATGGATGGTTTTCAATATTTTTGAGTAAACATACTAGCAGAACCATCACTAACACATCCAGGAGTGCTAATCTATCCATGCCCTGAACTGTCTAGAAGAAGACTGGGAGCCAAAGGAAAGTCTGGTATAACAGTGATCCTCAGTTAAAAAAACCGCTCCTTTTCATGATCAGCACACTGGTGATGAGGCCACAGCTTCCTGTATGGAAACCACATCTAGTCAATTGAAAATGGGGGAAGGAAGAACATGAGAGCCCACACAGGTACACACCTTTCTGTTGTAGTATCAGGATTGCCCTCCTGTGGTGACTGTTCAAATGCTTCCAGTGAATTATAACTGTATTGTGGCTATAACTTTTTTCAGGTTGAAAATTCTCTTGCAAATGATGCTTGTTGGGTCATTGTGCAAGTCAGATGTTATAATGTAGATGAATGTTTTCATCCATTCCATGAGTAGCTGCAATGAACTAGAAGAATAGAGCTGTTCTCTCAGGACTAGAGATTTCTGGTTGCTTTTCTGTTGTGCCCAATTGTAATGGCTTACATCATGCGCAGATTTGTGCAGCCCTCACATATAAAATAACAAATGCAAGGCCTCAGGTTCAGAGTTCTCAGTTACTGGAAAAAGAGGTTTACTTTTGGGAAGAAAGGTGAGTTAGTACAGTTTTATAAGACAACAAAATTTCTATGTGAAACATACCTTGAATTGCAAAATGACGTAGGAATAGATATTTTTTTTAATTCTTGGTGCTGGTTTTGCCTGGATTAGAGTTAATTTTCCTCACAGTGGCTGATGTGGGGCCATGTTTTCGATTAGTGCTAATCACCAGGTTGATAACACTGAGATGTTTTTGTTATTGCTGAGCAAGGTTTACGTGGAGCTAAGACCTTTTCTGCTTTCTGTATTGACACACTGACAAGGATTTTGGGGGTGCATGGGAGACTGGGAGGAGACAAAGCCAGGACAGGTGTCACATATTGACCAAAGGGATATTCCAGACCATATGGGATTATGCCTAGTGTATGAAGTGGAGAGAAAAAGGGGGAAGGAAGGGGAGGACATTTGGAATGATGGTGTCTGTCTTCCCAAGCCACAGCTGCCTGTGATGGGGCCTTGCTGTCCTGGGAATGGCTGAACACCTGTCTGCCCATGGGAAGCAGTGAATTAATTCCTTGTTTTGCTTTGTGTGTAGCTTTTTCTTTCTGTATTAAACTGTCTTTATCTTAGGCCATGAATTTTCCTGCTTTAACCTTTGGATTCTTTCCAAGTTCCTAATGGTAGGGAACTGAGTGAGTGGCTTTATGGGGCTTGGTGGCTGGCTGGGGTTTAACCATGACATACTGTTTCTAATTTTTTTTTTTTTGCTTAAGTGTTGTAGCTTATGACAGAGAGCTTTCAAGGATGTTTATTGCAAAGTGGCTTAGAATCTGCATCCTGGGGGCATGCGGATGGAAAATGAATGAGTTCTATATCTCCAGCATGGAGTAAAAGATTTAGAATATTAAATTTTATTTTTTGTCCCCAGGGTTTTATGAGATGTGAGCAGATGGGACTTTGATTTCAAGTGTAAGCCCAGTGATAAAAGATTGGAAATCACATTATTAAAAAATTATAAGCAGTAGGTTATAAATTTTTATCACTTCCTATTGTTAATTAACCTTTAAAGCTGATCATGTAGAGAAAGCCTGGGGTTTGGTTTCTGTGGGAACACCTTTTAGTAGTAATGAGCGCCTGAGGATTCTTTTCTCTCGCAGAGTGAACATGACATTTCAATTCTTGCAGATTTGTGCATGATGCCAGCACCTTTCAATCTTTTAAGCATAGCAAGAAAGTTTGGTATTTTCTGTATAGAGGCAGAAAGGGCAGTGATTTTCTTCTGCTAAGGCTGGATGTGATTCCACTCTCACATTCGAGAATTAGGCTCCTGAAGAGCACTCATTTTCAGAAGTGTTGCTGGAAACCTTTTGCTGACATTTTACCATCAGCAGGAGTAAAAATGAAAGCCTGTAATGATGACTTCACCTTTACTTATATTTATCCAACTGGATATGATTGAATTTTTGTAGCCATTTAAAATTACTCTTTCCTTTCAAACAACTTGAATTGCACCAAAATAGGCATTAAAAATAATGGCAAAAGAACTCTATTTTAGGATCTTGAACAAAGTTGATTGAGATGGTGCAGAAAGATTATTAGACTAGTCCAGTTGTATATCTAGCATGAGCTGGATCCTGCAAATGTTTTGCATGAACTTAGATTTTCTTAAAAAATGTCTTCAGATGGTGGAAAACACAGTGAATAAAATGCATGAACATGGTTTTGAAATACATTTTAGTGTGAAGTTTAAGAAATTAGTATGCAGTTTAAGAAATATTTGTATGTTTTTTGTGTGTTTCTGAGCATAGTGTTTAACAAAAAAAGTGTAAGGAAAATACTTTCACAAGTGACAAGGAAAAAATTCTTTGTCAAGAAGTGATTGATATTTGGCATTTCTTCATTATGATTAAACTAGACATTTTCTTTTCCATGGAAAACCACAGTCTAGTACAGCTACTCTGTTAAGAATTAGAAATTGTCCATAGGTAAGTTGAATATCTTCTGAATATCTTTTATATGGTTACTTTGTAGTGTTTTTCCTTCTCTTTACTTTAGACTGGGAGAGTTTCCTGACATTTCCACAGGGCCATGGATTTAATAAAAAGAATCACTCTAGAAGTAAGAATTGGAATAATTTTTTGGCTTTTTTTATTAGCTCTAACCAATACTGTATTGTTGCTATTTGGCATTAAAAATTTATTAGTTCTCCCTATCTCAGCATGAGATGAGGTAGAAATAATGGCTTGTCCACTTGTTTATACTTCCTTTATATTAAAAATTTTATTGGCTGTGGTATTTGTATTGACAGATGTAGATGGCCAAATAAATTGTGGTACAGAGAAGGGTCCAAGTCTACCTGGCTGGGACACCTGGCCTTTTCACAGGTATATGAGCAACATGAGGAAAAGGCCTCCCCCAAGCAAACAGTAATCTGCCAGTATATGGCCAGCAGTATATATCCCATGTAGGGGAAATGAATGAAGTTTGTAGTATCTGACTTGTGGGAAATTCACATCTTTCATTGTTTGGTTTTCATACCAACACACCAAGAGTCTGAAACTTTGGATTTTTACAGAGTGGAAATTCTGACAGTTTGGCTAGAAAAAAATAAAAATATTTTGACTTACCTCTGGGAAGGTAAGGAAGCAGGAACTGAGGTGACACCCTCACAGGGAGGATCTCAAGAGATGTGATGCCACTACATAGGTAAGACAGCACAAGGTAGGAGTAATGTGTGGTAAAAACCAGACTGAATAGACAGAATATGTTTTAGAGAAAAATGAAATACTCTGCTAGTCCCGCTGACCAAAGGTTGCCTCGGCCTTAATGAGGTGCTCCAGGGGAAGGACAAGAAAAAACCTGTAGAAGAGTATTGCATGAGTGTGGAAGGGAATTGTATCCTTACATGCTATTAATAAAGATTGACAAAATCTTTACCCTCTAAATGCAACCTTGAGTAGTGAAATGTGGTTGTTTATTAGAGAAGGAGGAAGACATTAAAAGGAAAAGTGTTTTTCTTTTTTTCTTCTGCCTATGCAGAAGTAATATGAACATATACATGTGTTTGTATGAAGTAGCTCACAAGACAAAACTTCTGATTTCATCAACAAACAATCACTTTTTGTAGACTTCATAACAGAAAAAAACCCCTGACGTACTTAGTTTCTGAGTTTGAAAGAATAAAAACAGTACCTGAGAAATAAGGAAGAAAAAAGAATTGAAATTTATCTAATTCTAATATTTTCATGCAAACACTCTAAAATGTTCAACAATCCATTTAATTTTTTTCTAGGTACTTGCAAGAGTGTGCTTCAAAATAAGACAGCGAAGGGCTTATGTTTTACTTAGTGTATATATAAATACTGTGTCAGGCCTCTATGTAATTCACAAAGATAATATTGTGATTTATGTTTGTATAAATCATAAGAAATGAGATCCATTAAAAAATCAGAATATGAAACAGAAAGTCAGAAACAGAACTTCAAGGAATTTATATCCAGGTTTTAAATCTATTCTGTGGTCTGTTGTATCCTAACGGCTTAGGTATTGGAAAACTTTTCAGGTAGGGTAAGAACTTTATAGAAGAAAAAGCCCTGCTTTATTGTCATTACCTATGAAACATATTTTCATTTTATTGGAGGCACATTCTCCTTCTGTGGTTTGGCCCTGAGTTTTGCTGTTCTAGTGATTTATGTTTCTCCTCCCTGTGCCAGTCTTTCTTTCAAAATGCTGAAGCCTAGCTGGAGCTAAAATAATTGAATTATGGTAGTAGCTTCTGAGTAGCAGCCAAAATATTCTCTGCAGTCAAAGAAGGCTTTTGATGCACTTGGCTTCCTCACTGTTTGAAAACACCTACTCTTTCTCAGCTTTTAAATTAACAGTAGAGAAATCTGAGCATGAAGGAGACTGAGAGTTTGGAGAGGTTTCTTCTGGAGTTTAAATAAGCATCTCTAATCTTGGCAACTACTTCTTGTTTCTGATAACTTTTTGTAAGAAAGACTTGAAAAGAGGGAAACCTTGTGGTAAATCATTGAGGAATATCCCTCAAACAGATTTAGTCTGAAGTAAAAAGCAAACAAAATATATGGTAATGATGCTGGAGGGTGTAAAGCTCTCTTCTCACTTGACTCCTGTAAATACTACCCAATGGAAGAATATGAGAATGTGACTACTGGATGTGCCTTAGGTAGCTGCAATAGGCACAAACTGGCAGGGCATTGTAACAGCCCAGCCATGCTCTGCAAATGTCATTACTAGTGCCACCAGAGCTGAGCTAATGGCAGGGCTAATGATATTGGCAGCAGCCCAGACAAAATTAGAATCTCAAGAATTGCTGCCTTCTGCTCTAATGATCTTGTAATAGTACCCACATTTCTAGATTGGTCATCATACGGCTTTTTCACAGAATATCAAACAAGTAAGAAGAAAGAGGAAGCATGAATAGTTAAATCCTCTGGCTCTTTCTTACTTTTCTCAGGTTTCTTTTTTATGTAGATACTGTACTTGGAAAGCTTTACTTTTCACTGCATGTATACAATGACTTTGGTCAGGAGATACGTGTTGAAGGCAACTTTTGGTTACGAAGGCAACTTTTTGTGCACATCTCCTTCAGTGATACGTGTCTGCACAGCAGCTAATTTAGGATGCTGGCAGGAATGACTTTTTGCATTTGGGAAATTGGATCACAGGATAGAGAGGATTTTTTTTTAACTTTTAGTACAACAAAGTGTGTGTCTTTCCTCTGGTCTTGTGCTGTTTGCATACTGAATCACTTCCTTCAGATTTCCAAGGAAATTTCTACTTCTAAGCACAAGGCTGTTTTCTCAGGTTAAAAAATGCAGAAGATGATAAACTGAATCTGGAAAACTTTTTGGACAGCTCTTAAGTGAAATATGCCAGAAAAGAAACTCACCAGATGAGGAGCAAAGATTTTTCCTCAGAAGCCCTTGAAGACATGTACTGCTATGAGGAACATCAAAATTTGTAGGATTTCTGATGTTAGTTATATGAGGTACTGGTTGATAAATGACAGGGTGCCAATACAAACACTCATCAGTTTCCCATATGTAGGTCTGTGCATCCATCCATGACTTGCAGAGTATGCATTTTCTCTGCTCAGTGTGTTTCTGTGTCAGAATCCATTTTATACCATATTTCAGATCCTGCTTAGAAAAGAAGCTGTTGACTGAAGTTGCCTTATATATGTTACAGGAAAAGGTGATGTAGATGAAGTGCTTTGTTTTTTCCCTCATGGTCCATTATATTAATATTTCACCTCTAATCATATGTGTGGGAGCTGCCTTCCCCGTGGAGGGACCTCCCAAGCCTCCGGACTCCTCCCCCTGGTGGGCTGGATCAGCTCCTAAAGATCCCGCCCCAGAACTTGTCAGTATAGTTTAGGTTTCTGCCGAGTCATGGTGATTTGCAATTTCTGTGTTTTATCATTGGTTCTTGTATTTGTCACTTCCAAGTTACTCTCCACCCCTGTTCTGGAACCCTCATTGATGTACGGTTGCTGGTTGGCTTTGTATCCCTATTCCCTCCCCTTCTTCCTTCCCATAGGGTGGGCCAATCCAGCTCCTCCCCAACTCCTCCCCCTATCCCTCCTCTGATTGGCTGTCAGCTCCATATAAAACCTCCTGCGCAGCCCTCATTCGGGGCTCTCGTGAGGAGGATCTAACCGAGTGAAGCATGTTGTTGCCACTCCGAGAGTCTCTCTCTCTCTTTTCTCTGCCAGTCGTCGCTTCTTATTAATGGGGGTCTAGAAGGCCAACAAGAACCCTTTCCCTTTTCCCTTACGCCTGGGTTCTGAAGCCTCTGGAGGGACCTGATTCCTCCCCATCGGCAACCACTGGCTTAGCCCTTGGGGCACAGGGGTCTTCAGACCGCCAGCAACCTATCCCAGGTTGCCTCCCCAACCCCCCGGGGCACCTTATACAAGCCCTGAAATTTATTTTTATTTTATTTTTTTTATACATATGGCTGTTAATAGTAGCAGAGCAAGCTTGCAAAACTACTGCAGTAGGGAGAATTTTGTGGTCCCTCTGTGGCTGCAGGGTTGTACCTGACAGGTGTTGAAAATGGTACCTTACTGGCTCACTATTGTAGGCAATACTCTTTCCTTGTCTCTAACTTAACACAGCCTTAGGTTATACGTTTTCTATTACTGAACTGTCCCTTCCAGTTGAGGATGGGAAATAGGTAAAAAACCAGAAATTCTGCAAGTCTGTTTTTGCTTCAGGATTGTCTCAGGGTGAGTTTTCTGTGTTCTGCCTCAGAAATTACTAGCTATCTGGGATTTTTTAAAACCTTTTTCTGTTCTAAACTTTGGTGCTTCTACTTTCCCTGGCAGGGTTCCCAGGGGATCTTCCTATCTATAGAACAAGATGAAAAGACTGACCTCTGAAGCTGAACAAGATAGCTGTATTTCATCCAGTTTGGTGTGTTCTCCTACTCACATGATCTATGAAACTATTTGTCTCTTTATCCATTTTGGCCTGAGTTGGCATATAATTCTGGAAACAGTAGGGGTGCATGACTTCAAGTTTAGCTCCAGGATATCTAGTGCCTGTTTTGGTGTGTGGATAACTGTGTGAGTTATGATGGAAGAAGACGATCTCCTGCCACTAGCTCCGCTTCTTTCCTGCTACATGCAGAAAGTGAACCACAGGGGGAGGGATTCTTTCTAGAAACAAAAAGAAAAGGGAAAAGGAGGAGTTTATTCTCTTATGAATGAGAGAAGGCAAAAATCTCACATTACTTTTCCTTTTATGGTAAGAAAGAGGTTTTGTTTTCTTTCAAGTATTCCTCATGTCTTTCAACTAGTATTTCCCATGATGACACAAGGTTTTCTGGTTTTGAGCTGCTTCTCAATGGTCTTGTTTGATTTTAATTATGATGATTTCATTATTTTTAGATTTAGCTCTTTACATACAGCATGGTGTTTATTATAAAATAGTTGTGTGAAAAACAGACTTTACTTTCCAAAAATCTTCTTTTTCTGTAGCTCAAGGGTTCTTTTGTTGGTACAGGAAGAATTTTAAAATAGTTAGATGATACAATTTATTTCTTAAACCTTCATCCTGGATATGCACTTACTTCATGCTAAGCTTTGTTTTCATTCAACTGGCAAACAGAACTGTGTCTAAAACAGTTTTAGTTAAATACTATTTTCCTTCTTGTAAACACCATTTTCCTTCTTTTAATTAGAGGCTGCAGACATCTGAGTTTGACTTTTATTTTACTGCCAGCTCTGGGAACATAAACAGTCTTGTGCTCTATGATGCATGTTTTACTGTAAGCCTACAGGGGAAGTCAGGGGAAAAACCCCAAACCAAAACAGTCCCTCACAAGCTGTGCACTCTTGAGATGGGTAGGTGTAACATGTCACATATCAACATGGCTACCTAAAATTCAGTAAAATTAGGCTGATTATTTCCTGTTTCATGAATAATTTCACTGTGAACAGGCACTGTTAGTATTTTAGTCCAGAACAGACGCTATTGTTAGCGTGGATGCACATAATCACAGAATGATTATATGAAAGTGCTTTATTAGAGCACTGGAACCCCGGGGTAGGACACCCAAATCAAGAGTTCAACATAATTCCAGAATCAAAGCATTTTTATACATAACTCTCATATGATCATTTGTTAATTACTAACTCGGTATTATGCTATTGTGTTATTGTTTCTACCATGCACAAGTTTCAATACCCCTTTGTTTTCATTCAGCCATAAGTTTCAGCTCTTTTGTTTCTACTCAAGCATAAGTTTCAGCTCCCCCTTTCTGCCACCCCCCCGAATAATTATATTTACTAATGATTACATCTAGAACATGCTGCTCAGGCGTACTGTGCTACCCTGATTTTAAAACACTTTGTCCCAATGTTATCACTATGGGTGTGTAAAAAGCCTAAGTGTAAATGAGCTACAGGTACATAATCTCCTCTGGGGTTTGGCATTATTTAACAAATTAGCAGGAAAGTAGTTCTAGTGAAGCTTAGTTTTTCATCCTAGAGTTATACCTAACACTGCTCATGTTCTGTCTTAGGAATACAGAAAGGTCTTCCATCAAAATGTTGAAGTAAATTATCTATACTAAAATACTCAACCAGAGCTTCTTGAAATTACATATTCCATTTGTAACTTTCCTTCTAGTACTGCAGATTTGAGGTTTCAGTGGCAGGACCACTTCCCCTCTCATACAGAAGCTGTGTTGACTGGGACATCTGAGCATAGATTGCGGCCCTGCTTGGGCAGTGATGGGGGCTGATCTTAGGCAGCCCTGTGGGAATTCAGCAAACACTGAGTCCCTCATTCTAGGCAAAGACACAGTACAAATTCCCGAAGATATCTGACAGCTGTTGAAAGAACTGAATTTTAGTTGCTCTGTAATATTTCAAGCCAATTTTTAGAATAAATTTCCATAGAGCTTGGGATTCCTTTCTGTTACATCAATGAGGTTCAGCTTAAGCCAACACAATTGCAACAGTGCTGCAAAATGGACTAGAAAGAACTGAGCTTTGTGCTCATAAATCCATGTTTTGGATTTTAAGGGCTATGTTTGAGTTGTGTAGATCTAAGCTTTTCTACTGTAAACACAGCCCCTTTGGAAGATGGTGATACTGTTTTAATCAATTTAATAGGAGCAACATTCTGACATTCAGTTTGAAAGTAATTGAAGATGATCAACCTCTTATTAGGCTGATTGTCCTAAAAGCTATAAAATGGGTTTGGATGTTGAATAGTTTTGATTGGCTTGCAATAGTTTCAGTGATATTAATTTGATATAACTACTAGTTTTCATTCTTTACTATTTATTAGTCTAATCAGATTAGTGTAGCAGGAGAAGGTAATAAAAAAGAAAGTTTTACTTCCTGTGTATTCGTATGATTTTAAACACTTGTGTCAGGGATTCTGCTCTGTCCACAAATAAGGTGGAAGTCTCCCCTGGACATATTCTAGGATATACAAACTCCAGATAAATTTTGTTCTTTAACTTTTAATAAAATTATTGACAAGAAAGATTACAAAAGCGTAGAAGACGAAAGTAATAGAAGTCAGATGGCCTAAAAATCAAGATGACTCGCTGTTTTTACTCTTCTCTTTTAAATAAACAAGCAAGGTAAGAGTGCTCAGGTTTTTTCTCTGAAGATTCACCTTACATTTCTGTCTGTTTTATGTGAATGACTTCTAAGACTTTTCAATAACGACATTTTTCATGCTCATTTCAATGGAAATGGAAAAGATGTGTTCTGTGTTACATTAGGAAAGGAAGAGAATAATTACAGCTGATTAGAGTAAGGCTTAAGGGATTCTGGAGATTCAATTAGCCAATGATACTGTGGTCATCTGCTTTAGGAGCAGGCCCCCTCTGTCAAGGAGGGTACCAGTGCCTCTCCTCACAATAAAGAAATGTGAAGCAAATGCCAAGAGAGCTATCTGTACTGTATTTTATTCAAGGTGCATAAAACTGAGGATGGTGAAGTTATAGCCATATAGCCAAAGACATTGAAGACATGAACATGGTGATTGGTTTTCCTCAGAACATCAGAACAATTGCTTTTCATTAAATGAGCCCTGAATAAAAAGGGGTTGTTGCATTCTTAACCACTTGATTTTTACAGTAACTATTCAGCACTCGTAATACAGATGTACTCAACTCTTCTACAGCAGTGAAAATTGAAAATATCTCTGCCTAAGTGAGACAATAGCGTGCAATAGCTTAAGTTTCCTGGTAGAGTTATTGTACAGTTAAATCTCTGAAAGACTTCTGTTTTGGAGTTTTGTTGTTTCTAATTTTTGTTTAAGTATCCATGGAAGTATTATGGGGGAAGCACTGAGAAATTTTACCCTTTTAATCATGGTGAAGCTAAAAGTACACTGAGAGGTATGTTTTATTTGTGTTCATATGACCTGTTTCAGTATTACGGCCTCTTTTTTAGCCAAGTCCATTAAATGCTCTTTTCCCAATGGCAAGAAGCAGACTTTCCAATAAACCCGTGTAACCTAGTTTACTTCGTAGCTCAGAGTGTGATGCTGAGATCTCATGAGGAGAGATGTGCCACTTCCTTGCTATTTTGGGAAGCAGTAACTGGAGCATTTACCAGTTTGTAATACAAACATGCTAACGTTTATGCTCCTCCTTAAAATTGTTCACTAATTCACATTAACAGTGTGGGTGGCCTACTTAGATTGGAGTTTGCCTTTGGTTCTCTGGTCTTAATTCATCTTCTTCCATTCTAATGCTTTGCTCTTTCTATCTGTTATGCTTGCTTTTAATTTTCTCTCTTAGGAAATGCTTTTGTATTGCATAGTCTGTTGTACTTCTCTGATTGTGTGAGGAATCAAATGAAGAACAGAGACTGTGTCAGTGAAAAGCCAGCATTAATAGGTCCCAAAGGATTACTAGGATTTATGACTACTTCCATTAGCACTAGAATAAGTACTAAATATTGAGCAGTCAAGCAAGTAAGTATACTGTGACTTATCAAGGGTGATTCATTGACTGTAGTCTAAAACTATTGTTTCTGAGGATAAGTAAAAAAATTCTCAACCTTCACACAGCACCTTTCCACATGTGTAAACAGAGGGTTATCAAATGTGTGGCCCTGAGTATGGAACAAAAGCATGGACAGTTTTGAGTGCTATTCTCAAAATGTGCTGGTATGTTATTCTTCATGGTATAGGTCATTATAAACAGGACTGCAGAAGAGGCTTACTTGTCCAGCTTTCTGGAGCTGCAAAATTATTTCCATTCATTGATAGATCATTCACAGACAAGTATTATAAATCTACTAAATGAACTGGTAAGACTGTGAAACTGAGTACAAAAGGGACACTTGATAAAGTATATAAGGATAGTAGTCCTTTAGTAGTCTGATGTGAAGTTGTTTTCCCTTGAGGCTTTTCTGTGCGTTCAGATTTGGGCGCATCATATGTTGACCTAGTCAGAATACTGCATAGTCTTGCTAATAGCAACTGTTTGCCACTTGAATATAACGTGTGGGTCAGAGCCAAGAACATAGAACCAGAACATAACCAATGATCAGTCATTCAAACTACTAAAATGTACTTCTCTTGCTTAATCATGTTATTTTGGTTTTTTTAGCCCCACAACATTGGTGCAAATCTGCACTGTCAGGAGAGCTGGATTCTAGATAGGGGATCAGTTTTTCTGTCACCGGTTTTGAAAATTTTATAAGGCTTTGTTTGGAATTTATCCAAGAAAATTTAGAAGCTGGGTGTCCTATGTAGCTTACTGAGTGACAAATAGTTCCCCAGGAGCCAAGGGGATGAATCTATACTTTTCTATTGATTGCTCATGCTAGATTCTAGACTCCAGGCATCTTAACTGTTAGGTGATTCGACTTGGGTGAGGAGGGTGGTGCCGTAATTAGTTATTTTCATTTGTTTCTTAAGAATATTACTTTAGTTGCTCTGGAGAAATAATTTGCAGAAACTGAGTTGCTGGTGACGATTTTTTGCTGCTAGTTAAGAAATATATTGCTTATGCACTGTCCTGTTAGTTTCTATTGCTGTAAGACTGTGGGGCTTGCCTGTTATATTTCCAGAGATGCTGAAAGGGAAGACAGAAAAACTACTACATGATTGAATTTTAAAACACATTTTGCAGTCTAAAGCCTGTGTGCATTTTGGACAGTCACATCAGTCGATGTGGTTTGCTGTGTCTCTCTGACCTCACACTTTGAATGTTTCCATCTTGTGCTTTATGTGGGAGCAGGGTATGGTTCTTTTTTTCAGCCTGTGCATCAGCTCTTTTCCTCAGGGAACAAAAAATAATGGTTGGGTTGAGATTTTTGAGGCATGAGAAAAATATTATGTTAAAATATGGCTATTGAATAGGAAATTTTGAGATAAGCTTGTTCTTTTCAATTTGAAAGCTCCATCCTTTTTTCTTTCAGCTGTGAGAAAATGTTGGCAGGTGAACAAGGCTTTTCTCCTTTTAGCACTGAGATACAGACAAATTAAGAGTTACTAGCTAGCATTCAGCCAAACCAGATATACATCTATTCCAAGATATGGCATAAAGATAATGAGCTGCAGTGGTCTTGTAATTGTAGTTCATAATATGGTTTCTGTTTTCCTCCAGAGCAATCACTTTTGCATCACACAGCAGTCAGCAGATAATCTCTTCACTGACAGTCATATCCAAGAGATTCTTATTGTACTGCTGAGTTGTGATAACAGCCTCCTTGGGAATATTGGTTGGGTTATTTTTGTTCCTGCTTTTTCTTTCAAACACATGGCCAGAAAATACCAAATGTTTCCAAACCAGACTGATATCTTCATAGATGTGAGGTCACTTAAAAAAAAAAAGATGCAAAGTTTTAGGCTTATTAGTCTTCCAAGCAGAGGCATCTTTAGGGGAATGCAAATTAAATGGATGTTAGAGGCAGAAAAATAAGTCAAGGAGAGGAATTGATAGGTAAGTGGAATACCACTTGAGTATACTTTGGCAAGGGTGGGGGGACATAAGAGAAGTGAAGAGATTATCTAGTTATGCTCAAATACATCAGGACTAAGACAAAAATGCAACATGTTACACCCTGTAGCCAGACTTTTAAATAGGTTGGATACCCTCCAGTAATTTAAATGAATCTTTAGCATGACTCATGACCAAGCTGAGCTTTGCCAGTTTCACCGCAGGGAATTCCTTCTATGTGAAGGTGACACTTTGTGGCCTGTATATTTTTGATATTGTGTGTCTCCGTGCCAAGTAATGATTTTAATGGAAAGACCATTAGTATTTTAATATGAATTTTTGTGTTTTATGTAGGACTATAGCAATAAGAAAAATGATTATCAGATAAAATGAAAACGTACAGAATTTGTAAGGTTTTCTTTTGTTATTGTTAAATCCTAGTGCAGTATTCAGGGGAAAGAGTGAAATGTGAGCTTCTGCTGTTCAGAATAAAATGTCCCAATTACAGTTACTCCAGTTATTGCTGCTATTCATTCCTTTTGTGTGCTTTTTTTTTGGGCCCGAATTAACTGATAAGAATTTTGAAAAAGGAATTATAACTCTGTTTTTATTCCACTGTGTATTATGTATCAATCTAGAAGCCCATATCTTGTAATGACATAAAAACAAATAGATGGCTGGTTTTGGACCAGCTCTGAGAAAAACTTTTAATTACTCTATTCAGTTTGAAATGGTTTACTTTTCAAAAAAACTAGTAAAAAATAAAATTGTCTAAATAAGAAAAAACCCCAAGCAAACACACCCCCCCCAATCAAACCAAAACAAAACCTACAGAGTTCCCTGAATGTGCTGCTTTTTAAAAAAATATTCTTCATACATTCTACTTATCAGGCTGAATTATGTTTTGTCTGGTTATAGAATGCATAACCAGAAGCAAACTTCTCAAGCTCAAGTATGTCTTGGCTTGCAGAGTGAGGGCACAGTTACAATGGCATCATCTTCTGGTCCAGAAGAGTGTAGGTCTAAAACGGGCATCAAACCCTGAAGCAGGCTTAACTTCAAAAAGTTAAATACTGTAGTCTTAATTTATTCATATGTATAGTTCGAGACTTGTGTAGTTCCTTTACTTTTTTGGTATTGCTAAAACAGAAACACTATTGATTGATATGCATGCCAGGTCAGAAGTCCTGTGACCTAAGCCAGTGGGAATGACCAGCTAAAATCCCCCATATATACTACATAACACACCCTTTTATTTACTTAATAAGTTTTTTAAATAGCAACAATAACACTTTGTTAGTGGGGACTACAGTACTTTCATTTAGTTTGGACAATGGGTAATTTCCCAAATACCACAGAAGTATATCCAGAGTGAATTAACCTATGTCTCTGAAACCACATCTTCTGTAGACAGACTTAAGTTTACAGCCAGCCAGATACTTGCAGGTCATCTTGTGCCATCCCTTACTTTTGGTTAGGAATATTATAACTCTATTACCACAATATTTTGATCGAGCCAATCAACACTCTTGAGAATGACTTTATTCAGTCAAGCAAAATATCACTGACTTGTAGTTACACAATTTCTGTCCTGGAAGTGGTTGCCAATGACAACAGGGTTTGCAGCCAGGGTGTGTGCCATATCTGCAAAATACTTTAAAGTCAATTCAAGACTTAATAATGAGGGCCTTCTTGGTCTGTGGTTATCTCAACTGATTGATTTCCATAGGTCAGTGTGCTTGGCTGTCAGGTTTTCATTCTGTTCATTCAAGTAGCTTTGGCTTGTTTGATGTTCAGCACAATATGTTCTCTGTAGATCTATGTTTTGTCATCATTCAGAAACTGATGCTAGCACTGAATTTGGTGAGCTCCCTAACTTCAGTTCTTTAAAAAACAAACATTATTTTAAAATTTTGCCATTTTTCTATAGCTGTATGTTAATTTCTACTTGATGTTTAGAGCTTCTAGAAATAAGTAGAGTCCCTTATATAAAGTTTGTATCTGCTGTTGTGGTTACCTGAACTGCTTTTTTATTACAGTGGGATCTAAAGAAAGAATTGGTTTGACATGCATGCACCACACTTACATCTATGAAGTGCTAAGATATATTCATAAATCACAGTAATATCCAACAGGTGGAAAGGACCAGTTATAGAGAAATAAAATACTGAGACTAAATTCCTGATAAGTAAGTTTAATTATTAAAGTCCCACTGTCTTCCTTTGGGGTAATAATTTTTAATATGTTTTAAAAAATACATTCTAGTTACTCATGAAAATATTTATGGTATATTCATCTGTATTTTCCATCAGACTTTACAGTAAGCATCTGTTTCTGAGACAAGCTGCTCAGAAGTTGTTGAATATTGTTAAAGAAGGAAATAAAAATTCCTTTTTGGTTGGAAAATTATATGGAAAACAACTTAAAAACCTCTTTTCTCAGGCTATGATATAAAAGGCAGTTTTTCTACGTACTTCTGTTTTCACATAACACAGTGTCTGTTCATTTCTGTTATAATGACTGACACAGTTAGACAACACAAAGAGGATCCATGACAGACCACCTGGAAATGTCCTTCACTATAAACAACAAAAGTGTGCAGGCCACTAAATGGTAGGACAGAAAATATCATAGCATGGACACTTGTATACCCCAGTGGAGACCAAGTTTGCAGCCTTAGAGAGTGGGGAAAACAAAGTTAATTGATTTAACTCTGTATTTAGGAAGTAGCATATATAATCTTCTCTTAAAAAAAAAAAAAAAAGACATTCAATATCTCTGGAAATACAGTAATTTATTTAGTTGTTTCAATATGGGTTTGTGTACCCAGTTTTTAGTGTCCAAGTTTGTTATTATTGGCCTTTGGGCTGTGGGAATCATAGTTCTCAACTGCTTGAGGGAAGCTGTTCTCAGCATTCTGTTCAAGTTGTCTCTATTTTTCTTCTCAGTTTCTATAATATTTTTCTTAATTTTTGAACTGTTCTGTATAAATGCCTTCTATAAAACAGATGGCTGCACTTCAGTGGTGGATGAAGTGCTGCCTTATATATCTAATTTGTAACCTTAAATGAACAGAAGCTATATTTTATATTGCTGATTTCCATGAAGCAAGTCCAAATCAGTTCACTAACAAACTTTACATAACGGTGTCATGGCTTGAACTAAAATGGAAAATCCTTAGTTTTGGAAAAAACCTAAATAGTTTGCCATTTATACAGCCATCTGTTGTATCAAGGGTTGGATCTCTTTGTATGCTCTCTCTTCTAAACTTTTAGTCTGATTTTTAGTGGCTATGTTTCCACCTTCCTCAGAAAAAAATCCAACAGCTTTTCCCATTGTTGTGTGAAAAATCACATTATTACACAAATTATTTAACAGCGTAATGCCTGCAGAGAAGTTACCTAAGAATTTCCTACTTTCTCAGAGTTGTTGTTCAATGTAGTTGTGGCTCATATAATTATAAAAAATCACAGGAGAGAAAATAGTTCATTTTCTTTCACTTAGACCTCTATTTTTGGTATCTCAAGTAAGTTGAGTTTAGTACAGCTTCTGGGTAGGGTGAAATAAATTGCAAAAGTGTGAGACTGCAGGTTGAATATAGAGCACCTGCAGCTTTAGGAGTCCTTACCCAATGAAATTATATAAAACTCTGGTCTAGTATAACCATATGCTGCTGTTTCAAACACCTCCAAAAATACCAACAAAATTAACTTTATACTGCTGGTATTTTGCTGGATGAGGATTTGTTGAGTACCGTGCTATGAGATGATATAGAAAGTTGAGGTGACTATAAAAGAGTTGTACATTCTTGATGGTTAGAAACACAATGTATTTCTGTCTGATATGGGTCAAATTTATGCTACAACTGTGCACAAATATGGTGTTTAAGACTGCAGAATTGCAGCTTGAACACTTAGTTGGCACATTTTTCTATTTAAAATCTTAGATATTTTCTGAAACTGCTAATTGCTTAAATGCAGAGCAGATTGCAAATAAAAAGCATGGTACTTTTTTTTTTTATTCTGACAGAAAAATGCTGACTACTGGGATTGACAGAAGTGTTATGCATGTTCCTTCTTTGGAGATCTGACTCTTTCCTCAGCAAGCTGGGATTATTTTGTAACTTTCTTGTGTTCACAATCAAACAACTTATAATTTATGTCGTAGTTTTTATGTGTATGTGCACACACAGTGCCATATTTGTGTAAATACACACAGATATGTATATATTTATATGAGTCCTATGTTCTTTTCTCCCTCTCGGAAGAAAAGTATTTTTTAATGTACTGATTACTGGTTAAAAAATATTAATTAGGGAGAGAAAGACTGTATTAAAGATAATTTTAAAAAGTAAGAAAAAATGAATATGTCTTCCATGTGGCAGATCCTGGGTCATGAGGTTAAATCAACAAGGAATTGAATTCAAGATGTGGGGTTACAGGAGTTGATTGCAAAAAATGGATCATAAGAACTCTTCAGATCTCCTCATGATGACTTCAAACTTAGATGGAAACAGCTAGAGAGAGCTAGGTGGAATTTGTTTTAAAGGCTCATTCAGTTACCTCTGGCCTTGGTTGTTTTCTCATCCCATCCCTAAACTTAAGGGATAGTGCATTTGTCTTGGTTTGAGGAAGAGAAAGGGGTTTGCCTTTTTGACATAAAAGTCACTAGTATTTTGAATAAGGGTTTAGTCATAGTGGATAATAATTAATGATATTGTAGTGTACTAAACTTTTGTAGATCCTATGATTCTGCAGATTACAGCTTTCTTGCTCTAAAGCCTTAAGAATGGCCTCAGGAATTTTATTTGGGTGCAAAATAGATAAGAATAAACATTTTTATTATCATATAACCCCCCCTCAAAACCCAAAAATAAACCAAAATCCAAAAACCCAAACACCCCCTCTCATGCAGAGACAAAATTTGGACATGCTTACAGTCTTTCCTATTGTTTCTTCTGTTGAATATGTGCTTAATATGACAGAGAATGAAATTTTCAACTGTCCCAGGGAAAAATTATATCTAGGTAAAAGCTCTATGTGGAAAACAGAAAAAAAAACAGAAAAGCAGATGCCTATGATGGCCTGATAAGTCACTGGATATATATGGTTAAGGAAAAAAAGCTATATTACTTCATTTATCCTTGAGGAAAGCGTATTTCCATTATTGTAGTTGCAGACAAAGGTTATGAAAATATAGCTACCACATATCACTTGTCACTTTAATGGTTTCCTGAGTCTTTGTACTCTGAATTAAACATTGATGCTTTATAAATAATAACTTGGATCACGTTTAGCATGGCTTCCAATAGTGTATCTTAAAATTCCCTGAGATTTCTCAAATTTCTGCCCAGTAGTGTCACCAGAGAAGTTAAGCTGAAATTTTTGGAAGTGAAGGTCTGTCTTAAATGTTTTGTATCTTTTCATAATAGAGCAGGGAGTAAAAATGAAAGGATTATCCTGTTTTGACAGGGATTATTGGATGTGTCCCTTATGTTCTCAACCTTTATGTTTCCTACCCAATAGGACCTCCCTATGAAAGGCTGATTTACCAACATGTAAATGAAATTCTTTTTTAGTTACAATACATAATTTTCATAAGGCATTTCTAAATGATACAGTTTGGTAAGTCACACAATTAACTTCTTAAAGGCTTTTCCCAGGAAATAGCTAAAATTATCTTCTGAATTTTTCTCATGCCTTGCTTGTTGGACTATTCCAATTTTCATCTTATCTAATTGCTAATCTGTTAGAACATTCTTTTTGGCAGTGGGTGGAATATATTCACTATTAATTGCCTGTGCTAATGTAAATAATAAAAGAAGATGCAGCTGATAGGCAGACCTTTAATAAGTCACTATCTAATAAAAACTAAGGTTAAAAAAATTATTCTGTTTGTACAAATACTAGCTCTTTACTGTTATGTGAGCTCATTAGAATGATGGAAAATAGTCACTATTTACATAGGGATGAAACTAACTTCTTGAACTGCTCTAATATCCTATAAATAGCCATCTTGGTGGGCCTCTAAGAAAGTGTATTAGTAAAGGAAAACTTTTTGTAATCTCATATAGTCCTTAAGTAGATGAGAGGTTCAGTGAAGCATTAGAGTAGAAAATTTGAACTGTTTTCAAATCATTATGTAAAACACAGAATGGATTTTTTCAGAAAATTGAGGTTTCTGTTAATTGAGAGTTCTGTTAGTTAGTATAATGAATGAAGCAAGGAATTTGGCTACACACATAAGGATGTGTAGTCTTGGAAATCATAATAAAACATTATATTAGATCTTAAACTCTGAGAGATATTGTAAAGAATGATTAGACCAGACTTGAAGAATATTTGGGTTATTCTAGGAGGTATAAAATATATGCAGTACAGTCTTGCTGTGGAAATCACATCAATGCGGATGCATCACAGAGGGAATAATTCTCTTGAAGGTCTGTTTTTTCTGCCTGTCTTATTGTAGGTCTATCACAGTACAGAAACTTAGGCTGGTAGTTTGTATTAAGGTAACATTGAAGTTTCACAGAGATCAAAGAATTTTCTGGATTTTTTTTGTTCACAACAGGAATGATAATTACATCCACATGGAGGAAAGAGTGAAGGAAGAGGAGGGATTCCAGTGTCCTCTGGGGCTGAGGAGGAGAAACAGATGGAAGAAGGTGTATATAGTAGGTCATGCCCGCAAAGGCAGAATGTTTTATACTTGGTTGGTCTTGTTGGTTTGGGTTTGTTTGTTTGTTTGTTTTTAGATTTTTTTTTTCCCCTATTGACCACGTATTGCTTTGTCCTTGCACAAATGCTTGGTATGTGTTTTCTCCCAAAGCTGGTTGAGCCATCTGGCCTACAGGGAGTCAAAACTGTTTCATAATAAAAATATAATACATTATTTATATAAATAATTCATGACTAAGTGACAGATTTCATAATTTTATCAAAATGTTTCAGGTTATTATTGAAATACAAGACCTGTAGACTTGAGTTCATCTCAAGCTGAACAGTTTCAGAAACCATTTTAACAGTCAAGGTATCCTTACTGTTTAGTGTACAGCCAGCAAAATAGGATAGTAGTTAGATACAAGTTTTAGATTTTTAAGAGTGTCTCCCTTATTTTTAAGAAGTCAACAATATTCAACCTGGAGACCATTTTATAAGCATTATGGGAAATATAGACACTACAAGAAATATTTGAAATTTTTGTTGCTACTAACTTAAAACTAATTTGTCTAATGGTATTTTCTTAGGATTGTCTCTTTTTCAAATGTGAGTCTAAGGTTTTCTCCCTTCTATGTGTAATTATCATTCTGCAATATCTGAAATAAGAAAGCTGACATTCATTCCAAGATATAGACTGAAAATCACATTTGAAATTGAAATTATCTTTGTAGGTATTTTTTTGCCCTTCAAATGCCTTATGATAAATTTTCCATTTTTACTGAATTAGCAATATATACTATGCTACTTTATGAAGACTTTGAATGCCTGAGGGGGTTTTATATGTGATTCATGGTGCCTTTCTTTCCTTTTTCTTGTAGAAACAGTAAAATAGATGCTCTTTCTGAGCATCAGATGCTCTTTTCTGATTCAGAAACAAGCACAAACCAAGAAACTTCCTCTTACTCTGATTATTTTGTAGTCTTACTATATTGGAGATGGAACTTAGACTAAAACTTCTTTCCCACCCTACTAGATATGATTATTGCTTTAGTATTTAACTTTTTAAATATTGGAAAATGTGTGTATAACTGTGTGAAAAAGATTGCACTGAATTTTTCTTTTGGATATCATGTATTTTTTGTTACTTCTTAAGAATCATTCTTTTCAAACGAATTTTGCTTATTGCAAAGCAGTGCCAAAGCCAGCACAGCTAAGTCTCAAAAAATGTATTCCATCTTTACAGATCTGATCTTCCCATGCATCAGTAGAAAAGTCTCAAAGGATATAAAACTGCACCAGGCAAAAGAATGGGCCTTGCATTGATTATCATGATTTGATAATCAAGGAACTGGTTGTCTGAAGTCAAGTGGCACATGATTTGTGATAGGGCAATTTCAATTATTCATGCTATTGTAGGAGGCATATTACCATGTCTGCTGCTGCTGCTTGTACAGTGTCAGTTCTCTGCTTCTGTCTTTGTTTCCTGGAAGTAACTTTGAAGATGAAAGTCAATATGTAGCATACAAAATTGAAATAGTGTGTAACCAGGGGGTTATGCTCATACAGAAGAACCCCCACATAAATCTTTGAGATACGTTTGAAGACTTTGAAATGGCACCTCATCATCCCAGGGTATCTCAGAAACCCATGCACAGTAAGTCAGTGGACTGGGCAACTTACTCAGCTGGTGACCTGTTGCCCAATACTTAAAACAGAGCACATGGTGATGTGTGGGTGGGTGTCTCAACTCTTGTGCCCCCAAGACCACAATCTGTGCAAGCTGTTCAGGCCATCTGAGAAGTCTATCTTTGTAGTAACTCCACACTCTTATCCCCAACAGCCAAGCTGCTGAGCCTGAAAGAACTTAGAAGCAGGTATAAACTGACAGGTATAAATTAGATGAGACCTTTTCAGTCTGTAAGAGTAAAGACCTCTTTGAACTTGGCAGTGTATCTTAGGGAATGTAGCAGCCTGATCAATTCAGGACAAGGTGCAGCTACTCACCTCTCAGCAGCCTTACCTTCTTTCTCTTGTCAATCTGGAAAATCACTGTATGAGAAGTAGGAGGCCAAAACATATTTTGAGAGGTGTCTGAGTCTGGGTGAGCAAGGGACATGACTGAAAATCATGATATGGATAAAAAATTCTTTTCCATCCAGTTTTTTCTATCTGTCTGTTCTCATAAAGTCTATTCTCATATAATGGTGTTATATCTGATGTATTGCAATTGAGTGATTCTCAAAATTGAAGCAGTTGTCACTTCTTTGTGTGGTTTTCCTTCTCTGTTTCATTAAATCTAATTTCTTGCTCTTACCCTGTCTTTAAGAGCCCTGCCCCTAAACTTTCTAGTGAATATTCCTTCAGGCCTCCTTGCTTCTTCCTTTTGCTGGGGTGTGTTTTATTTCTGGCATTTGTGAGAGGCTCAGTGGTCTGTGCCAAGAGTGTGAAAAAACAAATTTGATTAAATTAAAAATATATGTTTTCAGCTCTTTGGAAAACACATTGTCTTTTGTGCACAGCTGTAATTCCTGTTTGGGTCTTCTAACTGCTACAGACTAACAAATATTAATAGTAAATACTGCACAATAGATGAGACTTGGGATTTTATGATAAGTTTTCTTGGGTTAGTGTTAAACATCATGATTTTTGTTGTCTGGAAAATCTTAGAGAAAACAGTGGTCTATTAAGGCACGTCATTTTAGTAATAATTGAATGTGTCTTAATTTTTCAAATAAATCAATATACCAGATAGTAACCCAAAGTTTCCTTAAAGATCTAGACAAAAGAACTATCTAAGTTCCATACAATGACAGGGATGGAGGAAAAGAAAAATATCACATATTACTACCTTAATCAGAAAGGCCAATAAAAATGCTTAGCTACGAAAAGTTCCTTTGGAAAATGCAAATATTGTAATTCAGGAGGAAAATAGTATTTTATAATCAAGAAAGTCAGAGAAGTTTAGACAGCTGTAAGTTTAATTAGTTTGCAAACAGATCTGGTATTTTTTTGAAATTTGAGGGAAATGATTTCAGTAATTTAGGAAGAGGTCCATCTCAATAAATAGCTTTTCTATTACATTCTTGCTATTTATTATTTTTAAATTTTAGTGAAGATCAGTAAGAGAGGAATTTTGGGAAGTAAACACCTAGAGAGAAAATACCAGACATTCCAGAAGTCTTCTAGTTGGAATGGAAAACATTTATTTAAGAAAAAGAGAAAGAAACAGAAAAAAAGGACTGGTGGTTTGCATGAGATTAGGAGTAACCAAAATATATCAGGAATATAATTTCGCCTTTGTTTTACAAAGTACAAATACAAACTTATTTTTAAAAATGCTAGGTAAAAATAAATAAATCCCAGATTATTCAAATTATGCAAATCCCATGAACAATAATCAGTGAAAACTACACTTTCATGTACATGTTCTGCTTTGCTTGGAACAGCTTCTCTCTCTGCTCAGTTGATGAAGGGAATTTACTATTTTAAGACTTTTTAAGGGCTGATCTTTCAGAGAATATATGGGGGAAAAGGTATTCATGCATAGCATTCATGTATTTTTCTCATTTTTCTTAGTTATGATCAGGTTCTTCTGTTTTGCTCGTTTCATCCTTATGATAGTTGGAAGTATTGTTGTTAGAAATGTTTGATTTCAGAGCAGCTGAAATTAATAATGAGCATATGGAAGCTGCAATTTTGTAGAGGTTTCTGGGAAAGTGAAGCTTTTCTGAATATTAATAGAAGGGAAGTGCTTTAGCACTTCACAGTAGCTGGTAATTACCTTTTCAAGAGTTGTGATTTTCTCTGTTTGAATCCTAGCTTTTCTTTGGCACAAGGCCTCTTGGCCATTACAGTAGTTCCTATTCTCATACAGAAATGTTTAATTGACTTAAATTTGGAGAAGCTTTTGGGATAATTTTCTATAAATTGCACAAACATCTGGAAGGATTTTAATAGGTGGAGCTGGTTCATGAACTTGGTTGTCTTTCTACACTTACATGTTGTGGTCTGCTAGCCAATATAGGCTCTTGGAAATGGCCATTTTTGGCACATTGATGTCCATTGAAGGAAGGTTTTAAATCAATGGGAGAAGGGAGTAAAGAGCATGCTACTCATTTAATCTGATTTCTTGCTCTTATCCTCTCTTTAACAGTAAAGTGAAATTTATTCATATGTAAATTAAGTTTCAAAATCATTCAGCTAAGGGAGAGTAACAGTAGACTGGATGACCTCCAGATCCTTTTAAGCTTTTGGTTTTCTTCCACTTGATGATATTACAAATAAATTTTAAAAAGTGTCATAGTCTTTAAAAGTGATTTGGTATCCAGTGAGAAGAAAAAACTTTTACCCTATTAAAAGATCCAAGTAGCTGGGGAGGTCCACATACCTGGAACTCTACACTCTTAAACCCAAACTATTTGAAAAAAAATTTAAGATCAGTGTTTAATAATTATTCTTTCAAGCTGACCAGTAAAACCTTTTGTCTTAACCTTTGGAAAGAACTTATATCATCAATCCTATATATTGTAGAACAGAAAAAAGGCAAAAATGTCAAATATAATCACAGAAAAGAACTAGAAATTGACATTTTATCAGTTCAGACAGTTCTGAAGTGACATGTTAACATATCAGCTGGCCCATTAACGTGACTGTAAATCTACTTGTCCCAGTTTAATTCTGTGATTAACATATTATACACAGAAAAGCAGTACTTTTTTTCCTCTAGAAGGAGAAAAACTCTAAATTTTTTTTGCCAGAAGATTTTTTGATCATATAAAAAAAGATGGCAGAAAATTGTTATGCCTTTTACAATTTGATAACAAAAGTGTTTCACTGTCAGGTGCTAATGAGAGCAACAATGTGCTGGAAATTGGTATATTTTATGGAAACAACAGTGTAATTTTATCATAAATGGATTATGAATAAAATGCTTTTGATATCTCATCTAAAACAGCCATGCATGTAATTTAGACAAAATTTCATCTCCCTGTTTTGGAAAAACGTGAAGTTGATTTGCATTTTTAGCAACTATGCTATCTAGTAGTGCAAATTCCTTTCAAGTTCTTGCATGGTAAATGCTGAACTGCTACCCATTTCTTAATTCTACAAAAATGAGTGAGTTTTCACTGCTTATAACATTATCCTAGTGTTGAATAGAATTTATGCTGACAAATTTGTTTCCTAGTTTTGGAATTGTTCGCCACTTTTTCCCTCGACTCATCAAAATAAGCATAGTTCCGTTTCAATTCAGCAATAAAACACTGTTATGAAGAATATTCCAACTCAAGTAACATTGTAAGTTTTATCAGATTTCAAGTATCTCACCCTTTTCCATTCTGTTTGCTAGTTTAGAAATGTGCTCCTCTCTGGGTTTGATTAATTTGTCATTGCTTTGAGGGTTTTTTGGCTACAGTTCTCATGTCTCTTGGGTCACTACAGATGGAAAGTTAGGGAAATTGTTCTTGAGCAAGGCATGTTTCTGATGAAATCTGTAATGATATTTGGAACATCTGGGACTATGGAGTATAAAGGGAATAACCAGGAAAGTGATAAATATACAGACAGAATTGTCCAACAAACAGGTGATAAAAGAGAAAATAACAAGCACTGAAGCTTTTCAGCTACTAACTGATAAGCCATTCAGACACTGGTGTTTCATAAGGCTGAATTTGGGAAGATGAATCTTAGCTTCATGTCAAAGATCAGTACTGAAAACAGTCAGTATAGCTGAGCAACTTACCAGGAAAAGCCTAGAGAGTGTAGATCAGGGCTAAGTGAAGGGGAACAGCCAATATATCAAAGAAACTCACCAGGAAAAGCCTGTAAGAGTTAGATCAGGACCAAAAGAAATGGAGGGGCAAAAGAGAAACATGAAAGAGAAGGACGTAGTTCAGTGACACCGTCAAATATGTGCCCGCTGATGCCTCCCCAAGAATTATGTTTTACATGGTAGTGATGTGGTTAAATTGGGTAAGCAGGGTCTTGTTGAAACATGAAATATTTCAAGTAATTAATACTCTTAGAATGGTGCAGTTTTTCCCACCTGTCAACCACAGCTGTAAATGATGGGACAAGGAAGTGCTGTTTGTCTGTGCGGGTGCAGGTCCATTATTTGCTGTGAAGTTGAGTGACCACCGGCACAGCCTGCCTGGGGATTTTGTGGAGCTTCCCTCCTTGCAGATATTCTGGATATGTCTGGATATGGTCCTGGACAACTGGCTGCAGGTGGCCCTGCTAAAGCAGGGGATTTGAACCCAATGACCTTCAATGGTCTCTTCCAAACTCAGCCATTCACTGATAATTCACTGTGTTGAAGCTGCATTTGCCAATAACTCTGGTAAACAGCATTCTCTACCTTGAGAACACACAGAGTCTGGAGCACTGATGTGTGAATGGTGACCAGCAAATGCCATGTTTGATCTTAACCAAACTCTGTACTGTCTTCAACTTCAGTTATCCTGACACATTTCAAACGTCTTGCTTATTCTTCATTCTTAGGAGAAGAAATTAGATTTTTACTTAAATGTATGTTATGCTATTTGCTTATGTTTATACTTGTTGTGATATATACTGTTCTTAAAGGTAAGCCCAAAGGAATGTGCCTTTTCTTTTGCCCTGGAAAATAGTGAGATTTTGAAATTAACAGCTTTGCTCTAAAGAATGTTGCTCTGGTTTTCTATTTTTATGTTCATTCTCTTGAAGGCCTTTTTTCCTTCTTTCCACTTGTTGGGACAATTTGGTTCCTGCAGAAATGAGGTTTATGCTGACAGTTACTAGAGAGGTTACTTTTGACCCCTAATATGTTACTTTCATTTTAGTTTACATGCTGTCTTGAATTCAGTCTAATTAAAAAGGAGAAATAAATCTGTATCAAAAATAAGTATTAGAATTGCAATATTAATTCACAAAATGCTTGCTTTCTAGTTTCGGTTGTTTTTTTAAAAATTAATTTGATGTCTTTTTAGTTTATAATGTGTTATATGATATTTCTAGATACTTTGAGCAATATTTTACATTAGTATTAAGAATATGCAGAAAATAAAGAATTGTTTACAAATTTTTATTTTTATGTTTTTTTCCTGTGTCAAATTAAACAGCACTATTTTCAAAAGACCTTTTGTAGAGCTGTAATGTCCATGTAGCTAATAAATAAAAATTTCTCTTTAATCAATCATATATTAAAAAGCCATTTGTATGTGATTTTCTTCACCTTTGAACACCAAGATATGAAAATGAAATATGTCTTCTGAATTTTTTAAAAATCAGGCAGCTCATAGCCATATACAAGCCCACCTATACTTTGACAATGTTAAATTAAGGAAATAAAAAAATGAATTTCCATGTGTTTTGCTGTGTTAAAATGTTGCTTATGCAAATTTTCTAATGAATACTACCATTGTAAGATTATAAGCATATATGTTTTTATTCTCTCTTTAAATACGTATCTGGTAGTCTTACCAGGAAAACTTACACAAGGTTGGTTCTTCACACCAGGTGAATGTTCTAAACACTGTTAAGCTTGTTCCTAGAGCTGCCGACAATGAAATGGTAAACACTGTAACAGCAATTGTTTTTTGCAGTCTGCGGATCTAGGCTAATTACTGACTGGAATAAACTACTCAAGAACAAGGAATATCTTATTGTCTGTCCATCTGAGAGCAGCTGTCATGTGTCCTCCTCTCCTGCAGGATGAAAACAAGGCAGACAATGGCTATGTTAAGGTGAAAAGCCAGAGGCGATAAAATGCATCTCGTTAAGAATTAGGACATTGTCTTCACCTTAGTGCTGTGTTGGCATGGTTACCTAGCTCCTAGGTTAGAACTGACTTGTGCTTGGTGGACTCAAGGAGTAGAGAGAAAGGGTTTCTACAAATCTCTCTGTTGGATGTGTCCTGTATCTTCAACTGTCACTAGGGCTTAAAGGTTGGAGATCTTGACAATTTTCAACAGAGAGCTTCTGGATAAATAGTTTAGGACATTTCAGTCCTAAACAGTCCCAGTTGTATATTTTATTGAAATAGTTAGTCTATGGCTTGCTGTGACTTGTGTTATATCTCCTTTTTCACTGTAAATGAAAAAGAAAAGAAAGAAAAAAGGGGAGGAAATGCTGTAAGATGAGACTTGGGAAGAAACAAACTGGGGATCCAGGTGTCACGGATCAGAATTTTCTGAAATTCTAATTTGAGTTTTAAGCAAGCATTTAAAAATCAAAACCTACTCTTTTCATTGTCATTTGCTTACCTGTATAATTCAGTTCTCCTGGTTCCTACTGTTACCAGTTGTGAACAGCAGGTATTATTATTTTCTGTTTGGAGGGCAGTGGTCTCCTAGCTTGCTTGATTTTTCTAAACAGTGTGATTTAGGAGGGTATACCCTATTTTACCCTAGTAACCTGAAAATATATAGGGGCAGATTCAGAAATAACGTACAAGTTCTCAGGGACTTGTGCACAAGCTCTGAGTTTATGGCTTGGATAGCTTTCCATAGAACCTTTAACTTTCATGGAATATTCTGAGTTTGGAGAGATCCACAAGGATCATAGTAGAAGCCAATTCAGAAAGGGGTTTTCCTACTTTTCAGGAAGATTTTGCTTTTTATCTGTACCTTTTAATGTGACTTAGCATGGTGCCTTTGTCTATCTGTTTACCCCTGCAACAGAGCATTAGATGTGTAGTGTGACTGGACAATGAATCCAGCCGATCTGGAATGGTGTTTGATCCATTGTGACTCCACAGGGCACATAGGTACTTGGTCAGCAAGATCCACGAATGTGCTGGGGTCTCATAGCATGAGAGTAACAGATTTTGCTCAGTAATACAGTGTGTCTTGATTGTGTCAGGTTTCCAGAGATAAGTATGGAAAATTAAACCTGTATTCAGGATGGGGTTAGTTCAGCTCCAAGATTTTGTTGGAGAATTTGAGGGTTGATAAAGCTGCTGAAGAAAATTTTGCACCTCATCCTTATTGAAAGGACAGATGAGCAGTATTTTTTATTTTTCTTCAGTACTGCAAAGGTTCTGGTCAGAAGTCCTGAATTAGCTTTAACTCAAATTAAAGTGTCAATGGCTCTACCGAGCTCATTATAGAAAGCATTTTAACTCTCTGTCAAACCACCTGCATTGTTCTGTGAGGGCAGATAGATACTGATTTGCACATGCAGTAATTCCTGTGAGATGCGAGGTAGCTACGGAGTGCTGTATGTTGCTATGGTCTCTCTTATTTTCTTTAATTAAAACATGACGCTGGCTGAGCAAATCTTTTCAAATATGTTCTGTTCTCTTGCATTTCTTCTCTGTGATGGATTGGCCTATGGGATTCTTTTTCTTTCAGCTGATAGTTTCTGAGAAATCACTGATGTGTATGGCAGTAAGCCAGGCAATGGTTCCTTTCTTGTTTCTTTTCTGTCTCTTTTGTCAATAGGTCCCAAATCAAAAGCTGTCTTTAAAGTTGGCTAAGCCATGCCTGTTTTCACTGGCTATATTTGGAGCTATTGTAAGGAATGTGACACTGACCTTCCTTTGTATGTATTTTTCAGAAATTTGCAATTGCTTCTTGCTAAGATTCCTCCTATTGGAAAGCATGTTACCTTCCTGAAATTTAAGGACTTCCGCAAACATTTATTTCTTTAAACATTTCTTTAACCTTGTTTTCAGTGAACTTAGTGGGAAAATTAGAAATCAGTACTCTCATTTTATTTAAACCTTTTTTAAAGTTCTTATCCTAATTTATGCAGTTAGAAAGTTTCACTTAGGGTTAACATAGGTAGCTGAGGTCAGAGTATTGTACAGGAAATACTGAACAAGTTATCCTGTTCATATAAAAAGTTCTAGAATCATAGAATGGTTTGGCTTAAAAGATAACCTAGTTTCAACCAAAAGGTAAAAAATCCAGTATTTGATCTCATAATGGAGATGACTTTCTTGATATGCTAGACTTTTTTTGTGGAAATGCTGGTGAAATGCAAATTAAATTCTTACCTTAGTTTCCTTGTAGTATACCCTTGTAATATAGTCTTATTGTAACATAAATTGCGTAAATGTAACACAAACATGCTCAGATCAGAACACATAGCAGGAAAATGAAGTGTCCTTTGACAAAGTATATTTAGAAGTTTACTCTCCTTGTTTTCTCTTTCAGTTTGTAATTGTTTTATTTAGTTTTTAAAAGGACAGTCTATACATAATTGCAATGTATTGCTCCCTAAGCTCCCGATAAAAGCTCTTTTCGAAATTCGTTTTAAGCGTAGAAAGAGGCTGTTGAGTCTCAGTTCTGTAAAAGCTTGCTTAAGTTCTTGAACTAATCACATTAAAATACTTGAATGAATAAAGTTACTTCTGTAGGCATTCTTAAAGAGATGGTACTGTAATCTGCGATCTCATTAGGCTATGTGGAAAATTATAGAACAGTGGAATAACAGTCTATAACAGTAATTATGATCTATAATTATTATGAAATTACATGTAGCTGTACCATTCTACCTCAGTTGCTACCCCATAACCTGAGATTTTTATAGGAGAGCAGAAGGGCTCTCCCACTGGCAGTCACTAATATTCCTACAAAAGCAGTTCACAGGGCAAAAAAGAAATTATTGCCACTTATTACCAAATAAATTAGAAGGTCTAATTACCTTCTAAGTGTATCAGTGAACAATAAAATGAAATAATTAGGGTCAAGGGATGGCCTGCTTCTGAGCAGCCATAATTTACAAAATGTTGGCATTCATAGTTCTGAGGACAATTATGATAATTTTGTCATTGCATACAGTACTTGCTCTTTCCATCTATTCTGGAAGATAGTACAAGAAACAGATACCTTATAGCTGAATTTGGCATAATTAAAATCCTTTTGTCTTAGTGCATTATCATTGGGTCTTCATGGTATAGAATGATGGTCATGTCCAGTCTCAGCATTATGCATTGCAGCTTTTCACAGAGCACAAAGCTTTTCATTCAGTGAATTAACGTTTTTTTTACTAAATGCCAGCTTTTGATGAGCAACCCAGGCTGGCAATTGCTATCTGTTCAAACTCTCACATCAATCAAGTCCAAAGCAGTTATTTTAATCAAAAGTAGAATATATTGCCCAAATGAGCCAAAGCTATTTCTAGAAGGAAAAGTAGCAACACGAAGCACTTAGTGTACAATAAATTACCTTCTATTACTTGATGGATAATGATTTTAGACTTGGAGCAATATGTTAACAGCAGCTTCTAGCACTGTGGATTTTTCCTACAGTTCATCTATAATGAAGGCAGCAGTGTGAGAAACATAAGAACTAAGATTCAACAAATATGCATTCAATTTCCTTCACAGTTTTACATCTGGTTTTATGTTTTAAGATTTATTCCTTTACCATTAGTTTTTCATTTTCTCTTTTTCTCCTGTAAGAATCAGCTGGATTTTGTGTGTATCAAAAAGATTTTGGTGCATTTGACTGCCCACCAGGCTGAGATACATGCCAATTTACTGTCCTTTGTGAACGCTGATAGTGATGAGATACAGACCTGCACAAGACACAGCAATGGGTTTTGACAGGTTCTATGAATTGTTAGTTTTTCTTAAGTTTTATTCTTGTCACTGTTGCCTAAGGCACTGTGTGCAGAATGACAAAACAGACAGTGCAGCTCCATTAATGAGCTACCTGTGCTGTTCATACAGGAGAACAATCAGCCTTCTCTTATTCCCCCAGGACATTAAATTAAGGTTGGCAATGCATGCATCAGTGCTGCTGAGGCCTGAATCATAGGCTTAGTCTGCAGTCCCCTTAATTGCATCTGTATTTGTAAGCTTATAAAATAACCTGCTTGCATCTGCTAAAGACATAACCAGATCAATTTGGAAGCACGCAGGTACAAAAACGATGTTTAGTGTACCTAAATGCATTTTTTAGGACATGAATACACAACCCAACACCAAGCTAAGCAGAGCAGTTGACATGCTAAAGGGAATGACATCCACAGGGAATGTTACAGGCTTGGGCTCATATGAAAAAACTCTAGAAGTTCAACAAGGCTGAGCATAAGGTCCTGCACCTGGGTCAATGCAATCCCCAATATATATAAGTGCAGACTGAGTGATGAATGGGTTGAGAGCAGCCCTGTGGAGAAGGGCTTGGGGAATACCAGTGGTTGAAAAGTTAGAAATGAGCTGGCAATGTGTGTCTACAACCCAGAGAACCAACTGCATCCTGGCTGCATCAAGATAAAGTGTGATCAGCAGGTTGAGGGAGGTGATTCTGCTTCTACTTTCGTGAGACCCCAGCTGGAGAGCCATGTCTACCTTTTGGGCCACAAGTACAAGAAAGACATGGACCTGTTCAAGTGGGTCCGCAGGAAGACCAAAAAATTCTCAGTGTTGCAACACCTCTCTTGTGGACAAAGGCAAATTAGCTGGAGTTTGTTTAGCCTGAGGAAGAGATCTTATTGCATCTGTCCTGTCATTAAAGTAGGCTTTTATAAGAGAGATGGAGCAAGAATTTACCAGGGCCTGTAATGACAGGATAAGGGCACCAGTTGCAAACTAAATCATAACGTCATTGCTTCAGGCCCTCTTCTTTCATGTAACAAGAAATCAGTTTTTCTAATGAACACATGGAGGTAATATACCCCAGCAAGACCGGTGGCATCTGTGGTTATTCTGCCCGGCCTTCATACAAAAGGTTGCAGAGCTGCTAGAGGTAACTGCATAGAAGTGTAGGTCCACGTGCAGTCTACCTGAATTCCCTGATCCAATACATGGTTAGAAAGCCATGGCTAGCTATAACTCATAAGCTGTGAGTTACAAGACTTAGTTAACATAATTAGTCTGCATTCAGAAATGAGCTTTGAATCTTGTGCCATGGTGCATTCTGGTTTGAGGTTTTCTGTATGTTTTCCCTGCCTCTGGCAAGAGGCAGGTAGAATCTGTGTCTGAAAGATGGGCTTATAGTAAATGTTATAGTACAGTTCTGCAGATTTTATAGAAATGGGAATGCAGGGGCTATCAAGAGATGTTATGGTCACTTATGCTATATTTAAGTAAGCTTTCTGAACAAAATGCACCTTTACCTGTGGAAGATGCTTTTTTTTGTGGGACTAAGCAGTTGAGTTAGGCAGTTCTAGAGTTGTCAAAGAACCTGGATCTTGGATACTGCCCAATAAATGTTATAATAGCACAGTAAACAGGTTCTGTCTTACTGATTATGAGTGATGGGCCTTGTCACAGTTGCCATGTGTGACTTGCTGGATCATAGACTCATAGAATCATTAAGGTTGGAAAAGACCTTCAAGATCATTGTGTCCAACCTTGGAAAGTGATCATACACAAAGAGCTCACTCAGCTTTGTAAAGGTGCTAATGTAACAGTTGCAAATGTGATTGATCATCTAATATTGATGTTTTCTGTTTATTTAATTTAAAATTATATACCAAAGAACCTCCAAGACTTAAATAACAGACCTGCTGCAATTACAGTTGTAGTGCCTGTTTTAACAGGCAAACCGTAGGAGATTTATAACTATTTTTGCCAACTTCATCATTCTTTGATGTCCTTCAAGCACGTAGTGTTGCACATTTGCATGCCCTTGAAATTGACAAAGATGCTCTGTGGAGGGGATAACCTGCTTACTTCCCTGCTGCCCCGTAGAAAGTTTTTTCTTTGCTTTGTTTACATTGGTACTCTAGCACCAGGCAGTGGTGAATTAAAAATAAAATCAATGAAATAAACCGTGTGTGTAAATAAAAGCTAGTAAACTCACTTGATTGACTTTTGAATCACAGGAGTGAAATTTCATAGACTTTGTTGCCTGGGTATAACCTTTTACTGTTATCATGTTTGCTTATTTTTAGCCTAGCTACACTGATTATACATTGGCAGAAGCATCCAGTATCTCTTGTGTGAAGTGTAATACCATCTTGTACCTAAGATTTACAATCTGACTTTGTACTCAGATAAGTAGAGAGGAAGTAATAGCATCTTGTGTAACTTGCATGCTGAAGAGTTCTGGAAGCTTGTGTTATTAATCGGCCTTTTCCTTGTCCTGGCTTTCAGTGAAGAATATTTTTAGCTGCATGCACAGAGAATGACTCCTTGAAGCCATGGTTCTAGAAAGTGCTATTTAAAGTTTAAAGAACTTTTCTTGCTCACAGAATTGTAGAGTGCATTCATTTTATTTTGCACTTACATTCATACACCAGTGGAAGACCTGCAAGTTCTCTGTTGAAGAATCAAGCATATAGATCCATCTTCTTTGCTGATTGTGATAAAACCCTGCGCTTGCCTAGTATGGGAATATTTAATGAGTAATTGTCATCCTCCCCCTTTATTTTCGTATACACTGAAAAGTCATTGCATCTCATTTTCTTTTGTGGAAATTGGTACAAGAGCAATAATGACTTATTTTACTTGGCATTTAGAACTGTTAGATCATGCTTCCTTAAAAATATTCTAGCTTCGTAAAAATCCCCAAACTAACAAAGCCCCCAACAACTTAAGTTACTTCTGTATATTTTATTTTCCTAAAATGTCTTTGAATAATTATTTAATAGTACTTCAAAAATTACTAGTCCTCAGGAGAAAATTGCTTCTGTAAATCAGAGTGAACTCCAACATTTATGAATAATATGATAATCTGTTTCTCCCTCTGTTCTCAAAACTTTATTTGAGAAATTAGATATACCTATAGCCTCCCAATTTGATGTGATTGTTAGAGTTTAAATGCCTTTCATCTGATTACTCATTTTTGTTTTCAGGATTTTAGCCATTGGATCACAGTTTAATTTCCTTTGAGACTTAGGATCATAGATTCTAAATTGTATATTTAACTTCTATGCTTTCATTAAATAAATATACAGAAAAAAATGATGGTCAGACACAACCCATTCACTTAAAAACATTCAGAGACTCTGCAGTCCTGTGTGGGAGATCCCCCTTCAGCCTTTCAATATCCTAATTTTAAAGGTGACCTTCACAGAGATTTTACCAGGGATTTAGTTAAAGATAAACATGTACTTACAAGAAAGCTAGAAAACTGACTGAAAAGTGCAGCATGGCCCATCATCTGTAAGAAATATCCTGCTTGGCTTTTTGGAATTGTGCTCTGAGCACTTCTGCGGGAGTCTGATGAGACTTGACACGTCTAATTCTGTTAGGAGCCTAGAATTTTAGCCTTTATTTTTGGGTTATAAAATATTTTTAGCATTCAAGGAAATATTTATGAAATCTAGTAACTAATTTGAAAAAACTATGCTTATATGAACTGCTACAGAACTTTATTAATTTAAGCCAGCTGAAAGTCAGGATTAAAAAAGGTCCAACATATTTATTGTATGCTTGATTATTTTCATGACTTTTATATGTCAAGTGAAACATAAGTACTGCACTGTAAGAAATATACTGATAAAAAGAGACCACAACAGTTTTAATACAGCAGAAAAGTAACAGAAAAAAAAGAATGGTTTTACTTGAAGGATTATGCTGTAGAAATATAGCAACCAATAAATGTAGAGGAAATAATGGCAGCAATTTATTTATACATTTTACAGAAAGGGAGCTTTAGTTCTGAATATGAGTTGCAGGCACTTAATTGTTTCAACTTCCAAATGATGGAAAACAATGAAAATCAAATTGAGGCACATTTAGTGGATTCCCTTGTGTCATATATCATGCAATAAACTTTAAATAGACTAAAAGCATCAAAGGCGTAAAATGTCAGGTGAAGCCAGGACACAAAAGTTTAACTCCTTTTCAATATTACCAACGGAAGAAGTGTCAATAACCTTTATACAGATGAAGCTTCAATGCAATTTCCAATATAAAGGTTATAGGAGGCAGGGATCTTTCAGGTCTTGGGCTTTTTTTTTTTTGTTTTCTCTTTTTTGTTAGAGGTATTTCTCTCCCTTGATGTAAGATTTTTATATGTGCAATTTCTTATGTGAGTACTGTTTCCCAGATCATTTATGACTGGTAAAGATCAGATCCTACAGGTACTTTGCTTAATAAAACAACCATGACACAATCAAAAGGCTGTAAGATCTTAAAGAATAGTTGGAAGAAAATGGAATGCAAAGGGGAATGCAGCACAAGACACTGGACCTTTCTGTCTTTCTCACGTCTGAAGTGGAACAAAGAAGTTGAATAGAGAAAGCAGGTTTCCTTTCATTGCTCTTCATTGAACCTTCCGTCTGCAGAATGAAAGAATGTGAATAAGAAAGGCTTTCCTCAGCAGCCCGAAAAAGCTGATCACTCACAGTGGAGGTTCCTGCTGGTAATATCCCTAAAATTCTTAGACTTTTTTTCCTGAGGCAATTTCAAGTTACCCCTCTGGTGATTTCTCACTAAGAATTGGCTGATACACAGTTCTACTGGTGTAGAAGTTTTAACGATTAACGCCCAACCGCAAATGAGAACCGAGGCGTTTGCTACTTCTACAGGGTTCAGCCACCGCCAGCCGTGTGCTAGAGTGGTGGGTTCCGGTGAGCCGGTGTCCCCGAGGCTAAGCCAGTGGTTGCCACGGGGGGAGCGCAGAACTGTCTCCCCAGGGCACCCCGGAACCTGGTCGGCAGCGCCTTCCCTTGAGCTGGAGGAGGCTGGGAGGGATCCTTAGCCCCGGAATAATAGAGACACAGACATGAGGTAGCAGCACTCTGGGCATCCGGGTTCTAAAGACCCGTAGCACCAATAGCACCAGACTTTTATTCATGGGGATAAACCAATCACAGCACAAGGTGGGGGCGGTATAAGGGCGGGACAAGTAGTAGGGACAAATGGGGAAGGACAAGGGGAGGAGGAAGGAATACAGGCATGAACATAAACCAATTAGCAACCGAATAACATGGAACAATCTAGAAACTAAGAATGATAGGCAGGAGATGGGCAGGAAAGGAGATTCTAGTGAGGTGGGAGTCAGTCTCTTCTCGCAGGTAATTAGCAATAGGAATAGGCTTCAAGTTCACCTGGGGAGGTTTAAATTGGACATTATGAAAATTTATTGACTGAAAGGATTGGCAAGCACTGGGATAGACTGCCCAGGGAAGTTGTTGAGTCACGAAACATAGAGGTATTTAAAAGATGTGCAGATGTGTTGCTGAGGGCTGTGGAACTTGAGTGTACCAAGTCAGTTTAGTGGTGGACTTGGTGATCTTAACGGTTTTTCCCAGAGTAAATTATTCTAGAATTCTGTATGTCAATTTACTTTTTTTCACTATCATTTGCTCTGTTATCTTTCCTCTTTCTGTGTTACTTTAGAAATAGAGAGAAAACACTGCTTTGTCATTTAATGAGACTAAATTTTAAAATGAGATTAATTTAAGCAGTGAAATAGGTTTCTCAGACAAGAGAGTTTCAGGCCAGTATGAGAAAGTGTCTACCGACTGTTTGTAGCTACAAAGGACCTGCAGGCAAGGCCTGATTTTGTCTTGAAGTTAGCCCTGCTTTGAGTAGGAAGTTGAACTGCTTCAACTAGCTAGTTGAACTTCAACTAGCTGTCCTCCAACACAAATTTTTCTATAGGAATCTCAGTGTTTTTTCCTATGTTCCTGATGATTTTCCAGACCGCTGCTTCTCTACCACTTTAATAGTCCCTAGGTGTCTTTCATTAATAAAAGATGATTCAGGACAATTCTTGTTTGTCCAAGTCTTGATAAAGAATCAAACTGATTCCCAGTAGCCCAAGAAGTAATACCATGAGCACTGTCTCTGTTTCAGTATTTAGCTGGGTACAGGCCCATGATGCTTCTGCAAATGGAGGATCCTTGGTGAGCTGAAAGATGAAGCATTATGTGAGAAGACTGCCTTAAAATGAAAAACCTGAAAAATTACTCTTTTTGGAAATAGTTTAAAGGAACATAGCAATGGGTCAGAAGGGAAAAAACCCTAATATTATGGCCAATATATGATTTCCTTTGAGATAACGTGCAAAAATAAGGACAGTAAATTAATTCTTCTTATCTTCTGTCTTTTTGTGTTGCCTTGAGTCTATTGCTTCTTTGAACAAAACTGTGCAAAGTACGGCACACAACAAGTTCTAAATGTACTTCAATAAGGCAAATGGTCTATCCCAAATCTACAACCCTACAGAGAATGCCACAGAAGAATCATTGCAGTAGACTTGCTGCCTTGTCAAAAAGCTGCTGTCTGGCCTAAATAAACCCTAAATGTGCCTACAAATTGGTAAAAGAGGCTCAGTTGAGCTTGAGTCATGGGTCTGAGGGACTCGTATGTCCTCATCTTCCAGCATAATATATTATGGTATTCTGCCTGTGGTGTAAAACAGAGCAGGATCAGCTTCCTAAAGTGTTCTATTTTTTTTCGTATTTCTTTTATTAAAAATTTTTAGAAACTTTTTTTGTCAGGAAACAGCTAGAGCTTTTGTACAGGTGTATTGTGGATAGGTAGTTACTGGCAACTGGGTCATAGCTGATCTTTTCTTTTTTCCCCTATAAAGAATTGTATAGTGAAGTTAAAAGAGCAATAAATAGGAAAAAATTATTTATTTTCATTGTAGATAAAACTCTCACCATCAAATAGGAACTTTGATGTATTTGTATAAGAAAAGTTAGAAAAGAATGTTTGAATCATTCATCATGAAGCATTCTAAAGCTAAAAGGTCAAAAGTTTCTCACATCTGTCAGAAAACAGTCTCCAAAGCCAGAAGACTGCTGGAAACATGCTCAGTCCAGCTTGATTTTGACCATTGGGAGGTGCTGAAAATGAGGAAAATAAAGTAAAAGAAAATAGCCTTCAAAATTAAAGGGAAAAAATTATTTTCAGTTGGACATTTCTTTAGAAAGAGTTGTTAAATTGACCCCCCCCAAATGTATATACAGCCCTGAAGAAAACATGAATCCTAGTAATTCTTAAAAGCAGATAGAAGTAAAATATTTTTGCAGCCTGCATGTTGCCTTTTCTGTGTGCTTCATGAGATGAAAAAGTGATATTAATAAACAAAGGAGTCAAAGGGCTCTTGAGTGACTCACAGAGACAATTCAATGTGTCTTTCTGTATTACAATTTGTAATATGAGAGAAAGTGAAGGAAAGTTTTACGTAATAAGAAAGATAATCCAAGATCGCTAGAGTGTCGGGAAATTATAGCATCTGGAAAGAGAAGACCTTTAAGTGATACTGCTGAATCCAGGACCATTCTTGTGAATTATTACAACTTTGTTAAATTCTTATCTTCTTGCATGTTGCAGAAAGCACTAGCAATCTCAAATCAAAGTATTTCTTACTCTTTTTTCTATTAAGGAAATGAGTTTTGATCAGACTGCTTGGAATTCTATGGTTTCTCTATTATGTAGTAAATGCAAGTCTTTCTGAAGTCTTGCTCAAATATCCTAAGTAATACCTAATTATGACCCGTACTTACAAATATTTCTACTTTTATGATTTTGTTTTTCAAATATACCAAATAGGCTATGTTTCTTTTTCGAAGTGATTGTATCAATATTATGATATATGTGTATATAAGTATATATATACACTGCATCCACTTCTGAATATTTCCTCTTCTTTTGTCACATTATCACTAACCTAATGAGGTTAGCACATTACTGTATTTGGGCTTATATTTCTTTTCCTATTTTAGTCTGTCTCTATGTTTGAAATCTACTTCCAGTCTTATTTTGGATTCCTTCTCATTTGTTCATGTTTTTCTTGTTTCACTCTCAACTTCTGCATTTCTTTTTCATTTTTCCTACAATGATAAATGCTAATATGGGGAAGAGATTAATCTCTGCCCCCTTAGGTCACTTTACAAACCCTCCAAGGATTTGTCATGCTGTCTCCATCTTTGAAATCCGTTTGAAAATCTTTCATGAGTGATCTCGAGTTACGTGCAAACTTTTATTCCAGTAGGATTTCTGGTTATCGCTTTATGCATTTATTTTATGTGTGCAAAATATTTCTACATATTATTTCAGTCTGCTTCTCCACTTCCTTAGGCTTTCCATTTTCATGCCTCGGTTTTTTTCCCCATCACTCTCTTCCCCTCACTCCCACCCCTTGTTAGCTAATATCTGTCTCTTTTTCTCTTTGAGTTTCTTCCTCACACATAATAATTTGTGTTTCTGGAAAACACATCTGTTTCAAATTCCCTTGCTGATTTTTTTGTTTCTACTACTTGTTCTGGTAATGACTAATCATGACATTACCTATATCAGCCCCTGCCATCTCTGTGCCATAAATGTAAGACTTCTAATTATGTAGTGCAGAATGATGACCTTTACTTTGGCTGAAAAAATTCTGTGGAAATAATCAGGCTTTTACCCCACCCGCAAACTGCAGGGTTACACCTAAATCCTGTGTGATCCTGCAGTGGAATTTTTGGGGACCCCTGCCTTGCTCCTGTGCTGAGCCCTGGAAACTGAATTAGATATGAGGCAGGATACTTTCTCCAGGCTTCTGGGACCAGTGGCTAATTCAAAAGAGCATATTAAAAACTGCTAACAGAAACCCAGTATTTTTTCACTCAGAGGTGTTGGATCCCACAGATAAAATGCCTGGTCTATTCACTTGAGTCCCTTTTGTTCTCTTAAGTATTGGGTGTGTCTTGGTCTGCCAAATGTGTCCCTCTGTGCCTTAGACTGCACTTTGTGGGAGGTACTTTTAAGACTGAATCACCATCTTCTCAGGAAATGTTTAGCTGTCTAAAGTTTTTTCCAATCCAAAGCTCTGAGATTTAGAATATCATCCATAGACTTTTTGAGCAGCAATTACCATTTCAGCCATCATCACCTTTACTCATTTTCTTATCTTTGGCTGCTGTTGTGTTTCCTCATATTCTTTTTTGATAGCCTCAGGCAGGATAAAATATGAGTCCTAAAAATGTTCTTGACTGTATAGGGAAGAGCTTTACGTGCCTGGATCTTGGCAGCAGTGCTTCTCAGTAAATGTGATGATATGGCTTGAATATGTTTCTCATAGAAAGAGCAGAGCCTCTCAGAGTGCTCTAAATAGAAACAGAGTTACAGAATAATTAGGAAATGGTTATTATGCCTCAAATTGTGTGTGTATCTGGTGAGGAAGGATTACATAGAGCAGGGAGTTCTCTAATTTATTTGGTGTGCATATTCTTGCAAACCCAAAGTATTTGCAGATATTCCAGGTGATACTGAATTCTGGCTAGCAAGAGATAACTGCTCAGTGTATTTTTCCTACTGCTAAAGCTGTTTTTTTCCACCATCTTGAACTTGATCTTATGAAACAAATAAAACTTTAGTATGCATTTAAGGGCTTTTTTTTTCTTACTTAAGCTTAACCCAATAATGTGTTCTTCCTTAAAGGGGATAAGGATATTAAATGTCATGTTTTTGTGCTGGTGGAGAAATTGTGAAGGGAAACATAAATACTTTTAAATTAATTTTTATTAATAAAAATTCCCAGAATTTTCAAGGTAAGTGTTTCTGAGAAAAATCAAGAAACAATTTCTGTCACTGGGAAGAATTCTGTCCTTAAAATCTTGAAAACTCTGAAGTCTGCAGTAAAAGCAGCGTTTATACTGTGTCTGAATTAATTTGTAGGAATAAGATCACTGCAAATGGATCCTGAAACCTAAATCCATTTCTCTGTTTTCAAAAACTGGGCCTCATTTGGTATTCTGATGTATCAGTATCAATTTTTCTTTTGTTTTCTTCTCTGAGTTTTTTGAAAAACATCCCAGTCAGATGCTTTCAGTCAGATATCCATACCTATAGCATATTTATCTTTACTTCTCTTTTGAATTTTGTAGACTGAAAGCAAATATTTGCTCTTTGGATCCTTAGCAGATATTGTTACCATTTTGAATGCCACAGCCAGGATAGTTGTAGTGTGTTTAATGAAGCAGGCACTGAAAGGTCACCTCTGATAGCTGACATACCTACTGATTATTGTGTCGGAAAAAAAATTTCTTTGAAGCATTTTTTAATAAAAATGCAAAAGAACACTTCAACAATTTGAAAAAGGTGCACAGAATATTTAGAGGTTGTCAGAACTAGAATACTATGACTGTGCTATCTGTAAGTGTAATGATTCATAAAGAACTTCAGAGAAAATAGCAATGCACTTTTTGACAATAACAGCAAACAAAAATAGCAATCTCTAGTAACAAGATTTATTAAAAGTAAAGAGACTGTCAAAATATACACACTACTCTAAACCCAGGGGTTTTATAGAAAGATATAGACACAAATTACATATAACAAAAATATTTATTCCATTGACAGCACAAAAATTTCTTATCACCTGACTTACGGAATGTTCAGACTCCCCAAATTAGTTCATATTTTTCTGATACCATTGCATACTAACTAGAAGATATTGTTAGCTTCTTATTTATTATTATTCCAGCATAATTTCTCTCAAAAAAATAATTAAAAGAACTAAGATTTTGTCTTACAGATGGGTCAAAATAGCAAGGAAAAAAGTTATATTCTTGTACTAATTTTTCTGAACAGCTGAAGTAAGCTTACAGTAATTTCTGTCCTATAACAAAAGCTTCTGAGTTCGTGTTGTTTAATTCTTAAGATACTGTAAAATATTTCAGGGCCCTTCATCACATGCCAGAAATGAAACCAATCTCACACAGCAACACTGGAAAAGATAATTCCCTATCTATTAGTGTTTTTATCTTAAAACATTATCTGAAAATTTTGATAGTATAATTTAGTTGCAGAGATTTCTAAATGGCTGTTGTTACGTGGATAGACAATATAGAAGAATCAATCAGGAATCTAACAAAAATCCCAAAAACAAGCAAAAAAAAAAGGAAAACCGAGGACTTATTTCCAGAATTTTGTTGGCAATTTAATGACTACTGTCCCTTGGTAAACAAAAATTTATTTCACTATACAAGGTTTGTAGTAAACATATGGAAGAGAGAGACAAAAAAGTTGGTTCTTGCGAATTTTGTGTAGACTCTCTGATCCTCTGGGATGGCAAAGTAGAAGTGTGCAGCAACTAGTCTGCTACAATTTCAGTGAGAGGTGATACAACAGAGGGAAAGGAGGCCAAAATTACCTTCAAGCTGGGAGATCTGTGCATTCAGCACCAGTCAGCCTCTAGACAGTCACCAGGGCTTTATCAAGACTAAAAATTGGACCCAGAAACTCTTGTAAAGGCAGAAATAAATCCCTCTCTTTGCATCACTTTTTCTCCCAAAACAGAGTGGGTATCTTTTTGTGTTAGGAAAGTGACTTTTTACACGCAATACTGTAGTGGCTGTAGTAGTTCCTTGGCCAGAGGGAATTTCTACTCCTTCTTTCCTGGCTGTCTTTCTATAGGCCATAGCTACAATTTGCACTGGACAGGCACAAGGCACATGTTATGGAGACAGACCTGGAGACAATGAGAGGAGGCAGGGTTCCCTACCTTTCCTCTTCCCTCCTTTTTGACAATAGTAGAAAATACTATGTAATAAAAGTAAATTAAGAAACAGTGATCTGGTAGTTTAGATATTTAAAACTGAAAAGTAGTCCAGATTGTGGCATGAATCTAAACAGCCTTATTGTTATGGAGCAATTACAGAATTAAAAGACTTAAAACATCTACTCCACCAACAATAAACAAAGCAAATCAAATAGTCCTTCCGTTCTCAGACAATGGAATTTAAGGTTGCAACTCTAACTTTACATCCTATTGTGCTTCCATCTAAAGTGTACGGAGGGGAGTGTGTTTATGAATATATGAAGCAGGTAGATGCAGTCCAGTGCCACTTAGGGAAATGTTTCTAGCTAGAGTGTAACATGAGTGTAAGGTAACTAGCAGGGTAAAAAGTGGTTTAGCCCCTGACTCATGAGTTGTGAAGCTGCATCTAAAGTACAGTTTTGGATTCCCAGTGTGAGGAAGATGTTAATATAGTGAAGCAGATTTAACAGATGGCACTAAAATGAATGGAGTGTACAATGTGCAGGAGAGATGGGCTTGTTCAGTCATAAGAAAGCTAAACAGGGTTCTTACTGCTGCTATTAGCTGTCTAATGGAGAGCTATAGAGAAGATGAAGCTGGACCCTTTTTGTGCACTCTAAATAGAAATAAGAGGACACAAGGTACAACAACTGAAAATCCAATTAAATATCAAATATATGGCTTACCATGAGAGTGATCAAATGTAGGAATGTTTCCTAAAGGGCCATGTGTTTCCCAGAGAGTGTCCATATAGAATCTTCCTGCTTGGAGATATTTAAAACTTAAATAGGTAAATATCTGAATAAACTGATCAAACTAGAACTGATATGAATCAAAGACTAGAGTAAATGCTCCTCAAGGATCCCTCTGGGAACTCTGTGGATATATAAACAGACTTATTGTTTAAGAAGAAGTTGTTTAAGAAAAAGATGCAATCGCTGCTTTGACAAGATAACATTTGTGAATGTTTCTGAATAGTGCTAAGCAGATGTTGCCTAAAATGAGTAGGGGAAAATCATCCCAAATGCAGAACCCTTCTCTGAAAATCACTGGATTTGCACCTTTTAGATGTTGTAGGGGTTATTTTTCTATACATACTCATAGAATCTTAAAACATCCTGGGTTGGAAAGGACTGGCAAGAATCATCAAGTCCAAATCCTGGCCCTGCACAGGACAGCCTCAAGAATCAGATCATGTGTTGAGAGCATTGTCCAAATGTTTCTTGTAGTTTGGCAGGTTTGGTGCTGTGACCACTTCTCTGGGGAGCCTGTTCCAGTATCCAACCAACTTTTGTGTGTGAAGCCTTTTCCTAATGTCCGGCCTAAAGCTTCCCTGATGCACATTCATGCTGTTCCTTTGGGTCCTGTCGTTGGTCACCAGGGAGAAGAGATTAGTGCCTGCCCCTCTGCTTCCCCTTGTGAGGAAGATGTAGACTGAAATGCAGTGTCCCCTTCCCCTTATCCATCTTGAACAAATCAAACAAGCTTCTTGTGCTGTGATATCCCAAACTGCACACAATATCCAAGATGAGGTTGTACCAGCACAGTGCAGAGCAGGACAATCCCCTCCTTTGCCTGGCTGGCCATGCTGTGCCTGGTGCCCCCCAGAACAGGGTTGGCCCTCCTGGCTGTCAGGGCCCTGCTGGCTCATGTTCAACTTTCCACTGACCAGGACCCCCAGGTCTCTTACTGCAGGGCTATTTTCCAACCTCCCACTCCCCTGTCTGTATGTAAAGCATGCCTGCCTTATTCTAGGGCAGAATCCAGCATTTGCCCTCGTTAAATTTTGTATGGTTGATGATTGCCCAACCTTCTGATTTGGCAGGATCTTTCTGCAGGACCTCTCCTCTTTTGAGGGAGTCAGCAGCTCCTCCCCAATATCTGTCATAGGCAAACTTAAGTATAACTTTTGGTCAATTGTAGCTGCCGTGGAGGTTTCCTTGGAAACCTCCAGGGGAGAGGGCACAGAAGAAGAAAAAGATAACTGGTGGAGGCCCTCCAAGAGAGCCAAGCTCCCCCGGGAAAGTGAAATCACCATGGTCTAACCCAGGNATCATAAAAGCAATTTATAAAGTCATTGAAGAATACTGGCCCTAAATTGGAGGCTAGTGAAAGCCCACTTGATCTGTCACCAGCCTAATGCAACCCCATTAACTAAAACCCTTTGCGCCTGACCCATGAACCAGTTGCTCACCCATTGCATGCTGTATTTATCCAACTGTGTGCTGAACATTTTGTCCAGAAGGATACTGTAAGATACAGTATCAAAAGAGATTACTGTCTTCCCTTGATCAACTTGTTGGGAAAGCATATTTGGTTGATTATGCTGGACTTTGCTTTTGTGAAATTGTGCTGGCTGTGACCAATGACTGCATTGATCTTCAGGTGTTTTTCAGTAACTCCTAGAATAATCTTCTCTCTCTGTAATTTTACCAGTAGTTTCCAGGATCATTCTGCTTGACGTTCTTGTAAATTGGGATAAGGTGTGACAGCTTCCAGTTGATGGGGATTTCTTTGGATTCCCAAGACCTTGCAAAAATCATAGAGGCCTCATGATGATGACAGCCAGCTACTCAAACATTTATGTAGTCATATAACCTCAGTGAGACAACCAGCAATTCTGATGATGCAAGTGATTGCCCTGGCATATGAGTCCCACAAGTTTTAGCAGCGCAGATTTTTTTTCTAGGGAAATCAGGACTACCTCAGAAGTTAGGGTTGTAAATTATTGCACTGATTATTGATTATATGGGGAACTGCATAATTGCCTTACCTCAGAACATGAATAATTTGATGTTTGTGGTTGAATACTGCTACAGGAGCGTAAAAAAGATGCATTTAATATATGGGTTATCTCTTCTGGGTTGATTAATGCTGGGAATTTTTTGTGGCACTGAAGCTATACACACACACACACACACACATACACACACATACAATCGTGTGTTTATTTTTTTAATCTGTCATATATATATATTTATAAGGAGGTCTTTAAATTTAAAACATAAAAAAGGAAGCATACAAGAGGTGGGGGCAGGGATATATGGCCTGGGAGGAACATGAAGACCTTGTCCAAAGATGCGTGGGGACAGGGTAAGGAAAGCCAAAGCCATATGAAGTTGAATCTAGCAAGAGACAGGAGGGGCAAAAAGAATGGCTTCTACAGGTTTATCAGCAGCAGAATGAATATCAGGGAATATGTGGGCCTGCTGCTGAATGTATCTGAGGGCATGGTGACAAAGAATGTGGGCAGGGCTGGGGTACTCAACATCTTCTTTGCCTTTGGGAATCCCACATTCCTGAGATTGGTGGGGAAGTCTGGAGCAAGATAGACTGACTTACCCTCAGTGGAAGGGGACCAGGTTAGAGAATATCTAAACACACTGAATGTATTTAAGTCTGAGGGACTTGCTAGTGCAGAGGGAGCTTGCCAATATCACCTAGAGGCTGTGCTTGGTTAGATGTGGGAGGCTGCAGTAACTGGGAGAGGTTTTTGAGTCTGGGAAGACAGCAAAGGTCATCCTTCTATGATGAGATGGCTGGATTGGTGGATGGAATGTAGCATTGTTTTTTGACCTTAGCAAGGCTTTCCAATACATTACATCCTCATAGACAAGCTGAAGAACTGTGAACTAGATGTACAGACATTCAAGTAGATTGAAAAGTGGCTAAACTTCAGGGTTCAAGGTTGTGATCAGTGGCATGAAGTCCAGTTGAAGACTAGTCACTTGTGGTACTCAAGGATGATACTGGATCTTTTACTGTTTAATATCTTTGTTAATTTTTTGAATGGTGGGTCAGAGTGCACCCTCAACAAGCTTAGAAGTGATATAAAACTGGGAGGGATGGTTGATAGACCAGATGGATGTGCAGTTATTCAGATAGATTGCAACAGGTTGGAGTAATGTGCCAACAGGAATGTCCTGATGTTCCACAGAAGGAGATGCCAAGTCCTGCACCAGGGGAGGAATAACCCCAGGCAGCAATGCTGGGGACCAATTGGATGGAAAGCACCTTTGCAGAAAAAGATTCTGGAATACTGGTCAATAACCAATGTGAATTAGCGATGTGTTCCATGGGTAAAAGCAGCCAACAGCCTCCTGGACTGTATCAGGAAGAGCATTGCCAGCAGGTTGAGGGAGATTATCCTTCCTTTCCACAGTAATGACTGGAAAAGAAAAGAATGCCATGAAAAAAGAAAATTGCCTAGAGGCCTGGTTGCACGCTTAAGAGGCAACTTTTACAGTGCAGACTTTTATAATCTTTATATGAAATGCTAATAGTAGGTCTTGTTCTGTTTCAGGAGGATCTGGGTTTAGGTAATTTAGAGATTTTAGACCTCTGGCTACTTATGTCCAGACCCTAGAGTGAAGGTGTTGTGCTCAGACTCCTAAGATAATGCTTTAGGCTGTAAAGTGATACTAAAAGTCAGCACTCTGAGTGAGAGGACCACTAGATTTGGATAAAGGGAAGAACAGGATGTCACTGACATTTCATCACTTTACCTAAGGTCTGTGCTTTCAGCCCTGAATCAAGCCCGTGGAAAAACTGCAGCATGGCACCCATCCAGTTCAGCTTTCAGGAGCTGATTAGAAGCTGCTGCTGTCTGGAAATGGTCACTGTACTTGCTTTTAATACAGTAGCCCTAAGGTTAGGGCACTTTCCTTAGATTTGAGAAATTTTGTTTTAGACACCTCAGTTTAACTTATGTCATAAAAGTATTGGATAAACTGAAATACAAATATGAACAAGTTTTAAAGGTAAATTAAAAAATAATTGGATTCTGTAAATTTTGTCTTAGTTTTTATCACCCTTGAAGTGATTTTGAGGTCTCCTCTGGAATGAACAATAATTTAAATCATACATTGCTCCTCATTCTTGTCATAATCTTAAATGTGCATCACCTTTCAAAAATGGTCTTATTTTAAAATGGACTGACAACTTTTATGTCTCTAATTACCTGTTAATGTGGGACAATTCTGTTAACACTGTATGCATGCTCATGTATCCTTACAGGCCTTAGACATCTTGTTACACGTACCAAATATATTATTAAACTCTGCTCTTTTAGTTATAAGTTAACAATTACATAATTCTGTTTAATAATAACAATAACAATAACAATAACAATAACAATAACAGTATTGCCCCCATCAAATAAAGGGACTAAACTGTCATGGATATACCACATGGATTAATAATGTTTTTTCTGCATTTAATTTGATTGTAATAAATCTCTTGAGAGTCAACAAGTTTGAATTGATTGTTGGCCCTTTTTTGTGATATAAAGGATATGGATAATTATGTGTCTGTTTTCTCAGGTCTCAACTGTCATAGAATTAAATGAATGTCCAAAAACTTAGTTAGAAGGGAGATGATTGTATTTATTCTTGTTTACTATGTGTTCTGTGCTTACTGTAATATTTCATATAAATATTTAGAAAACAGCTCTCCTGATTTATACCTGGCTCTTAAGAATGGCAGAAATAACTTAATGAGGTGCTTTGGTTGCCACGTGACTTGGTTGATTCTTACGTGCTTCTTGTTGTCTATCAGCTTCAGGAATGCTGTCAGTTTCCCCACTGTATTCAGTCTTCAAGGGAATAACTGAAGGGTGAACATCACGAATCACATATATCTGGTCTGATTTGGCATTCATGTGTTCAGAATATTGTATTTGCACAGAGTATTTACAAGCTTTAGCAGCAGTTACAGCAGATAAATCAGTGCTTTGGGAGTTAGACAAGTTCAGGAATTTTTTGAGCTGAAGACCACATGATTCACAGTAATGATTTCTTATACGAACTTCTGAAAACTTCTCTTTTGATTCTTCTTTTGTCTTTGGATACTAATACTGGAAATCACCAGGTGACTTTGCTAGAGATAGTCTAGCAGCATTGGCTACAGTAAATCAACATGCAGTAGCACCTCAGAAATATGTAAAGAAGTACACCTTAGAGTATGCAATGTAACACAGAATTTTCATTCTGCCTCTGAGGTTATTTTAGTATACAGTCTAAAATAACTTACAGTTCTAGATCTCTTTAATATTGATTTAGTCTAAAACTACAAGGAGACAGCTTCCATATCTTTAGTCCATGCATTTAGGTCATTACAGCAGAATAAATCCTAGAACTTAAACTGTCTTGCTGTTATCCCATAATTTTATTTATGAGAATGAAGAAAAATGATGAGATTAACTAATAAAAGGAAAATAACATGTGCTATTGTGTCCCCTGCTGGAAACTGTTTCAGGAATTGAAAGTTACCTGTACAATGTTAGGCACAATATTATTTTAGAATAAGATTTAGGTCTTTTTGGACAGCATCTGTCTAGAAATGGTAAAATTATAGGAGCATAACTGCATTTCCTAACATTTTTTCCACTGTATTTTTTTTGCACATTTCACTCTGTCATGAAGATTTTTATTTTAGAAATCATACAAATGGTAACTTCAAAGGTCAGCTTTAATCCATAGTTAGTTGGACTTTCTAGAATGTATTTAAACATTCCTGATAAAAATATTTGTCTTTTGTGATTTGTAACAATGTGATCCTACTATAAACAAACCATAAAACTAAATAGTTTTGAAAATCTAAAGATGAAGCATTATTTGAAGTGTGACACAGTTACGAAATTGCAGCTGGGGCTATGCCATTGTCAGTAGAAAAAATGCTATAGGATTCAGAAACATGCAATTTAGAGTCAAATATGGTTGTCATTATAGAACATGGATGTTGAAACAGCATAGTTGCTGTGTTTTGTGCTGAACACACTCTGCCCATCATGACTAAAGACCCTCCTTCTCCAACTGGACCTCTCAGAAGATGCAGGCTGGGCAGATGCTGACTGTGAATGGTGTCTTTTAGTCCTCAGCCTGAGGTGGAAACTACGTTATGTGCTTTCCTGTGTGACAGCACTTGAGGTTTTGCTCTGAAGTACCATTCAGTTGCCAAAAGTCATGTGGTAACCAGCTTGGCAGCAGTTTGAGGACTTGCATTTTGGTTTAAGGTCAGGAATCTTTTTCTGGTGTACGTTTCAACTTATTTGTGTGCTTCCAATACTGCAGTCAAGGACAGTTAGAATAACTGTGATGTGAGGCAACTGGAAACTATTTTCAGTGTTGGTGAAATTATGTTTTTTAAATACTACTCTGCTATAGTAATTGCACTGGGGGAAGCACTGAAGAAATTTACTCTGTTTTGAACCAAGTAGAAGTTCTGACGTCAGAATGAAGTCCTCTGTCTTTTGCTTTCTTGACTTGAGAATTGTAATATTACCCTTTGGAATGTTAAATATTTCCTGCTGTGGTGGGTTGAACCCAGCCAGCAGCTAAGTTCCCATCTAGTGACCTGCCTTCTGTTCCCCCCTCCACATCCCCGCCTTCCCTTGTGGAAGGGCACAAGCAAGAAATACTTATAAATCAAGATGAAGGCAGTTTAGTACAAGAAGGAAACAACCCAACAAGTGATGCAGAGGCAATCCCTCTCCACCTCCCACCAGCAGACCAATTTGCCACCAGCTACATGAGGAAATAAAAGCCCTCCAGGCAATACCCTCCATGTACCTGGGTTCTGACAGAGTTGAGCACCAAACTGCTTGGTTCTTGCAAGATGATGGAGATTCTGGATTTCCCACCAGCAAAACAGTAAGAACTGATAGGAATTTCATATTGAAATACAAAATGCCTATGGGGATTGAATGTTACAGGGTTAGGAAGTAACTGAGATAGTGCAGAACTGAGTTCTGGTTTCAAGAGAGAATTTGGCTTCGAACTGTTTTTACAGCTTTAAATCCCTAACTCCATTATTTACTATCTCCATCTGTGAAAAATGCAACTATTTAATGGATAGCTGTTGAAAATCCGGAATTATTCACTGAAGAATTTCAGAGCCTTTTGCATTCTGGGTTAAAATCCATTCCTGATCAGTCATAATTTTAAGTGTCTATTATGGAGTATTGATAAGGTGCAAAAGACTACCTTTTAAATTACTGCCTTTTAACCTATGAATACAGTTAACATCTGAGGACTTCTTCCCTTTCAGTGAGAATGACAAAGCCTGTCAATGAAATGACTGGTATTTGGAGTTAACTCTGCAGAATTAATGCTTTCAATTTAATGAGTGTTTGAGTCAGTTCTTGTAGTGTGGTTTAAGCTGAAACAGAATGTTATTGTTTTCCTGGAAGCTTTTCTGTTTCCTCCTTTCCTTTGAAAATGCTGATGACCAGAGCCTGCATTTTTGGCCAATTCCCACACAAGTTCTGATATTGCAGCAGAATGTTCCATATTGCCAATGAAGACAGCAGGACAGCACTGAACTACAAAAAAAAGTTTTAAAGCCATGTAAGTAGTCAGCTGCTTCTTAATGACATTCAGTTATTTTCAAGCTGCCATCCAATATAATATATTTATCTCAATTAAAAAAAAAGGCATAGAAACTGAAGTTCATTCTTCATAAGGAAATTAAGCTTGATTCTTATTTAAGAATGCTGTAAGCATATGTAAGTAAAGGTTGTGTTGTGCTGTATACAAAAAAAAAGTTTTGAATTTTGGATTTTGGCACTTATAGAGATGAGTGAATAAAAGTATTTTTCTGTTTCATGTTTTTTTTTTTAAATTAAATTCTTGATTTTAATGTGACCTTTCCACTGGTCATTCCTACCTGCCTATTGACATGACCTGAAAACAGACAGTCTAGCCAGGTCAATGTGAGCATTACTCTTTTGAAAATAAACCATTTCGTGATCCTATATTGGCTTAGGTAAATTTCAGCATTAAAAAATCAAACTTATTAATCAAATCAAATTTAACTTATTAGCTGCCTGTGAGTCTCTAATTTGGAAACTCTAGTGGCTGGGATGTGATGCAGAATATGACTAGACCCAGTGGAAAGGACAATCAGAAACCTCTGAGACCTTGCCTTGGTGGATGTAACAGAAAATTGACCCACAATGGCTGAAAAGAAGTATATCTAGTTCAATGAAACCATTTTTCATTATGAAGCATTTGTTTAATTTTTTTTAAACTTACATGTATCACATGTATATACTTAATAATGACCTTACAGAATTTTACAACAATTTTTTAACCACAACATCCACCTACCCCATCCACAAATAAAAGCAGAAAATGTCGATAAATGGTAAAAGATGTTTGGGAAGTTTGTGTTTCCTGCGTGATTACATGGATTACATAGTAAAAGATTTATTTCAATGAGCTTTCACATGCATGTGGAGACAAGGTAAATCTATGTTCAGCTGTCCTGTATTGACCCCAGCCAGCAGGTAGGAGCCCACAGTGCCTTTTGTTCCTACCTACCCCACCTTTCCAAGAGGAGAGTGGACAGGATAGGAATAGCAAAAGAGAGAAAACCTGTGGGTTGAGATGAAGACAGTTTAAACAAGTGAAGGAAAGGGTGGAAAAACCTCAAGTAATCAAAGGCAGCTACTCATCACCTCCCATAAATAGAGCCATGCCCTGCTAGCCCCTAAGCAATGATCAGCTTGGAAGTGCTCCTCCTTTCTTCTTCTACCCAAATTTTTATTACAGTGCATGATGTTTCTGGTACAGAACATCCCTTTGGCCAAATCAGATAAGCTGTCTCGGCTGTGTCCCCTTCCAACTTCTTGCCTATCTTAGCCAACTTGATTATGAAAATTTTCACACAGATCTTTTCAAACAGATCTGTTATTCTGGAGCTGTTATTATATTTATTTTTCTCTCTTTCTTAAGCCAAATGCAATTTATTTAAAATATGCTGAATTTTTGTCTTTGAAATATGAGAGCAGAGATGTGGCAATATGTTCCGAAAGGGTGGATTGAATTCTGCTTGCACTAGGGTATCTTTGCAACTTAATCTTTTGTCTTGGTCAGTTGTATAATTTTTTCTGTTCTCAGAAAACACATTTTGGCCTTTTCTATCTGTCAACAATTTTGTTTATAGCTTTTTGAGTGATGGGTTCTGAAGGATTTTTTTGTTTTCTGTTTCTTGAAGCCTCAACAAAAATATCCAATCTGTTGCCTAAGATTTTTATTCTTGTGACTGTTTAAAGAAAAATGTTCTTGTTCTTTTTTAAAATATATATTTTAAGACTCTTTATGCACTGCTACATTATGCATGCTTATTACTGCACAGCTTTAATGATAATTCTGTCTTAACAACGTTGACATCTAATTTCTATTTACCATGCAAATGCTCAGATAACAAAGCACCATACTAGATCTCGGTACCCTGGAACCATGGACAGAGCAAACTCAGAGCTGGTCATGGGTGCTCATGGTGCAGAAGTACAGAAGGGAAGAGAAATTAATTCCAATGCTCAATGTATAATATCTATTATAAAATAATTTCTGTCAGTTAGGACACTGCAGATTTATTTAGTATCCTTGAAATTCATGATTAGCTCTTACACTGGATTTTTAAGCTGTGGATGCTGCTGATATTTATGTGTTTTACTAGATTACATGGTTTCCTGGGGTTTTCTGGCTGTACTCCGGTAGTGACTCCAATTGTGTGTGGTATGTGTTGAGTAGAGCACTGAGAGGTAAATTCTCTCCAGCAGTGTGATGTTTTGTGGACTATCCCCAGCATATTATGCCACCCTGGTTTAGTTTTCAGGTAACAGAGCTTGATATGCTGTGTTGTTATAAACAAGGCACTGGCCTTTATTAGGGAACCACAGAATAAATATCTAATTCAGCATTAGCTCTTCTATTTATGGGAGGGAAATAAGAAACACTTTGATGGTTTTGAGCTACGATGGAGACCTGTGAGTTTGCAAAGGGCACAGCTAAATTCCTTTTATGTAGAAGACAAGGCTTTTGATTGGATGCTGCTCTGTTACCCTGCTATGGAGCAGCATCAGGTCTGAGCTACCTCTCCTTCTGCACTGGAATATTACTAATAGCCAGGGCTCTCTGCAGTAGATTGTAGAGATGGTCTCCTTAGGTGAAAGATCAAATAAAGCTCAGGAGAGAACCATCTTCTGGTGGTCCAGCCCACCAGGAGGAGAGCTTTCCCCCACTGTCGAGGAGACAGTGGTTTGAGCTTAGGAGACCACGCCCCCAGAAAGTATTATTGGATAACTGATTTATCATTCAAACCCCAGGTTCTGGAAGTTTCCACGTTACTCGGTTGGGAATTGGTTGTTTTCCCCTATGCCCTCCCCTTCTCCTTCCCTACTGGTTGTGTATCCCTAATCCCTCCCTAACTCCTCCTAGTTGGCTGCCGTGGATTGGTTAATGGTTTGATATGTAAAGTGATGTTCAGTTCAGTTCTTGGCTCTCGGTACGAGACCCCTCAAGAGGAATAAACGCTTTGTTGGTCTCTCCCGGGAGTCGCTCCTATTTCTCCGCCGATTCGCTCGTGGTCGAGGAAAGATCCAAGAACCTACGCCACCCTCTCAGTCCTCCTTCCCCCTGAGAGCTCGGGCTCCGAAGCTCCCACGTCTCCCCACCCGAAGGTTAGGGGTTTCGTGGTCATCAGGGAGGCGTAGGAGGACCCCTCTGAGAGGACCCTGCAGAAGACCTCCGAGCGGAAACACCCGGGCCTCATCCCGGCTGGCGGTGCTTTAATTTTTTTATTTCTATAGTAGATGAAGAAATTTCTTTCCTTTTTCCTGGTGAAAGAACTCTGAATACACTAACAGAAAGAACCAAACAGTTGAAATAACAATCACCAAATTCTGATCCTAATGAAAAATGAAGTTGCAGTTTAAGCCCTCCACTGCTTCTGTATTTGAATTTCTACAGGGTACAAAATATCATTGACTGCTGAATTCAGACTCCCCACAACACTTTGCAGAGGAGTTAGTCTCTTAAATGATTTGATTGCTTGCTGAAGGCCTCGGTGCTGATATGTTGTTGTTGTTTTCTGAAGCTGGAGCACTTCCCCTGGCACTATCAGGGCTCTCAGTAATTCTTATACCTGAACCAGCGCTGCTACTGTCTCTCTTCCTCTGAGCCATCATTGTCAGGTTCTGCACTTTTCCCTGGGACTCTGAGGAATTGTATGCTTTAGATAAGAATTGTCCAGGCATGTTTAGTAAACCTTGTTACTAGCTGAAAGCAAAACAGCTTTGTCACCCTGATTTGCTCCTGATCACAGCTGCTAACTAGGGCAATCTTTGCCCAATGGTACCAGGAAGTGCAGGAGCCTGAAAAACAAATTTGTGCAAGATTCTACAAGGAATTAAAAATTCTCAAGCTCAGTTTGAATGTGAATTTTATACACATACAAATTTTATTATGACAATGATCTCATTTTCTGCCATTACATTATTTTTTAAATTTTTTTTTATTTTGCAGCATATCCACTAATATTTGTACTGTACTGTCAGTTACATCTTAGTCTGTTCTTTATATCTTTAGCTATTTGACTTTCCACTTGTTATATTAGAGAGTTTATGTTGGACATCCAGTTTCAGTAGTTTCTTTCTGGCTAGGAAGAACTGTAGATTGGGATGTTATTACTAATAATGGCATGTTATTACCACTTATTCAAGCAATTTGGTGACATGAAATTCAACCACAAATAGCCTTGGGAATTACTCGGCAGGCATGCTGGTGGGCCAATCAGTATACCTTGTTCTTGTTAAATGATTATTTATAGCATTTTGAAAGAATGTTTTCACAGTAATGGGACGAAATAAAAGATACTGTATGAAGAAGTAACAGAGATCACCAGCCTAAACAGATACAGAATTAAACCAATGAACTATACCAACTCTGTGAAACATGTCACATAGACAAATCTCTGCCTATAATTGTTACTTGTGTTTACTGGCTGACTAGGTGCTAGGGAAATGGCTATTTCATGTGACCAGATTCTTCTGCCTAGAACAGTAAGATTATGATTGAGAGATGTCACCTGGTAAAATCTGCATTGGTCTATCAAGCTCAACTGACCAATCGCTTTGAGCTTCTTTCTGATTAGCCTCAGTGCTGTGCTTTAGCAATTATCGGTTTCAATCATCCACAGGGATCCTTCCCTACATTTCATTAATTCGGAGGTACGTCCATAAGGATATTGATGGTGTGTAATCCCCAGGATGTTTCTCTGTGGATTTTATTTGTTTAATGATAGAGGGAAAGTGCTGAGATCTAAGTATAGATCTGTGGAAGGAATGGACATGGTTGTTGGCTCCACCCTCCATTCTCTCTCACTTTTGCGATGTGCTGCTTCATTCCCTATTCTGCAACACACATCTCCCGAGGCTGAGTGTGATCCTGCTGCAGCACACTGGAGTGTGCCTTTTGGTCAACCTGCCAAACTCTAGCAGTTATAAAGATCACTCTACTTTCTTTCTGCTTCCATTTTCCTCTAGATTGGTAACCCTGCTTCACTATTCCAGTGCAGTGAATAAGTATGTACTTTTTTCATGCATCCTTCTGCACCAAATAATTTGCAGCTTTTAGGGTCTGTTTTGATAGTGAAGAAAAAAAGGAGGGGCATGAAATAGGGCAGGAATATTGATCCACTTAACAGTAAAAATATGCAAGATTGAGCATCAAGTACAACTCTACTTCCTCTGTGCCCTCAGAGAAAAAAAAAGTAGTTAATATATTATATTTATTGTAATGATCTCTAAGAGCAGTGTAAAAATGAGGTGAGGATTTAATTTGCATTTTGAATGAATCTTTTGAATTTGTATTTTAGACTGAATATTGTAATGACTTCATTCTACAATATTCTACTACTTCTATGTAACATTTCATTAGGTTTTTTAAAAGAAACTGAGAGACAAGACCATATTAGATTTCAGAAATTGAATTTGGATGAACCCAGATTTTGGAAAGCTGTGTATTTAATACAATTTTTAGATTGCCTGTTTGTCTGTGAGCCAATGACATTGTGTCTGTGGACAGTAAACAGAAAGTTGAACAGGACTCTGTAGCCAAATCATTGGACTCACCTTCATAGTCTAAGAAAAGACATATGCAAATTTTTAAGATCAAACAACTAAATAGACTAACTTTAGAAAATAACAGGAGAAAATTTGCTAAACTGTTTTTGGTCTAATTACAAAGATGGGTCAAGTAAGATTCTTTATAATGTCTTTGAAAAAGCTACTAAATCTTAGAATCATAGAATGATTTGGCTTGGAAGGGACCTTAAAGCTAATCTTGTTTCAACCCTCCTTCCATGGCCAGGGATACCTTCCACTCGACCAGGTTGCTCAGAGCTTCATCCTACCTGGGCTTAAACAGTTCCAGGGTTGGGGTATCAAGAACTTCTCTGGGCAACCTGTTCCAGTGTAAAATAATGCACTATTTTTCCTTCTAGGCCTAAGTTTTAGGATTTCTTCTCTAGTCTGCTTTAAATATAATGTATGAGGTCATAGAAAATAGTATGGAGAATCAGAAGGAGAAATATTTCCATGGATTTATATGATGTATAGCCTGTTCAGACAGTTAGGTCCATGGCCCAGAGATGCTACTTTCATTCAGAGAAAGAAAACCTTTTCGGAACAGTTATTTGCTATCAATTTATGAATAGACTTTCTTAGGAATTTTGAATGCAAACTCTGTTAGTATTTGATACTGAGTACATATCTAGTGATGGTTTGCTGCTGCGCACTCATCTGTCTCATCTTCCTTCCACTTTTGTTCTTCACTAATTTTTTCTCTTTTCCTTTCCAAGTCCACTAGCTGCTCTCTGTGCAATCCTTGTTCTTTAATGCCTACAGCTCTTAATCTGTCTACCATCTCACCTTTATAGACAAGCTCCTCTTTGTGCAGCCTGAAGGGGACTGTGGGAGCATCATGAAGGGAACTATGGAGGGTCTATCCTTGCCCTGATATCCAGTGGTGGAGTTTAACACTTGACATCAATAGAGAGAGACCACTGATGAGGGCCTCCATAGAGCCAAGGCAGGCTATTGACAAGGGCATCTTAGTTGCCCACAAGCCTGGGCTGGAAAACTCTTAAGATGGAATGGTTATATACTAGACATCTGCAGAGGAGCTGGAACATTTACTATAGAAATAAAATTGGAGATCTCTTAATTTTAAAAAATGTGTCCTGTGCACGTGTGAGTATAAATCTTCTTATAGATTGCCTGTAAGATGCTGATGTCTTAAAAGGAGGGATAAAAGCACAAATAATTCTCAATTCCCTACTTGTAAAATGTCTGACTTTTTTTTCCCATTTGTAGAAGGCTGAAATCTTCTTAGACAAGAAGATAAAAGCTGTTTTTATAAGAGCCTAATTTTAACAATTTTTGGATGTAAGAAGGCTTGTAATGTTATATTGTATTTCAACTCTTTTAACGATAGTCAACAGGATAGGAGAAAGAGGCGCAATGAAAGTATGGGTACAGACTCAAAAAGGAGAGTTCAAAGTGGAATATTTCAGTCTGTAAAAGTAAAAAGTTGCCAGAGGTTTAGGAAGCTGCAAGACCAATCTCAGAGGGGAAGAAATCAGGCACTGTGGTGCAAGCAGTCTAACAGACGGACAGCATATAAACTGAACATTTTTTGTGCTACGCTACACTGTTCTTCTGTCTTGCTGCCTCCTTTATCTGGCATATTATCTTCTGAATTTCTCTGAAGATTTTTAATGCTTGCTTTCATTTATATATCTTTCTTGCTGGTTTTCTCCACTCTGCACTTCCAGCCCTCCCCCTGCCCTTGTCTTTCACCCTCTTCCAGGGTGTATCAAATTTGGCTCTCTACCAGTTAGTCTGTTCAAAGAACGGCTATTTCTGAAAACTCATTTGCTGTGAAGGGTGGAGTTTGCCAAAGTTGCTGTTCAGTTTAAGGGACAAATATTTGGCTTTCTGCCTGCCCTAAATGCACATTCAAGCAATTGTCCTAAACAAAGCCAGGATAATGAGAAATTTCATAATGAGCTGAAAGCTGTATATTTCCTCTTTTTATTATGCCCTAAATAGTCTAACGATCTCAAGTTGTCATCTAGTTAGCAACATGAACTTCAAGTGAGATGATTATGAGGGTAGTGTTTGATGTAAGAGACCTTTAAAAATAAAAAGGGAAATATTCTCATTCTCCTTAAGCATGCTCTTTGCCTCAGTACATGAATGAATTAGTGACAAATAAATAATCATTCAATTTTCCTTGAATGGAATTCTCTAAATGCCTTCAGGCATCATCATGATTTGCACTATCACAACCTTAAGTTACCTGCTCTGAATAATAGAGGAAGGCAAATAAAATGCTATCACTGCATATGAGACAAAAAACCCAAACAAATCCTTTCTGATAATGATTACAAGTGACAGTTACTTTCATGCAATCCATAAGCTGGGGTTTGAACTTGCAGTAGTGCCACATCTCATTATACAAAGTGATTGTGGCAAGGGAGAGGAAAACAAACAAAAAATAACATTCATATAACATTGAGAAACACTCAAAAAGAAACATTTAACTTCAGGAGTTTGTTGTGTCAAAGACCACAATAATTAAGTGTTTGTTATAAACCATATTTATGTGAAAATCTCCCTTGAGTTAAAAAATAGTACACACTTTTTATCTTCCATAGCTTAAGAACTATCGGAAGAAATATTAGATTAAGAAAGTCTAAACTATATAGTGTCTCAAGTAACCAAAGAGAAGAAATCACTTCCTCAGAAAAATGAATGAATGGAAGTATATTCTGTGGTCTGAAACCCGGACTCTAACAGGGACAGTCAAAATTCAAAAGTCTTTCAACGAAAATTTTTAGATAATATCATTTTTGCCTTTTGGTTATAGTGGACTCTCCAGTAATGTGGTTAAGCATGCTCAAAGCTACTTTGGAAATTGGTTTTCTTTCTATGTGTTCTAGCCAGTACATGGGTTTGGTTTTGCTTAGCTTCCATTTGACCTCTAAACTCTCTATCTGGAAGCTCTCCAGTGTGATTTCAGGAGAAGCATTCTGCCTGTTGGTCTTATCTGATACACTGCACTTGTGAATTCAGTCGTTCTTCTGTCAGATTTCAGCCTGGACCTTGTGTTTGTATTATTTAGGGAAAGGTCTTTCATCCTTTAGACAATCAGGCTGAAAATCAATCTTTTTGATGAGGTGAAAATACCTACTTATTTGTCTTCTCAAAGAAACAAGAAAATGATGGATAGGTAAATGCTGTTAAAGACCAAAAGGGAGGGAGGGAGGGAGGAAAGTATCTCTTGCTTATGTCTCCTCGTGAAGGCTTTCAGAAATACCTACTGAGCACCACTGGTTGAAGATGGAAAATGGAAATCTAAGGTTTTTCATAATGCCCTTTGTCTGGGATTTTTGTCTCTGTTTTCATACGAAATACATTTCACACATTTCGCACAGAAGTAAAATTGCTTTTTAGCAGAATGAATCATGCTATATTCATGTACTTTTTGTTCCATGCATCAGTTAAAAATACACTTTCATCTGCTACACACAGCCTAGGGAATTTTGAAATGTGCCCATGCGATGACATTTCTCATCATATTGAGTATTCCAAGACCCAACTTTTATCTGAAGTGTTTTTCTGAAGAGGAAGAAGGCAGTCTTTGAGGCCCACCTTATTTCTAAAAATATTTTTGGTATCACCTCAGGTAATCATCAGCAAGAATTTTAGCTTTGCATGTTATTAATTTACTTGTCTGGTTAGTCTATTTACAAAAAGTAAGGAATAAATACCAATCTCACCATTTGTAAATATTTCAATTACTCATCTCCTAGTCTGTGGCAATGTTTGCCTGAGGTTTTCTGTTTATCCTACAACACCATAAGGGAGACATGCACTAGAACTTGCTTTATGATTCTTGGAGTTCTTTTGTTTTGTAAGTGTCTGTTTGAAATGAATCTGTGCAAAAGAAAATTATTACTACTTTGAAAAGAGAAGCTTATTTATGATCCTCCATATGCACTTGTTGAATGCCAGAAATATGTTAAACCCTTGATATTGATAAAAGTTAAAAGTCTACTTCATAACTCTCTATAGTAGATAAAATTCATAATTCTCAATATACAGAAAGTGTTGCAGTTAGGCTTTACGATTTCTATTATTGTTCACCATCTATGGAAAATAATGTGCTAGAAATATATTTGGAATGTTTTTTAATTTAGTGCATAGAATTGAATGAAGACATGATACCTTTAGCATTTGTTTAAAAAAAATGCTCTGCTGAAGTGGATGTGAAGCATGCTAATGCATTTTTCCCCCTATGTAAATCTGAATAACTTCAATGCATTTTCAAATGGTGGGGATGAATATTCTACATATCACAAGTAATAGATTTTCATTGAAATGCAGTGTATGTTAATGCGATCAAATAGTTAGAAGAAGTCCTCAATAAAGCCAGGCCACATCCATTTCAGAGACTCAGTTTCGTCCTGAGGCTCAACATACTGTTATTATTTCTGATACTTAATATATATGTTTACATATCAAGTGCGTATGTATGTTTTTCATTGGAAATTATGAGCCAATATGCAATGAAATGCAAAACTATGCAATAACTTTGCATGCATTATATAGGGAATGCTGAAATTTTGTGTAATCCCAGAATAACATTTGTGTGGTTTTTTCAAAGATAATGTAATTATGCAAAAATGAAAGATAAACTTCATGAAATATGAGTGGAGATACTTCCCTATATAGTTTCCCATTAGTTGTGTCACCTCGTCTGCATGATGTGAACCAGTGACTGACCAAGAACTATCAACAGGACCTGTCACAGTGTGATTGGGAATAAATTAAGGACCAATTTTCTTTATGTTAGACCTTTTTTGAATACTCAAATGTTCCTTCAGTTACCCATTAGGATTGCAAGTTGTGTAAAAAAATTAAATCCAATGTATGTCACTCAGAAGTGATACAATTTTTCTGTTGAAACTGGTTTTTCTGTCTTTGGTGAGAAGATAATGTTTTAAAGATATGTGAAAGAATTTTGTTGTAATTTATTCATTTCAGCAGGTTTTTTGACTCTAAAGTTTTGCTGTAAACCACGAATGTTTTCACTAGAAATGTAGTTTTTGTTCCCACACAACCTTTCCACTTTTTTCTTCTTTAAGAGGAGATTTAAAAATTTAATTGAGAAAAGCATAGTTTATGTAGTAATTGCATTTTTTGAATATAGAGTTAGTAAGGCAATTTTGCATTTTGTGTAATTTTGTGTTTTTAATTTGTGAGCTTCTGATTACCAGTGGAAAACTTTGGGTTCAAGTTTTCAGTGAATCTTCAAAATTCAAAATTTTATGTTTCATTGAAAAGTGTATTTGATTTGAATGTAACTTTCAAAAGCTTTTAACATTTATAAGCTAATGTTTACATGCTCCTGTGGAGTATATTCTGTACTGATATTCAAGGTTTTAAAACGTTTTTGTGACCAATTCTTGCATTCAATTCTAGCAGTGTATTTTGAAATAATAGATTTTGTAGATGAAGGCTAAGGTAATTCAAGCTTTTCTCAGTTGATGACAATGTAATGTTTCTATTTAAGCATAAGCTTAATTTCTCTCTGGGAAAATGAATACTTAGTTTCAAAGTAAAAGTAGGCTTTATTAGCATTGAAATTGAAGTAGTCAATGGTCTAAGTATACCCTTGAAGAGTCTGAACATAAAATTAATATTTATTTATACTGTCACTTTATATGTCTGCAAATGAATTTGTTTTGTTTTTTAATAGATTAGCTATCCAGAGTTGTTTCCTGAACCATCCTGCCAATCATTCCAGGATTCAAATTATATGTAAAAACTTGTTGTTTATATCCAGCACCTGAAAATCTAGCTTATGGGATGGATTCACCAGTCATTGAATGGGTTTCCCTCTTCTTCCTGTGAGAATTCTTTATACCAAAGGCTCCCAACTTTCAAAGTCTGTTTGTTGAATATTCATGGCAATTGAATGCACAGCGGATGACAATATCATTGTGGTTTTTTGTGAGTAACAAGAAGAGAAGCGTGTTGGGGAATTCCTGTAGTTACAGTTGATTATGAATCTAACATTGCAATGTTCTTGGCATAAATATCTTGTACTGTAAGGAACCGTTTCTTGCCATCCTGAGTCAGCTGTATAGCACTCATCTCTTTTTCCTTTCCTCCAGGCAGTTTGAGTTGGGAAATCCAAGACATACTTGCCTGCACCTTCCTCCCCTGATTCCAACAGCAACTTGTTGCATGTGGCCAACAGAAGTCTCTACTGCCTTCTGCCATTTAGGGATGAAAAAGAATAGCAAAGTAAGTCTTAACAAAAGACAGAAAAATGATATTCAAGTACCCCATTTTTTTTGCAAGGGAAAAGTCCTTACCAACACCTTTTCGTGTTCTGTCCCAAAACACTCAGTAAATTGTTACTCATACTTTTAAATTGTTTTACAAAAGTTTTATAAAGATTTTGTGTGACTAATTCTGGCCAGCTAGATGATATACACCATGATGTAGGTGTGTTTGTGCATGGGTTTTAAGTTAAACTACTAATACAGTTTCAATATTTAAAGCATCCTATTTCAAAGATGAAGAGAGAAAAAATACTTAGAATAAGTTTATTTTATTCCTTATATGAGTGTGATGTTGTGAGGCTTGTGGGAGAGCTCTCTTTTGTTGGCCTGGTGTTTCTGTATTTTAAATTTCTTACCAAAAATAATGGAAAATAAAAATTAAATAGCATGAAGAAGATGCTTATTTTCATTAAACAGATTAGAAATAAAGCCAATAAAGACACACTGAAAACTTGCAAAGTTTTGCTATCAAATTTTGTTCATGCCATTGCATAACAGAGAAAATTTATATTTCTTGAATTCACATCAAAATTTTAGTTTCAAATGAAATTTAGAGCTTTTCTAATATATAGCTGGTTTTGGTTTTTTTAAAAATTTATTTAAAGTTCATGTCTTTCTGTCATTTTAGCAGTCTCCAGAGGAATACCATCATGAATAAAAAATTATTAGTTACTTCTAATTCCAAAATTTTTTAAAAATTCTTTGTATATGGAAAAATGAATCAATCAGTTTGCAAGTAAAATTTGCCTGTAGTAGTTTATCCTGATTTTTAAAACTGTTGACTGCAAATGGCTTCATGGCTTAATCCAGTTTTCAGGTAGAAATGATAACTACATAAAAGTTAGAGAATCCTGAATAATATTTTAGTGAAAGCCACAGAACTAGGAAGGTTGAAGGTCTTTCCTAAGGGTAGCAGGCATACACGTACAGCAGTGTGCAGTCCTTGGAAAGATAAAGACTGAAACAAAAATGTAAGAGAAATAATTCTGTAGAAACTAGTCTAGAAACTTTTATAGTAAGAAGAAATTGTTGATAGGTGCCAAAGTTACTGGAAGTGCCAGTTAGTAACTGGAAAATCCTGATACTAATAAATCCGGATATATATGCCTATTTCAAGTGAAATATGTAAGCATTGTTTATTAGGACTCTTCTCATTTTCTCATACAATAATTTATCTGAAACATTGTTAAAAGGTCATAACTCACAAACCAATAACATTTGGGTGAAGGATAACTTGTAACAAAAAATGTTAAAACCCGAAAACAGAATTCTCTTTAAACAGGTTTTCTGCCTAATGGAAGAATGATTTCTTGAGGAAGAAAATCAGCCACTGTATTTTGTGAAAAGAATTCGACTAAGGAAACATTCCTCATTACATCAGTTGTGGGCTAATACCTTTCTAAGGAGTGAATAACCTCCTAACTTTCTGCTAAACTTTGGAGGTGCATTTCTGCCTCCACCTTTTTAGTTATAACAGTCATCCTTTTTGTGTTTCTCTTGTCAGAGAGAAGGTGAAAGAAACTATGAAATGCCAGGTTAGACTTATGTGTGTCTTGTTCAACAGTAAGGTAGACCTTTATTATCAGTTCTACAGCCAACTTCAGTGCTATAGATGCATTTTCAAATGCTGAGAGCATCAAGAATGTCTTGGTACTTCAGGAAATTAGAACTTCTATCAGAAAGATGTTGAAAACTGAAATTTTGTATGACAGCTAACAGAAGCTTTAGTATTAATAATGCAGAAACTGTTTATTTCTGCAAAGCACACAGGCACATGCCTGTGTTAGAAATGCCGGTCTTATTGCTGAAATAGAACTACCTCTTCAGATTAAAAGTATGTGCTAAGAAACTTAGTTTTGTGAGGATTCGTTTGGTTGGTTTTTTGGGTTTTTTTAGGAAAAAAATTTTTTAGTCGTTTTTGTAAACGTTCTACACTTGAGAGCACTACTGTATCAAACTAGGAACTGCTAGTATCTTGTCTAATGAAGAAGTTAAATTTTCTTTTAAATTATAGATTCCTGTTTTTAAATGATTACGTGCACACAAATGGAGTGTGAAGGAAATATTTTAGAAAACTTGAAGTAAGCACACAGTCATAAAAATGTTCTCAGTTTTTCGAACAGCTGAATATTGGACTGGCAGAATCTATGCTTTGGGTTTGAAATTTACTTGTGTAAATTTACCTGGGTTCATAGCCTTCCTTCTTACCTGGCTCTCTCCCTGTTCTAGAATAAGATGGTATTAAAGAACCATAGAATGTTTGAGGGTAGGAAGGGATCTCTGGAGGTCATTTTGTCCAACCGCTGCCTGCTCAGGCAGGGTCACCTAGAGCTGGTAGTCCAGGACCAAGTTCAGATGTGTTATGGATTGAGTGGCAGCTTCAGGCAAGCTCTGCCATAGCCTCAGATTTTTGGCAGCAGCCTAAATTTAGGTGGCCTGCACCTAAATTTGTTATGGCCAGCAAGTTCTAAGGATGGCAAATCAGGTCAATTATAAAAGGAGTTATTTATTGAATAGACAAGAGATAGCAGAACAAAGGTCTCAAACAGAATTACTTACTACAGAGTATAAACCAAAAAGAACTACTAGTAGATGACATAAAGCAGTGCACAATATCAAGGTATCTCTATTGAAGCAGTACCAATTATGAGTCAATGTACCTTGCTGCTAAAATGACGATAGCTAACACGAAGTCCTTTCACTCAGCCTCCAGAGAAATAACCACAAAGTAGGTGTCCCAGCTTTGGGGAAAAAGCCCAACACTTTTCCAGGGAATGTGCAGAAGATTTCTGCTTTTTAGAAGTTTGGTGTACTTCGTGTCTGTCAGTGAGAAATTCTAGCTTATCTTTCCAGATCTCACTTCCACAGCAAAATGTTTATTGTCAGCTGGGAGTGTTGCTCCCAAGGTGCCAGATTAACTCCCTACAAGACAAGCTGTCCTGATTGAGTTATTTCATCAGTTAGCCAGCAACAGATAAGCTCTCATGAGGGGCAAGATGCCAAGTTTTTCCACCAGCCAAAAGCAACAGATAAGATTTTCTGGGTCAAGATGCCCTGCTATAGATGGCTTTTGAATATTTTGAAGGATGAAGAACTCCAAAATCTACTAAGCAGCCTGTTCCAGTTCTCAGTTGCCCTCACACTGAGAAAGTGTTTCCTGGTGTTCAGAGAGAACCTTCTGTTTTTAATTTTGTGCCCATTGCCTCTGGTCCTGTCACTGGGCATCACCTGTAACAGACACGACAAGTCTGTCTCACTTATTTTTATACTCTCCCTTCAGGTATTTATATGCATTGATAAAACCCCACCAAACCTTCTTTGGTCTATGCTAAACAGTTACAGCTTTTGAGCCTTGTGTCATAGGAGAAATGTTCCAATCCTTTCATCATTTTTATGACCCTATGCTAGACTTTTCCAGTAGGGCCATATCTTGAACTTGTCTGTTTTTCAATATACATAAACAGATACCTTCCTTCATGATCAAATTTGGTCCCAATGCTCCTTTGAAAGCTGCTACTGGGTAGAAGCTCAGCTGTTGACTAAGTTTATTACTACTGGACAGCCAAAATGCCACAAAATAAGTTAGCGGGTACATTATAGAATTAAATATCTGAGTTACCCACGGCATCGAAAGGAAGTTAACCATAACCACACTGAGCTCAGTTTGGGTTGTTAACTTGCATTTCAGCTTTGCACTTTCTTTCTTTAACTCCCCCTTTATTTTTTTTTTCTTGAGATTTCCCTTTTATTAGAGTTTTGTCACAATCTGCTCTCTCTTATGAAAGTGGTGGCTCATCCTTCTGAAGCTTTTCAGTATTGCTGTAACACCTATTTTTTTTAGTGTCAGGCAGCATATTTGAGGATTTTCTAGCACTAAGAAGTCTATTTGAGCTTTCAGATTTTGTGTGCTTATCTGAACTAATCTTCTATTCCTTTGAAGTGTGTCTGTTTCTAATATTAGTCCAAATTATGATTTCATAATGAAAAAATTTTGGTATGAATGTATTAATAAATTTGAACTTTAGACTTTGTAACTGGAGGAGGGTTGCAGAAACCTCCTGTGTTAGCTTTTCATACCTCTCCTTTAGAATTTGGTCATGGTAGTAAAGAAAGAAATTAGATAGTGAAAACTCTGAAAAGTGCAGGATGATTTCCTGCTCTTGATTCTAAACAGAGCTTCAAATACAGCCCTCTGCTACAGAGAAAAAAAAGTAACCAAAGTCATTCCAGGCAGTAAGAATTCCAGTCACAGTGTTCATTTGCATGCAGATAAAAATGTATGATGTGATTTTGTGTGTCATTCAATTTCAAATTCACTCACATATGTGTTTATAAAGTCAGGATCTGAAGAAGTGTCTATTCTGAAATGAAAATATTAGAACAGGGGTTGAATGGCTTTAAAATTATGTTTTTCCTGTGTCAGATAATATGTTATTAAATTCCCTTTCTCCTTCTAAAGTGGCTGGGAAACAAACTGACAACTCTAATTTCTTCTTTTTTTAAAAAAAAGATGGTTTTGGTATCCAACCACAGTTTCATGAGTATTTAAAAGAAACAGAAAAATAACACTCCCTGTGTTTATTTACATTATTTTACATTGATCACTATTTAAAAAACTGTAGTACAATGTAGTATACAAGCTGATTTCTGCAGCAAAACACTGAGGTAAACTACAAAATTAATTTGTTCTATAGGGTCTATGAAAAACAGAAAACCTAGGTTATCAAGGCAATGATTTAACTTGAGTTAAACATACACCTTAGTTCACATCACTAATGGATATCTACTTGGTGTTTTAAAAAGACTAACTTAGCAATTAGAAAGCATTTATTAGCCTGTTCAGGTGGAAGACAATTTAAACTGAAATAGAATGATATTAATTGGGAGCAGTTTAAGAACATTTAATTAGATGCCCCCAAACCCCAGTTCAGTAATTAGAAGGGAAAGCCATGCTGTTTAAAAAAGAAACTAGCTTATATAGGAAATAAGCCTTATTTTTAAAAGAAATACTAGAGAAGAGGAAGAAAAAGAGGTAGAGGGTAACTTGTTAAGAACCTGTATTATCACAAACTGGTAATTTCATTTAGAAGCTAGTAATTGGAGGAAAAATAACAGAAATAAACAGAAAAAACTCTTAATGATTAGTGAAGCAAAGACTCATATCTTACTTTCTAAAGTATATTAGCAATCATAAATATCCATTTGATTCTACTGCTTGCTGCAATTCTTGAAAATCTCTATAATGACAAGGATTTTGTTTTCAATAGCTATTAATGATCTGTATTTGTGGATGGAGTGCCAGATACTGCCTTAAGTCCTGATAAAGGAGGAACAGTTTCTTCTCAGTTTAAACTATAGTGACTAAGAAATGACAACTAGATACTTTTGAATTAGGAGTTCAAGTTTTTAGATTTTTTTTCATCAGAAGAATGACAAAATTTCTATATGACATGATCCTTTTGGCCTGCTATATTAGACTAAATAATAACTAGTTTCCCAGTGCAAAACTTCAAAATTCCAGAATATATCACATAAGGACTTTAGGAGCTTCAGTGCAGCCTGACATGTTTTCTGTCATTATTTTTATAATGGTGGAAACCCAAAAGAATTCCTTTTTTATTATGTTTGCAAGCAAGTTTTTACTTGTTTGCTTTTATGGGAGATTCTGAGAGACAGGAAGTGCAGTGGAATTGTTAAATGTTTTATATAAGGTAAAGAAGAGAGGAATTGTTAAGGTAGAAAAGGTCACATTTGGGCAGATCGAATTTGAGATGTGGAGACTGTTTCTAAAATGTGATGTCTGAAAAGGAGAAGGCAAGAACTAAAAAGGAGAAAAAATTACCCCTGAAGACTATTCTTATAAGTCTAAATCTTAACTACAGAAGTGATGGTGAAAGAAAGCTCTCTCTTACCTACATACATACACTACAGCCCATGTGGAAGTAACATTTGTTCTGCAACTTAAAAATCAGATTTTTCTTTGTAATCCTAATGATCCTTTTATTTGTGAGGATGAACTGGAGGAGCCTTGTATTAAAAAGGCTCCCACACTCCTTTCTAGCCAAATTCGAAATCTTAACTTTGCAAAAAGGTGTAGTGAACTACTGCACAGACTTGTGACTTTTCTTTGGGTAGCTTGGAAATTCACGGCCCTTTTGGTTCTGACACTACTCCAAGCTGCCTGATTCCTGTTCCTTCCCTGAGAATGTCATGGGGCATACTGCATTGTCTTGGTTCCAGTAAATTAGTCCTCAAGCTCTATAAATGTATAAAATGCTTCCTAATGCAGAAAGTGTTTTGTACAGATTTTCCTAGACAATAATCCTATCATAGTATTAAATCTAGGGATGTGCATCGCATGCACTCTATAAATGTTGGCGTTAAAAATTATAATTACTGAGACGTTGGCTTCAAAAATTTTATCAGCAGTTGACTGAAGAAAGCAATTACCAATAGATCAATGTGTTTGCTAAATAAATGCTGTGTCTTATTATCATCCATAACTTATCTTAAACATCACAGCTGGCCTAATAGAATTATCCAAAATTAAAAAGATGTAAGTGTTAAGGAACAGGTCTTTAAAAAACACCCATCTCTGACTAGACAAAAATCTGCTTTGGGAAAGCTGTATCGTCTGATTTCACTATTAACATAAATTTGAGTAAAAGCCTGCTAGCTTCAATTTAAGGCTCTTGCATGACCTATGCATGTTTCTTTCAGGTTGCATTGCATAAAAGCCGGGCAAATTAATATTGAAATGAAAACAGCGTTTTTACTCTGTCCACTGAATCGAATGCTAGTGCTGATTTTCTAGACTTGTTGCGTATAGAATCAGATGTAAGAATATTTGCATGAGCTTGCACATTGTGTCTATTTAGTCTTGACTGTTGTGTTGTCAACATTAAACAGTTGTTGGCGTAACATTTGGAATAGTATCTTCCAGTTAAAAAGAAAAAAGCTAGTAACTTCTATGTTGTATTTTCCTGGTAAGGTTATAGGAGGCTGTTGGTGTTGAACTTCAACCAGGAATTTTCATCTTCCAGATAAAGCATGTAGCTTTAGCTACTAGGTGAAGTAGGTCATTGCTTAGAGTCTAAAAGATGTAGCTGGAAATAATTGACTGGTTCTTCTTTTTCAGGCTTAGTCAGAGAGTGTCTGAGAGCCTGTGGTACCCATCAGACAGTAGACACATGGGTACGTAAATTTTAGTGCTCCTGCCAGGGAGGACTAGGTGGGGATGTGCTTGCTGCTTGCCTCAGCTCTCCCACCCCCACCAGCATTGCTTGCCGAAGTCATGCAGATCCCTCCCTGGCCTTGTACACTGTTTCTGTTCTCAGGTTGTTCCTCCTCTTTCTCCTCACTTGGATGACACCAGCTGTGGTATAGGTGTAAGGTACAAAGAAAAGGAAGACCCATCATGTGTGGGGCAGGGGAGAAGAAAACGTTAAAGCTGCAAAATGGTGGTAGAGGTAGTGGTGGAATTATTGAGACAGAAGGGTACCTAGGAAGGCAGGCAGAAAAGTGTCAGCCTAGGCCTTCTGGACCTGAATAGTAAAAAAAATTTACTATTTTTTTTTCTATATGGAGCTGTGTATTTGTCCTTGTCTTATTATTGCTGTTTGTTCTTCTATCATTTTACATCTTCATTATTTCTATTTGTGGTTTGTATGGCATTTTGAATGATTTTCTCTGGAGAAGAGTCCTCACAATACCTCAAGTGAATTGTTTTTAAAAGCTGTATTGTTTTCAGACTATGTCTGAATAATTCCTCCTTGACATATTTACCTTGATAAACAAGCTTTTTTTGAGTCCTGCAGAATATTTCCCAGTAGAGCAGCAAGAGCCCAGGATGTTCCCTGAAGGTTGTTTATTTAATGTCACCTTCTCTTCAGTTATCCAACTTTGTTTACGAATTAATCAAGGAGCACATTTTTTTATATTCTTACCTACTCCAAATCATGACTAGGTAATGCCAACATTGGGACTTTGGGTATTGTTTCCAGCTGATGAATGTGATAGCTTTAATACTAAGAAGCCTATTCAAGCACACTTTTCATGAGAAAAGTAGTCCTGATGAAAGATAGAATATTGCCTCACATTAAGTCTACCTTAAAATAGTAGTAACTGATAACAAGTACATTAATAATATTCCAATATCCTTTCAGGAAAAGAAAATGCAAGCAGAGCTTATGAGTATCCTAAATATTGAGTGATATTCACTGGTAAAGTGCTCTGTGAAGAGAGCAGGTGCTTTTTTTGGGTTACTCATAGATTAAAGAAATCCATAGCATTTTGTGTGTGTTGCTTTGCCAGTTTCCCCTGTTAGGGGAAGGGGACAGGGAGGTTCTCAGCTTGTTGGGTTCTCAAACCAAGTGCTATCTGATTTGGGAGGGTAGAGGTGGCAAACCAAATAAGAAAACACTCCTGCCCTTAAGGTCTTGTATCAACTTGTATTAGAGACAAGAGTCCTGTGCAGATTGTGATTAATTTTACCTCATATTGGACACATGAAGAAAATCTCACAGGCCTCATGCACATAGAGATTCTACTCTCTACAGCAGAGCATTTTCTTGATTTATTTATATTCTGATCTTCCAGACAAGGTTTGTTCATGGAGAAGGACATGTAGACCAAAACACAGCAGGAAAGGATAAAAAGAATGGGGTGCTGGTATTTTCTGGACATTCATTTTGGTGGCAGTTTTGAATTTATTTGTTCAGACTAGTTTTGTGTGGTTATTGTAATTCTGGGTCTATTGCCTCTTGTTGGTAATAAAGCAACCTAGCCTTTACTGAGGGAGAGATTTAGGAGTGACCAGCTAGGGCAGGGATCATGGCAAGGCAATGAAAAAGTACTGGCACCTCCAAGGGGAGCAATGTCCATGGCATTCTTGTCTGACATCCGGGAAGGCAGTATCCAGGATGAACACAGCGCTGAGGAGAGAGTGTGCACATTTGTACACTGATTAAAGAAATGTAGTAACATCAGAACAGCATGGTTCCTGAGAAATACTTTAGAAAATTGTTTTCTAAATAACAGGAGTTCTCCAGTTTGTGTTCTGCTGACGTAATTTTTCTCTTACTAAATAAAAGCCCCTCTGGTTCATGTCTTTATTTATCTGTCTATATTTTTTAAATTTGGCTGCTTTGATTTTCTTTTTTTTAAGGGTGTATACTTGCTTACTACAAAAAACATTTTATATTTACCAGATTTCGTCTTTAAGGTCTTTTGAGGGCATTCAGATAATTGATTAAATCATTGGAAGTGGAATTCATTATTTGTTATTAGTTTTGATTTGCCTATTTGATCTTATGCCAAAATTACTCTTCTCTGAGTGATTAGATGATAACAATGAAAGATTTTACAGCTAATGTTCCAGACATTTTTCACCTGCTTTTCAACCCTGACCAACAGATTAACCAGTTGTTTCCAGAGTCTGAGTAACCATCCAGGTATGACATAATTTAAAGAGACAGAAAAGAAAATAAAGGAATCTCTGTAGACCAAAATGGACAGTTCCCAATTAGTGTGCTTGTTGTACTTAATGACAGGAGCAAATGCTCCCCCACAGGCACAGAGAAGTGGGGAGCTTGGCTGACTGATCCTGAATTGAAGGTTTAGGAGAGGAGAAAGCTTTGGAAATCTTCAGGAAACCATTTTTCTCTCTGCCATAAATGGTCTTCTAAACTAAATATTAATTTAAATAGATCATTGTACTTGGTATGGGTAAGAAAATGTAACTTTCTCTCATCTTTGTCTTCAACAATTGTACTTGCAGAGGTGTGAAAGGTAAAATGTTGAGCTTTAAATATGAGAGTCCAACACTCTTATTTTGTCACATATTCTTCTGATCTTTACAACAAACTTATGAAAAGCAATTTTCTTAATAGTTGTGCACAAAGCATTGAACTATTTTAGTTCTTGTTTATTGTTTCATCTATGCATGTATCAGTGCTGCTATACCAATTGTGTGTTTAAACAGCTGACTTGAGACTTGTGCATAAGGGCAGGGAGGAAATGCTGAGGAGATAACAGGCATCATCCCTTCCTGCCTTCATAAGTAGAAGAGACAGGGAATCTGAGTGCCTCTCATGTTTTTTCAGATATTCTAAACTACTAACTTTTCCTGTAGTTTGGAATAAATTTATCATCATTTCAAATGCACTAAGCAGGGGCAGATTAGCTACTGCATGATGATGTGAAGATTTGCAGGCCCAATACATTCACATAAGCTCAATAGTTTTTGTCAGGAAACTGCCCAGAATAAATTTTAAATATCAATTTCCCCTGTTAACCTGGATGAGGACAGGCTTCTATGCTGGTCACACAGTAAATCTATAACAGCCTGAGTACTCTGGGCAATCTTTCTGCAATGCATTTAATTCTTCTGATGCAAGAGGATACTTAGCATAACCCACCCTTGCACCAAGTCTGCTGCAGGGCATACCAAAACCATGTGCGTGTAGCGTGGATTGCATTTTGACATGACACCGTAGCAGCCCTGCCTCTTCTAGAAGAGCCTACCTTTGCCTGCCTCATAGGCTCTGCTTTAAACACTTGTGCCCATGTTTTGTAAACATCCATGAGTCATCTCTTCAGCTGTCCTCTGAACTGATCCTTTCCATTTCCTATGTGGTTTTGACTTAAATACTTTGCAACTGTTTTTATTTAAATCAGAAGTATCTTGTATGGAGTTGAACCTATCAGAGCAGCTTTGAAAAAGAGAGGATTTAATTCAGGATGCTCAAAAGTCTTGACGTTTCTTTCTGTTTCTCAGACCAGTGAATGCTTTTCATTAGAGGTTAACATCATTTTGGCTGAGTTTGATATGCCTAACTGTGTGCCAGCCAGGCTGAATTGGCCCTGTGGTGGCCACTGTGTTTGCTGGAGCTCAGGGGCTCTGGAAGTGACTTTGCCTTAGCCACAGTGAATTAGTGCTGGATTATACATGACAGGTATTGCAAAGCTTCGGGAGGCAGGATGCTTTCCCTGGAACAAACTCGTGAGTCTGCAATGTGGCACAGTTAATCCCTACCTGGATATGGCACCTGGGCCCGATAGAGAGGGCTTGTTTAGTACGTGTTGAATTGAGACTGTCACAGGGCTCCATCTTCTAGTGGAACTTACTAATACGTTGTGGTAGGTCACACTATTGTCCTGCTGCCATATAGGATCCAAACTTGAGAAAAGCACCTTCATGGAAATACCAGAGTAAGTATAATTATTTTCCAATGACACTAAACTACATCCATATGAATATTTTCTCAATTTTTTACGATAAGTGCCAAAAATGAATTTCAAAGGGCTATACTATTAGCTTATGGATTCAAAACTTTAAGTTCATGGGCAAAAAGAGGAGGAAGATGAGCTACAGGGAAATAAAGATGTTCTCCATCTGTTACCTGTCTAAAAGCTGTTTATAGCATGTTTCTTGACATATGTTTAGCATACAAATGAATTATTCTGCCCTTGGTTTGGCATAATGGACATTTTGAAATTAAATGTTGCAGCAAAAGAATGGTCTATGTTTCAGCCTCATTCAAAATCACTGAAGAGAACAGCATCATCAGAGCAAACAAAAGCAGTTCCATATTTAATTTATAAGTCTTAAATAACTTTTCCATTTCACAGGAACCACCTGTAGACTGCCAAGGTCCTTGCTCAATAGATTTTGGTATTCAAAACATTTCCTATGTGATAAAATTGCCTCATAAAAAATTATTCAGTAATAAAAATTATTTTGATCTTGTTTTCTTTTTACAATTTCTTCCAATTGCTGATTCATTTGCTGAACTGTAAGCTTGAAAGCTTATAATTATGTATTTTATTAGTTTGAAAAGCTATTATGAATTTCTTGCACCCCATTAGGAAAGTTGGTGTTGCTGTTGCTTTTATAAGTGAACACTTAGGCTCTTTCATGGCTGGACCGAAATTTTTCTCAAAAGAATAGAGAGGCATGTTTGAAGTACTCCCTTGAGGTTTTTTTCAAATTTTTTTTGAGTTATTACTTGCTGCTTCTTGGAAACATTAACTTAAAGGGAATATATGTGAATTCTAGTCCATGTCAGTACAGTCTAAAAGCGCCTTGTTGAGTGCTAGTACAAAATGTAAATGCACTTTACGAATAATAAACTTTACATGCTAGTCCAACAGGACAAAATTAAAATTGAAAGCAACTAAAGTAACTACTTGGATATCAAGCTGTGGAAGTCTACTGCCTTCACCTCAAGATCAACCTGGGCAGGCTAGTTAAGGAATAATTAAGGAAAATTATGTTCTCCTGTATGATCTCTGGGATTGCTGTTTTCTGTAGCAACCCAGAGAGAATTCCAACAGAGCACAGAAACAAAATGTGATTCAATTTATTCTCAACAATTCTCACTTCTTTCATAGTAATATATTACATAATGAGCAAACTTGGTGTTGTGGGGTTTCAGAACATTTTGACTGGAAGACTCTAAATTGGTTTTACAGTATTCTTGATGAGATTTTAATGAGAGATATTGAAAAGATGTTTGATGTCTGTGTAACGTAGGAGGGAGCTACTCTTGGAGGTGAACTACTGCCCTAGTTCCATGACAGATGATAAGTGCTAGCAGTTTCAAAATAATGCTTCTGGGAATTTTGTCAGTCTCGTGGACATTGTCAAAGATGGTATTAATGAATACCCAAAGGCATTGTGCCATATAGGCCTAAATGAGAGCACACAGTCCCAAAATTACATTAAATGGTACAAACTAACAATGAAAAATCTTTTAAATTATGAACTCTTTTGCCTGTCTGAATCATTCTAGGAGAATATGAGAATCTGGGTAGTAACACATAAAATCAGTGTATTCCAATCAATTAAGTTTCTTTAAAGACACAGTACTTCACTGAAAACTGTTAATTGTCTAAACTACAATTAGTTTTCTAGGACTTCATTCTGTACCTATGCTTTCCCTAAAGTGCAGTGGAATTAGGTTCTCAGCTTGCAAAACCACTGTATATTTGGTGCTGAACAGCTGAGTGAAAGAGAAACCACACCCAAGAGTACATGATTGAAATTAAATGCTTGCTTGTGATGATATCCCTTTGATATTTAAAACTGAATAATAAGCATGATAATGAAAAAACCCAACCTTTCTTGAGCCTTGAGTTTTTTCAGTTCATCAAAGTGTAAGTTGAAAAATGGCTGCACAGGTATCAAAACTTTATTCAGAAAAGTGACCTTCGGGTAAAGACTGTTTGAACCAAAAAAAAAAAAGGTGCCAACAGAACTTTGGAAGGAATGGGGAGAGAGTTCTCAGCCAGTAAGATTGAAATAGATCTACAGATAGGAGAGACCAAAGTAGTTTAATTTTTCATTGTTAAGGTTTTGAGGAATGCCTGTTACAGGCACCTAAGCTTGGCGATTAGGTTGTGCCATTTCCTCCTGCTGCCAGTGCAGAGAGAGAGGCTCCTTGAGGCGGCCTGTTGGAGCTGCAGCTGGACTGACGAGTCCAGTATGTCTCTGGGGAACCCCACCACTTTCCACTGACAGTAAATGAAGGGGTTTGGAGATAAGAGTTGATAAATTAATAGCCCCAAATGAACACTGGGAAGATAGATATCTTTCTCCTTGTCTCAGCTGTGTTGTATACTATATACTTGAGGCTTTTTGAGCCCCAGCAGGTAATTCAGTCAGCCATTGACCTTTCTCAGTAGGTAGTTTGCGTGTGATTGTTCAATTGTGAGGAGCTGGTGAGTCTCATGTGTCAGGAGTTGGGCAATGTACCTGCTGATTCAGTGAGAGCTCTGCCTGGTCTCTTTTAATCACAAATTACTTGGCCTGAGGAGATACTGGAGATTAAAGATATGGCATTCAAAGCGTAGCATGCGTATTATAAAGGAAAATGTAAACTGTTTTCCCCTCCCCCTAGTGAAATTATTTTAAAAATAATTTTGTTTAATCAAAACTTGCATGTTAAAATGTATACCTTGTAAATTGCACTGTGTACTTTTTTGTAACACCAGTATCATACAGGATTAGACTGAAGTATTCACACACTCAAGTTCTTTGTACTTCAAGTTTATTATTATCATTGTGATTGTGCATTGAAAGAGTACAGTATTTCCTTGACTTAGGAAACTTGCTTTGACATAATTACAGTATTCATGTTCTCTCAGCTTAAACTCAATATTTGATATATCATACTATTATGTTGAAATATGGAAATGTATTAATATTTCCACTAGAAAATAAATGGGATCAGACTTTGGAAAGATGGAATCAGACTTCAGAAAACCCCAGAGGTAGAAACAGCACTTTGATAATAATTCTATATTATTTTCTCACTATTTTCGTCTTGAAATTCTGTGGAATTTACATATGTGCAGCAAAAGACCTATTTTTTTTTTTGTGTATAATAATGGCACAACATGGCCCAAGATAGTGAGCTTTTGGTGAACAAAAGAGGGAATTAGGGTCCCTGTCCTCACTGACTTTCATAGGATCTGCAGGGGAATCACTAAACATTCACAAGGAACCAGAGAAAATACTTCACAGTTGCTGCCTCAGGTTTGTTTGTGTCAGAAGATACTGATTTATAAAATGCTCTCAGTCTTCCTTCTGCCTCTGGCCCCTGAAGAATTGGACAGAGCAGGTCTCAGCCATCCTACTCTGTCAGTGGGGTGGAGTGTGAGGGGCTAAGCAGCTGTAGGACCTCAGCTGTGTCAGTGTACAAGAGTGCACCAGCTTTTATGGTTTTTGCTCTCTCTTTCTTAAAGTCCATTTCTGCAGTTCAAACATCGCAGAAGGCAATGGTCTTAACACTATGTCTTAACCTGCTTAGATTTTTTCTACTAGTTTCCTCTTAGTACGTAATAGTGGAAATTTACTTTCTTTTTGCATGTATTGGTTGCTTTATGGCAGGACCCTTTTTCTTAGGATTCTTTCTTTTCCCTTTGATATAAACTTCAATGTATTGGATTCAATTATATGGATATAAACTTCAATGTATTGAGATGCTTTGTAGATACCAGTACTCAAGCTAGCATGTGACTAGGAAACAAGTGTACTGACAGATGGGCCCATTAATCTTTCAGTAAATTCTTCTGGTACTATTGTCATCTGTACTTTGCTTGACAGAAGCAACAATGTGTTGAAACACAGGATAAAAGCAGCTGTGCTAAATTTTATGCTTTTCTAGCTACAATAAGACCAATAAAAATATTATCATAAAAATGACCTGAATTCCTCTGTTTTGGTAGAAAGTGTTATGGATTTGCAGAAGTATATTTCCATGCAGTGAAATGAAAGGGAATTGCAAGTGTATTGAGAAAATACATACCAATAAAAGAAACATTATTGACCTGGCTATTTATAAGGTTTAAATTTCAACCAGAGAACATATAAAGACCAAAGTTTTGTGTTTCCATGTGTTGAATAGTAGATAATATTCTATCTTGGAAACACTATTTTGAAGAATTTAATTTTGTAGCATAACAGAAATCATTCTAAGAAGATTTAAGAGGTGTGTTGATTCTCTTGATAGGGTTATTTTTTTTAATAAGCTTGTCTGAGAACATAGGTCCATATCACAAATAGAGTAGAGAATACGTATTGGAAGTAACTTTTCTGATCAAACCAGAAGCAGCATACATCACAGAGCACATTTTGCATCACGTTAGCATTACATTCCCCATAACAACTTGATGTTTCATGGTTTCCTATGGTGCAGTTGGCTTGCAAATTTTTGTGCTTTGGAAAAGGTCATTCATAGTTTCCTAATACAGCATAAAATAAACTTTTGGAAGCTCTTTCTGGGTTCCCTATACTTCTGGTGCAGGAGGAAAACCAATGTTATCACATAGGACAAGTTTGCCATCTGAAAAAAACCTGACTTTTTAAAAATCAGGATTAGAATATATTCTAGTTTTAAACTACTGACGAAACTGTACTTGCTAGCAAGCTAATGTTTTTAGACTACTGTAAAAAATTAAAAATGTATTCTGTATTTACACAGGGAATTACTACTACCCAATATCAAAGACAAATTGAATGTTGTTCATTTGCACTCTGGGGACACAGTAGCCCAGCTCGCAATCTTTCTCCTTGATACAGGTAGGAGTTCCTCTTTCATACAGAAGCAGGTGCATGCTGTCAATTATTCTTGTCTTTATTTCCCCATGGAATGTTTGCTGTCTTATTAAGAATAATTGTTGGGTTGCTGAAAGCAACTGCAGGGCTGCAAGATGGTGAGCTGAGATAGTTAACCTTCTGTTTCCTAGACATTTTCATTCACCATGACTTGTTACATACTTGTGAGCTCCATGTTCTGTCCAAAATATGGCTTTGTACAGAAACCTCTTGAAGTGGTTCTCCTGTCATTCTGACTTTCTGAAGGAATGGAAGGAAATACAACAGAATGAAGATCCTGTTTGGTGTTAGTGTTCTCCTTGAAAGTATTCCCCATATGTTGCTGAAGGTCACTTTGCTTTTGAATGTATTGCTTCTCACTAAATTATAAAGTCTGTATGAGCAAAATATAAATTGGATTACCACTTCATGCAGTGCTGCAAATGAAAATGCATTATATTTCCTTCATCTGGAAGCTTTCTTGACTTCAGAAATAATCAACATTTTTAATAGATATCTGTGTTCAGTTTTGGGCACCACCATATAAGAAGGATATCAAGCTGTTAGACAGCATCTGAAGGAGGGCCATAAAGATGATGAAAGATATGGAGGGGAAGCTGTATGAGGAGTGGCTGAGCTTACTTGGTATGTTCAGCCTGCAGAGGAGGACACTGAGGGAGACCTCTTTGTGGGCTACAACCTCCTCATGAGGGGAAGAGGAGGGACAGACACTGTTCTCCCTGGTGACCAGTGACAGGACCTGAGGGAATGGCCTGAAGTTGTGTCAGAGGAGGTTTAGGTTGGATGTCAGGAAAACGTTTTTCACCAAGAGGGTGAAAATCATCAGGTCCCTCATGGAAGTGGTCACAGCACCAAGCCTAACAGAGTTTAAAAAGTGTCATACAACACTCTCAGACACATGGTGTGAGTCTTGGGGGTGCCCTGAAGGGCCAGGAGTTCGGCTTGATGGTCCTTGTTGGGTTCCTTCCAACACAGGATATTCTATGATTTCTGCTCTGAAAGTTGCTTACACAAAATGTTTCATAAAAGGTATAATTTTTTGAAAAGTTTTTTTATTATATTCACCTAACACTTAGGCACAGACACAAAATTTTAATATGAGAAAGAGTTTTGCATTCTTTTTCCATTTTCTCCCTCTAGGGAGAAATTCTAGGGAATTTCTGCCCATAATGTCAATAGCAGAATTGATTGATTGAGCCTCTGTTATTCTGTTGGTGTATTCTCCTGCTGTGAGGTGTGTAATACATCTGACTCATTGATTCATTTGTTGTCCTTATGATTCCATGACTTAGAAAAGAAACTTAACAACATAAAAAGAACAGAAATGATTCTCAATACCTTCCAGTGTTGAAAAGGTTTTATTTTATTTTATTTTTATTTTCTTGGTTTTGTTTCAGTAAACTAGGAACAAACAGAGTATTACCATTGCTCCAGTGTCACAGAGGTGTTGCACCCAGGCTCATCACACTGGACTCTGAAATGAAAACAGATGTGCATCCACCCAGGAAATTACTATTTTCAATAAGAACCAGAGCAACAAATGGATTTTCATGCATGGAAAAATAATATAATAAACTGAGCAAGACCCTGGCTTGATGAATTATATAGTCATAGAAGGGAAAAGATAGAATTTGTTTAAATTTCTGAAACTTCAATAGAGCTATAAAACAGGAACACTTTCTACTCCAAGTAATAAAATAACAAGCAGAGGCTTACCACATAAATACATTTACAAGTCTGAAGCTTCACACAATTTTATGTATTTCCCCAGAGACAATTTTATCTTTTACTGTCAAGTCCTGAAAATAGTTAGGAAATATTAGTTGTGCTTTTATATTTTTATGATACAGTGCTCTTTCTCAGGAGACTCATGATGGTAGGAAGAAGGAAAATCATATTCATTCCTTTATAAATTTTACTATTCCCAAATTCCTTTCTGAAAAAATTCCTCACTGAAGTCCAAGGATGTCATATACATCTCGAGGACTGAAAAGAAACAGGAACATTGTAAGTGAAAACAAGTCTGAACAAAGAAAACATAAGAAAAACTGTTTTTCCAAATAATTTTTTTAAAGGCTTTACAATTAATTGAAAGGGAAAAAATGGTTATTCAGAGTTATAGAATCAAATATTATAAATATTATATTTAGAATCAAATATAATAATCTATAACATTATAATTAGAACATTCTATTTAAATAGAGCAATATCAATAATAACAAAATAATAGTAATAATAATAATAATAATAAAAATTCTAGAATATCTTATGTGTAATAAAAAGATAATGTATTTACAGAATCAAATAATATTTATCAGTGTTGTGATACCTTCCATTAGACCAAGTTGCTCAAACCCCATCCAACCTGTTGCAGTGCCTTACCATCCTCACAGTACAGATTAATGAATATGTTCATATTCTTTTTTTTTTTCCATAGAAAGCTGATTTCTACCTTTTTTATGTGGCTTGTACAGTAACTTTTGCTATTGGCAATTCCCTGGTCTTTCTTTTTTAGTGCCTTGCAAATTCTGTTGGAAAAATGCTAATGACTGTAATAAAGCACCACCTTAAACCTTGAATCTCCACTGACCTCTAAATAAACAATTTTCTTTCTTCGCTCTGAGAATCCATACAACATCCCCTCACCTGTTTCTCACCTCTGCTATTTTCTTTACCCCCCAAACCTTTTTTGCATGCATCCAAGGGCATCTCTTTCCCTTTCATCCATCTCAGAACTCACATCCACTGCTGTTCTTAGGGATTGTTGTGGTTTGACCTTGGCTGGGTGACAGGTGCACNTCTGTTGGTGTATTCTCCTGCTGTGAGGTGTGTAATACATCTGACTCATTGATTCATTTGTTGTCCTTATGATTCCATGACTTAGAAAAGAAACTTAACAACATAAAAAGAACAGAAATGATTCTCAATACCTTCCAGTGTTGAAAAGGTTTTATTTTATTTTATTTTTATTTTCTTGGTTTTGTTTCAGTAAACTAGGAACAAACAGAGTATTACCATTGCTCCAGTGTCACAGAGGTGTTGCACCCAGGCTCATCACACTGGACTCTGAAATGAAAACAGATGTGCATCCACCCAGGAAATTACTATTTTCAATAAGAACCAGAGCAACAAATGGATTTTCATGCATGGAAAAATAATATAATAAACTGAGCAAGACCCTGGCTTGATGAATTATATAGTCATAGAAGGGAAAAGATAGAATTTGTTTAAATTTCTGAAACTTCAATAGAGCTATAAAACAGGAACACTTTCTACTCCAAGTAATAAAATAACAAGCAGAGGCTTACCACGTAAATACATTTACAAGTCTGAAGCTTCACACAATTTTATGTATTTCCCCAGAGACAATTTTATCTTTTACTGTCAAGTCCTGAAAATAGTTAGGAAATATTAGTTGTGCTTTTATATTTTTATGATACAGTGCTCTTTCTCAGGAGACTCATGATGGTAGGAAGAAGGAAAATCATATTCATTCCTTTATAAATTTTACTATTCCCAAATTCCTTTCTGAAAAAATTCCTCACTGAAGTCCAAGGATGTCATATACATCTCGAGGACTGAAAAGAAACAGGAACATTGTAAGTGAAAACAAGTCTGAACAAAGAAAACATAAGAAAAACTGTTTTTCCAAATAATTTTTTTAAAGGCTTTACAATTAATTGAAAGGGAAAAAATGGTTATTCAGAGTTATAGAATCAAATATTATAAATATTATATTTAGAATCAAATATAATAATCTATAACATTATAATTAGAACATTCTATTTAAATAGAGCAATATCAATAATAACAAAATAATAGTAATAATAATAATAATAATAATAAAAATTCTAGAATATCTTATGTGTAATAAAAAGATAATGTATTTACAGAATCAAATAATATTTATCAGTGTTGTGATACCTTCCATTAGACCAAGTTGCTCAAACCCCATCCAACCTGTTGCAGTGCCTTACCATCCTCACAGTACAGATTAATGAATATGTTCATATTCTTTTTTTTTTTCCATAGAAAGCTGATTTCTACCTTTTTTATGTGGCTTGTACAGTAACTTTTGCTATTGGCAATTCCCTGGTCTTTCTTTTTTAGTGCCTTGCAAATTCTGTTGGAAAAATGCTAATGACTGTAATAAAGCACCACCTTAAACCTTGAATCTCCACTGACCTCTAAATAAACAATTTTCTTTCTTCGCTCTGAGAATCCATACAACATCCCCTCACCTGTTTCTCACCTCTGCTATTTTCTTTACCCCCCAAACCTTTTTTGCATGCATCCAAGGGCATCTCTTTCCCTTTCATCCATCTCAGAACTCACATCCACTGCTGTTCTTAGGGATTGTTGTGGTTTGACCTTGGCTGGGTGACAGGTGCACTACAAAGCCTCTCTATCCCTCCCCTCCTTATCTGGATAGGGAAGAGAAAATACCATAAATGGTTCACAGGTTGAGGTAAGGGTAGGGAGGGATAACTCACCCATGGAAAAAAGAGAGGACTTAAGGAAATCAGTTGAATTTATTACCAATCAAAATCCGAGCAGGATAATGAGAAGTAAAACAAATCCTAAAAACACCTTCCTCCCTCTATCTCTCTCTTTGCTGGCTTAACTTTACTGCCAGTTCTCTACCTCCTCCCCATCATCAGCCTGGGGAGATGGGGAATGGAGGTTATGGTCAGTTCATCACATGGTTTTTTTCTCCTTCTTCATCCTTCCCTTCCACAAACTCCTTCCCACGGGCTGCTGTTGTTCATGAACTCCTCCAGTGTGGGTTCCTTCCACAGGGTGAGATCTTCAGGAACAGCACAGTGCACAAGTTACAGTAACTATGACCCTGAGTTAGGTCACAATTCTTCTTTATTACTGATATACTGATAAAAACGTGCTATCTGCTTCACAGTCTGTAAATCTGGGCTTCTGCTTCAGGGATTTTATAGTCTCCTCTAGAGTTGCCTTTCTCAGGGAAGTAAAGGAAAGCTCTACAAGTTTTTCTCATCCTGTGTTTCTGAATGAAGTCCAATGTTGTTCTATTGTTGTCTGGTGAGTAACCTAAGGCATGTTGTCTGAAATTAGTACTCACAGCTAGTGATAGAGATTACCTGGGAGGTAGGTATGATCCCAAAAAGGGCAAAGTAGCAGAATCAGACTCTGTCTTCCATTTGCTAAGCTGATCTGCATTACACGTCCCAGCCAAGAAGGGGACAGTGCATTAAGAAAAAAGTGTTGAAAGGAAACAGAAAAAGTAATTACTTTTAAAAACATTGCATTGCTGTTTTAGCATTTTATAATCAATTCATGAATTAGCTGAGTCACACAGATAACCAATTATGCTAAGTACATTTATTAGGAGCAGCCACACCTAAATGAATCACTTTGATGGCTTTGCCTTAATTTAAACCCAAGTATTAAAGCAAAATGCATTAAAACCATCTATCGTGCTGCATAATCAATCACGCTTTGGAGCTCTATGGCATAACAATTCATGCATTTGGGGCACTACTGAAAATTAATTACAAGATAGAGAATACATGTTATGAATGCAGCCTTTGGTGTGTTTGCCAAAGTAATAACTGTAATGGAGGTCAGAAGTTTGGACATTGCTTTAAAAAGTTGATGTCTATTTATTCTAACTTAATTTGATTGAAACACTGAGTGACTTAATGGATATCACATACTCCATAAATAAAAAAGGAATGAAACAATTTATCTCCCAGAAATTGCTCAGCAATTTACAGAATTTATAAATACCATATGATTAGAAGGTGAAAAAAGAATAATAGAATTAAGTAGTCAGAAATACAAAAAGTAGTGAAAAAATTGATTTCGTTAATTTTAAAAAGTTAAACTCAAAAAAATGTCCACATGGTACATTCATAACTTCTCAAAAATTGATACAGAGAAAAAAAAATATTAAAGCAGAACTCTCAAAGATTCTTAATTGCTTGAGTCCTCTTCAGAAAGACTTATATTGAAAAAAAAACTTAGCCATTTTAAACAAATTATTTATTAAATTTAACTACAGGAAAAAAAGATGGTGGAAAAAAGTGTGAACATGAAATATGATTCCTTGATGCAGCACAGCAATTGCAAATGAATGAGTCATTGACAGAGAGCAATCTATGTGCCACAAAGATGCTGAAAAATTTAGAAATGTACCAACATATAACCTGGAATAAATAAGGAAGCATTATACTGGATAATTTAAATTCAGCAATTTTCTGTGCTGTATCCTGTCTCTGAAGAGAAAGACTTGCAAAAAATAGAATCTGAAGCTGTGTCTCAAAAATGTCTTATTTTTTACTACTATCTTATTTCTGATAACATGAAAGTTTCAAAAAAGGAATTTTGAATTTAGATTAAAAGCCACCAAATAGTCATTAGATATTTGATTAATTTCATTTGCCACACTCTCTAACATTGTATCATTCTATTTGTTTTCCTAGCTTTTATGATTTTTGTATTAAACACTTCTTTCTGCCTTCCATTATAATTTGTTCCCTTCATCAGTCTTAAATGGGTCAGAGTTCAGTATTTCTGTGCAGTTCTATTTAAAATATTGTTTTTAATACAAATATGTGTACAAGGATATGCATAAGTGTAAGCCATGCTCCAGAATGTCTGTTACTTGTGTCACCAGACAACTTTTTGATCATCAAGCAAACATCTGGCTGTTTACATGAAGTGAGCTCACCTGATAATTTGCTCTTTCTGTAGTGCCTTGAGGAGGGCTAACTGTGCAAATAAAACTGAAAGTTTTAATGGGTTTTTTTTTACATGAATTTACCTATTTAAATGGACCTTTATTATACCTGTGCTACAATGACACAGTGTGTTCCTTCCTTGCTGTTACTTTTGTGGATGTTTTAGATAAACTCCCAGGAGCTGTGTTGCCACGGTGAGTAAATATTGCTTATTGCTTCAAAGACAATAATACTTAAAGTTTTCTAAAATCCATTGGATTTTATTTGATGTGCTCTAAAACACCGTAAAAATGTAGAGACTTGAAAGATACAGACATGATGCATGGGCACCTTCTTGCTCTTTGTCTGGTTTATTCCAGGGAGCAAGAGGCAATAAAGGAAGTTTGAACCATGAGGAAGTGTTTCAACCTGTGATGTTTACCCTGCTGTATCAAAGATCCAGTGGGCACAGCCGCAGCACTGTTCTTCATGTCCAAAAGAAGAGGTGGGTCTGCAGCTTTTCATTTGCCTTCCCACATGTGCTGCTTTGGGGTGATGTGCTTTATCAACATCAGTTCTGGGCAGGGGCATATCAGGCAAGTGATGTTGAACCTGCTTTTTTATGGACACTCTATAATGACTCTGTTTCAGGCTACAAAAAAAATCTGACTTAAAATTTTCATATTTTTGGTAAGCCAGTCTTTCTGTTGATACCAGGGATCAGTTCAAACCTGGTGCTGTGTATATCTTGACAGCATGCCTGTTTTGTGCACAGATTGCTGTGTTAATTATAACAGTTAGCTGGTGTTCTACACAGGCTGTATGCTCTCACTTTTGAAGTACAGGGCTGCTTTTTTCCCATACTAAATTTCAAATGACAGTATATTAATAAAGAGGTGTTGCAAGAATGGCAACAGATGTTATAAATAAATGACGTAACTTGAGCAGGTGCCGTTTCTCTCCTGAAAATCTGTTAGTTTGATCCATACCTGTATTAGCTGTGAGAATTCATCTAGCTTTACATGTTTGCATTTAGCTTCTATTGTCCTTAATCTGTTTTGAGGAGTTCCCTAATTTTTATCTTTTAATTCCTCACAAGAGAGAGCTTTACATAAACCCACAGCAGCAAATGGTAAGAGCATAAGTAGATCTGTCTTATTTGTACTCTCTCTAGATCTTTTTCTGATGGTAAAAGGATGAGTGAAAACATTTTGCACTTAAGTGTGTACTGCTATGCTACTGTAATGTAGCACTGAGTGTTGTTAGGGAATGGTACTTTAAATTGATGAGCTGAAGAGGAGGTGTCATGCTTGTTTAAATGTTTGATATTCTGAAAAATAAATTCAGCTTTCTGCTTAGGAGCTGAATTTCTCATAGCCTTCCTTCACTCCTTATTCCTTATCTTTTTATAGTAAAGATGAAGTTTTATTCTACTGCATTTGAATTACTCTGTGTGTTCCCACACATCTTTCAGCAGTCTTTCATCCAATCAGTATTTTCGATAAAGGTTGATAGCAATGCACATTATAGAGCAGTTTCATTTTTGTGCTCTAACTGGAAACACATTTGAACTGAGTCAGTCAATTTGCTGCACCTGAGCCCAGAAACAGAGCAACAAACATAGATAAAAGGGTGAAATATTTAAGCTTAAAAGATCCATGAAATGAAAGATACCCCACCCTAAAAGTGGAAATAATGATGTTTCCTGAACTTAGAATGGATCACCACAGCTGCAACAAGGACTCTAGGACTTGTGTGATCTTTCTGGAAGAGCTGACTGAGCTACTCCTCTAAGTTTGGAAAAAAGAAAAGTTCATAACTGGAATAAAATTTGAGAACTGATTTTGTTGCAAAATACTGACATAAAGAGAGGATTTTCTGTCACTAACCACTGAGCAGTTGGTAATCTTGATCAGTGTAGCATGGTTTAATGCATTTCTTAAGGGCAAAAATGACCTCTCTTCTGCTTTCTTGAGCAAGCTGCCATTTTAATTGCCTCTTTCAGCCCTCCAACTTTTTTCTTGCTTAATCTCTGTCTAAGATTTTAATCAACCATCTGTCACCAGATGTACTTTATTCCATGTTGTATCTATGAACCTTATTGTAGCTGAAGAGGAGACAATAAAAAAAAAACAATTTGAAAAAAAAGTAATGAAAGAACAGTGAAATAAAAATACATACAACTCAGTAGGATACCTGAATAGGTTCATTTCGTAGAAATCAGTTGTTTGTTGAGGATTGAACATAGCTGCTGAAATTCTTTGTAGTCGACATTCATTTCTGCTTTTATAAAACATAGAAGAAGACATAATAGCTGTAAACAAATCTATCTTAAGTGGATGGGAATTTGTGCAATGAAGATGGTATCCTTTAGAATCCAGCTTTTGAGAATATTTTAGCAGAAGATTCAGAGCTAGAGTGTGTTTCTATTAATGAATGCACTTAGAGCAATGAAAACAAATATTTTCCAAGGCCTGCTAAAGTGGACTCAGCATCTCACACTGTTTAGCTTATACGGGGGAAGCTCCAGTATGTCATGTACTATAGTGTGCTACATTTTCTGGCAAGTGCTGGCATAGCTGTAAGGGCTACTGCTGCATCCACTTCTGTTCTGACTGCAGCAGAAGTCTTTGTGCTTCCAGGCTGTTTTCTAAGTTAAAAATCTAATTTGTGAACAAGCGAATGATGCAATATAGTAATGCATACTCTATGGAATAGTATCTGGTAAAGTTAGTGTAACTATTTATGAGGTGCTAGAGGTTCTAAAATATATTTTATTTTTCAGTGGAAAAATCCAAAGACGAAAACAAAAATTAGCATTTTTATTGGTTTATTTCTTTTTCAGACATGTATTTAAAGCTTTTTTAAAAAGTATAGATAGAATAATATAAGTACTGCACATTTTTTCGTCTTTTGATAATCCAATGACTAAAGTACTGTGATGAAAATCTCACTTGCTGATTTGATAAGTGTTTATTACATCTATTAAAAATTACAGGTATATGAGAACTTTACTTAACACTACTGCTACCAAACAAGACAAAATGCTTCTGTTGAACGAAAGAGAGAAATTTTTGTCTCATTTTTAACAAAATAAAGATGGATTTTTTTTTAATCTAGCTGAAGTCAAATAATAGTGATAATAAGTTTTTTGATCTGAAGGTGAACTGATTGGTTACATTAGCACAGGATTAAATTACTCTAATGTATGCAATAATGAGGTTTATGTAATTGATATTTGTTACATAAATTGCAAGATACTTTTTTGATTTAGGACTTAGGACAGAATCATCATCTTAAGTTTTCCAGGTCTAAGGTGACAGATCAATGTAATTAATCTGTGTGGTGATTGTCTCAGGGGATAGAGACTGAAAATGTTCCTGGGTCCACCAGGTAAAATAATGAGGAGTGTCTGGGAAATAACCAACTGCAGGAACAAATTCTGCAGGAGCTGAGAAACCACAGAATAGCTCATGGTAGATCATTGTACATCTGCCATGCAATGGACTGATACAAGAGCAGACTTTACTAATTAGCAAAGGCTTCATCCTTCCCCTCCGGAGATTTAACTCTGGTGTCTGCACAAGGTGGTCTTCATTAATTGTGAATTGAACAAAGATGCCTATGACTCCTAGGCAACATTTTTATGAGCTGAGCTGAAACAGTTTCCTTTGGCAAAAGAGTATCAATGCCATGCAGTGACTCAGGCATTTTTTTGGCTATTCCACATATGTTGGATTAAGAAAAAAAAGAAAATGCAGACATGAAAGTCATTGTTTTCAAAGCTGTAGGATATATACTTTATATTGCAAGACATATATACTTTAGAACTGGTTTTAAAAACCTGTTTCTATCGTAGCTAAGTGGTTCCAAGTGGCTCCCCCATCAATGGTTATTTTAGTGTCTATATTCAAAACTGCAGTCCGGAGGGCTTCTCTTACCAGTTAGTTGTTAAGTAGTGTGCAGGTAACAGTTTCAGTGCAGAGCTCATTAGAATTGAGGGGGATTTTTTCTGGTCATGTCAAGAAACAACTCCATTTTGTCAGTGTTAAACATCTGCTTCACACCTAACCTGACCTGAGATAAAAACCAAAACATTTTCTGCATAGGGCCCAGCAGATGGTGGTCCCACAGAGCTACAGGAGGATGGTTATCTTATTTCTTATCAAGCAAGTCAGAGAGAAGTATAGAAGACTAAATTTCTATTTTGATGGGAACTCAGATCCAGCTCTTTCATCTACAGAGTGACTTTTACCATTAAATGCTGGAACATTCATCATGCCAAGAGAAAGAGTAAGACAAAGTGCTGAAAATGTACACCTGATAGAAAAAAGTGTAAGCTTTAGGCCTTGCAAGATATTTCTGTAATTTATGGAGCGAGTGGGGGGAGTGTATTTGCAGTTTGTGTTTTATATACTACCCAGACATTAATTAAAATACAAAAAAAAGTTTGAAGAGAGACTGAAAATCACAACTCACTAATCTTTTTTTTTTAAATTTTTTTTTTTATTAAAACGCTTTGACATGCCCTCTTAGCCTAGGTGACTAGAGCAGTCTCTATCAAGATGAGGTGTTTGAGACTAGAGTGTAGGAAGAGATTCATGATTACTTCCACAAATGTTAGAGGTACCACAAAACGGTGGTATGTAGTACTGTATAACAGATTCTAATGGTGTTATATATTTCACAATATTTAAGGAGTCTTAAATTATTCTTTCAAGTGATAATAAAATAGGTAGATGAAGAATAAGAGGGGAGGACAGAGTAAGAATTTAAAGTGTTAAGTGATTATTTGACTGAAAAAACCAAGATTCTTGCAATAGTCTGTATCAAGAAAATCATGTCTTATCATTTCAAACCCCTTTTTTCCCCCCATTTTCACTTGTTGTACTTTCAAAAGTAGAAGTACTGTTGTTGTTAAAGGATAAAACCAAAATATAAGGGTGATATTTTAGAGCTCTGCTTTCCACCAGAACAAAAAGTACAAATTCAATATCTCACTAATGGGTTTCCTTTTAAGTGGTTGGTCAGAACAATGTGAATGCTCTGTTTGGATAGACTGGTAATAAAAATGACAAAAATCAAATTGAAGCACAGAAAATAATGTTTCCTGATCAAAGCTAAAAAAGTAAAAGCAGGGTCTAAAAGCTCAACATCATACAAGCCAATGAAAGATGTAATTATGTAGAGTGAGAGAGCTTGCATTAATGAAACCTTATATTTTAAAGTTACAGTGTCAGAACGCTTTCTCACTCTGGTATTGTACATTCTGAATATAATACTTTTGGTTTGATAAAGATAAACTTTTCCATTTGTTGAGGGGAGTCTTTGACTTGATTATTCAATTACGTTCTTTAAAAGCAGCTTGTGATTGCCTTGTCTTTTTGGTATCAGTAGAGGAACATATTTTCACTCCTGAGTCATATATTTAGTTCTGCTCATTGTTTATCAGTTAATACTCTTTCCTTACACCTTATAACCGTCTATAAAATTATTTATAAAACCTTACCTTTATAAAATGAAATTCCCTATTTTCCTCTTGACCCTGTTGTCATACCTTATTCCAGATTAGGCAATATAAGAAGCCTTTCTCCTTCACTCAAGTCTGTGAATTGTATTCCAGATGACTATCTTCTCCACTTTTGTGCTCTTCAAACCATCTCTAAATTTGTTTCACTTACTTCTGCTGATCACTTAGTTCTTGCCATCACAATTATTGCCAATGCTTCTTTCTTGTCAAGTTCAATTGTCTTTCTCTGACTTTCCTTCAGATCCCAAAATCAAACCTTTCTGGTTCCAAGTCATTTCTGCTAACATTACAGATGGAATCACAGTTCTCTCCCCACTTTTACTCCTCCTAGAAGAACCTTTATTCTGGAAAGTAGGACCTTGTCCTTGGAGGCAAAATTTGAGTTGAATCTTTCATGTGAAAGACTCTTCCTTTTTCAGATTTTACTCACATTGATAGGTATTTATTCCCACAAAGACTCAGGGATCATCTCCCCATGCCACCCAACTGACTACATTTATTTTTCCCATGCACCTTCCCTTCCCCTTTCTCATACTGCAGAAAATGTTATGCTTTGTACATATTTCTTCCCAAAATCTTGCATAACTGTGAACCTCCAAGATTCTAATTTTTCTCTTCATGTAGCTACTGTATGCCATTTGCAAAAGATGTCTTCCTCAACAATTCATTCTTTGTTGCTGTTACAGTCATGCCCATGCATTCTGTCTCCATGTTGCAAAACCTTTTCTGGGTTGGTTCATAAGGCCATTCCCTATTCAGGAAGTTTCACAACACATTTATGATTCTCAGAAATAAAGATCAACTCTTGTGCTCTTTGATCAACTCTCATTCTTTTCTCCAGCTCTCTTATTCAGGATACATGCTTCTTTTCAGACATAAGCAGCCCTTTGGAAAGTACATTTTGAATACGGGTAGCACAGCCTTATATACGCACTGCATTTTGCCTCATGGAAAGCAGAATTTTATTCAAGATACATAATTCTTTGCCTGACAGTTATTCATAGAAGTATTAATTAGAAAAAATTAGTCTCATGCAAAGTAAACAATTAAAGGGAAGTAAAACAATATAAGTACATTAAGCTCAGATTTCAACTGACCTCAGCTCAGCAAATTTAGTGTAAAAGAAGGAGCCATCTGTGCTTTAGCCCAGAGAGAGGGCTCATGGCTGCTTCCTTGCAGAAAGGTCCTTTGAGCATTTGATCATTCCCTTAGAGGCTAGGAAGTGACTGACCTGTTTAAGGAATGATGGGCCCAGCCAGGCAAATTACTTCTCTGGGTCTCCTTGTATTGCCACCTTTTATCGCTCCTGTTTGTGCTTTTGTAATGTCTTTTGAACAAGGTTTGTCTTGTAGTATGCACAGGTGCATGGCTTTGCCCATGCTGCTTCTATCTAAGCTGTGATTTTATCACAGAAGGCAGTATGAGCTGCAAGAACCACATGCACTGGTGCAAGTCACTCATGTTCACTGGATCCTGAAACCTCTCAACCAATGCTAGTGAAAAATCTCTGATTTGGTATGTTTTAGTTCCTTGTCCCTTTTCTTCTTCCTTTGTTCAGCTTGAAAGCCATGGTAGATAATATATCAGTCATACCTTCCAGTTCTTCTAGTATATGTTCAAACTATGAGACTTTGAGTAAAATTCCAGAAGGGTGTATGCTGAGACCTGTCAATTTAGCCATGGTTAGTGGTAGAGTAATAAACTAGCAGGGAGTACTGAAAATCTAGATTGGTTGGTCATCAGCATGAAAATAAACTCAATGTTTTTTATCCATTCCATGTAAGCAATTACTTTATAAGTCGGGATAGGTTCTAGGACATTAGCTTGTTGCTTTGTTTATCATTTGCTACAAATCTATCTGCTGTGTTCTGACAAGAGATAATGGTATATGACTCATCTATTTCTGGAAATGTTTCGTCAGTGTACACAGATGGTGTTTATAGACCCAGTGTGAGGGGTGAGCTATTTGAGAACAGGAGATCTGCAATGTCAAAGATTTGTCATATATATTGTTCTTTATACTGAGCAGAAAAAATATCCTTTCTGTTCTGGTTCCAAGGTGTTTGTATTCATGAAGTTCAGAAGACAGAGGCCATTTACTACTCTTTTGTCTGTGCTAACCCATAACTCATCCTTTCTGTGGAACGTAGAAGTCTTTTTTGTCAATATCTCTTGCTTCAACTGTTGTCATGGCAACAAGTAGCATCTTTGCTGAAATTCAACTGAAGTTTAACATGGACTTTGACTGACGCAATACATTGCTGAAATTTTAACCCACTCTACTACCCTTTTAAGTTAAGTTTTGTCTTCCAAACAAGCATGTTCTGTTCTTGCATCTAAGCAGACCATGGCAAGTAGTAAGCTGTACATTGCTTGTAACAGCAACAGTTTTAATTAAAGGACTCTAGTTATTCTTTGATATTGATATTTTATGGCATTCAGTTCATGTGTTTCAGTGCATAAGAGCCTGCAAGTCTTTTCTCTGTCATTCATTATTCTGCTTTTTAGCTGTGTTACCATCAATTTATTCTTATGTCTCATGTATATGCAATGCTGATATGTGTAGTGCCCAGGTTACAAGAAAATGGCATAGAATTTTCAAACTGAAAAAGTATGCCGTTATACATGCTCTCCTCAGACTATAGAGATAAAATGTATTGTTTAATTCATAATTCTTTGCTGCTTGTGCATTTTACTGTGCAATATTTCTGACAGAGTATTGTTTACAAGCAGAAATAAATTCCTGTTAAGAATTTATTGTTCTGAAAATCAGTCTCAGGAGATACAGAACAGCAGTAGTGTCACCAGGGGATTTATTAGATTTTGAGGTATTTTCCTATTGTTTGAGAGATCATAAAAGGTTCTGCTATTTCAAACTTTACTTCATTTGATTTAAGATATGAAAATCCAGCCATATATAGAAATATACATTGCCTTGATCATTACAAGCATAGTTTTTTTAAACTTTAAAGTGAAATGGAAGGAAAAAGTTACATGTTTATGAAGCCTTTATGGCTTTTGCTAGTGTTTTGGTTTTTTCTGATAAAAGGGACCTGTAAGTTGATCAGATTGTGAGTTTATGCCATTTTACAGTCTTTTCTACTGCCTTTCTAATTGGAATGGTATGAAAGCTAACACAGAATAATTCAGAATTTGTGGGAAAAGAGCAGTAATTGCCCACTGTACTTCATACAGTATAGTCCAAGAGAAGTAAATTTTGATATGTTAGGATGAAGTTGCACAACACAGCTTAATGGCATAGGCTGAGTTAACAGTTCAAGAGAATTTTCAGTCTTCTTTTTCTAGCTGTCTTCTCTTCCCGTCCCCCTTCCAGGACCTCATTTCCCTGCTTCTCTTGTGCTGGTTGCATAGAAAATCAGATGGATTATTAAATTTCCCTTTTTAACTACCAGGATAGAGCTCATTTTCCTGAGACTGATCTAGAAGTTAGAGTATAGGAGGAGGGTGAAAGGAGAGGGTCGCAACCTCCTCTTTCACGCTCAGCAAACCTCAGCTATACTGAAATACCTGATGTCATCTCTAGCAAGTCCATCTACCTCTCAGCACATAGGAAGTGAAAGAAACATGTTTACATGTCTTGGAGGAGTATTAAATTGATGCTGGGAAGGAGTTATTTAGAGATTCTTCCTGGAGTATCAGATAAGAAAAATTAACTCATCCTCAAATACACAGAGCCACTGTCTTCCTGGACCAAATTGTGCAGAACTTCCTGCTAGAGACTATGCAGCTCAGGCCTTTACCTAATAGAGCTAAACCTATTGATGACATTTATCTTTGAACAGCAGCCAAAGAGGAAAATAAATGTCCAGAATATTATTAAGGTGCAGAGTTTGATGTGACTCTAAATAAATTTCATTTAAAAAAATTGCACACGAAGCAGTGATGTAGAATGTGCAGAGAAAAGGATTAGACTGGGAGAAAAAGAGTAAGAGAATGGTCAAGTTCTGTCTTGCCTAGTTCGATTTTTTTGTTGAAACCATGGCCAAATCCCCACAAATTTCAGATAAAGATTTGTGCAAGTGGAATGATATCGTATGTCTACCAACTGAAGACAAAGGATTTCCTTCATGGAGGATATTGGATCTAATGGATAAGATGACAGAAGTAATCGCCCTGCTGGAAGAACTGATCAGCTATTGCCAAGCTGCAGAATGCAGATGCAAGTGTGAAGTCACTTCGATAGGTTAAGATTTTTCTTAAATAAGGATAATCTAATATTTGCGCATAGCTGATCTTTCAAATGACTCTTTCATTTATGTTCTATAAGTCACTGTTTACAACATTGGTGATTAGTATTGAAACAGTAATTATTTCCCATTTATTACTGGGGATGTTTAATATTCCTGTCTTAAGCAGTGGTGAATATTCTGTGAGAAGGCAGTAGCAATGGTAATTTTCTCTATTACTACTGTAATTACCTATTTCCAACCACTGAGGCAGTGCTTGAAATGATGGGCTCTGTCAGGAAGAAAATACTAATGTCTTGTTCTTTTAATCACTTTTCGGTTTCCTTTTCTTATGTTCTATACTATAATTAAACAAGTTTTAATTTTATTTTTTTTTAAATGAAGCTTTTCATATTACAAAAAGTTTCTTACTCTAACAGTAATAATGTTCCTGAAGTTCTTTACAGTGAATAGCAGCATTTCTCCTTGAAGATGGCTTGTGATTGGAAAGTGTAAAATCATACAAATGGCAGTCTGTGCAATTATGGCATGTAGGTTTCACTCGTTAGCATCCTTTAAATTTCTATTAAGTGGTGAAAGGAAAGCCACATATTCCTCATAGCCCTTAAAATATGGTTTCTAGAAAGAATATGCATGTTTTAAGAAACGGTTTACAGTTGGATTTTTTGCTTAAAAAGATGAGTATTTATTCTGGTATATGGTATGTGAGTACTACATGCAGTTATATTTTCAGAATTTTGCATTTTCTTAACTGTTGAAGTAGACAGTAAATTAGAAATCTGCTTTTCTGTGGGCTTGCTACAAGAGGTGGAAAAAAAAGGGCTTTATCTGTCCTATCAGCTGATCTTTTTGCCCATCTATGAGAAAGCAGATCTGAGATCTTTAAGACCTCACTTCTGCTAACATCAGCTCAATGCTACCTTCAGGCTGAGAAAACATGCTCAGAAATCAGATAAGAGTATCTCCCGTCAGTCCCCTTCAGCTCAGAAGTCACAGGTGTTGTGCTGGTGACATAGCATTCCTACTGGGGGTAGGAAGAGAGAAAAGCCAGTCATTCAGTCATATCCATAATGTTTTCATGCCTGCTTGTGCCTTCTTCAGCAATGGGACAAACAGGGTGTAGATGGACAGATGCGTGTCTTCTAGCCAGGTTGTTAGCAGTCTGTTGCAGCTGATCCTTGTGTTTGGGACACGCAAAATATTTCCCCCTGTACAGATGTTATGTGATGTAAGAGAAAGTAATCTCTTGCTTTATTTATCCCCTCCAAGGGGCATTCTCCTCCACTGTGTTGTTGATTGTAAAATTGCAATACCTGTTCAGTCTATTACTATTTGCCAGTGTGGTTAAGATTTCCAACAGATTTGAAATAGTTTAGGAGGGAACCAACAGACAAACAGAGAAAAGGTAAATATTCCCACTTGTTTGTGCATACGTATAGGGATGAAATGGAAACCTTGATTCCTCAGAAAGATGGTGGATAAAAAAAAAAAATTATTTCATTTGTGAAACAGAAGGCATGGTAACTATTTAGTTACTACTTTCAGTGAGGTATTGCATTTTCCTTGGTTAAATTATTAGATTTGTTTTGTAAATTATCCTAGAAGCTATGTAGAAAGCAAGGCTATTACCGTTGTTAAGCAACAGGACTTTGGCCAAGATATTTTTACAGTGACTGATTAGTAAGCCTGACTGCAATATATCTCTCCGTTATTTTAATTAAATGGAAAGGTAACATCCTCTAATGGATTATGGCATAGTGCTGCCTACCACTAAATGGGCTGGTTGCGCCTTGAACTTGCATGCAATGGTAAGAGATGAAGAAAGGACACAAAACCTTTGATTTTGACTCTGCTGAAACCTTTTAGTGATTGATCTGAGTCCTGGTTCAGCCTTTGTAATGTGAACACACCACAGCACTGAAATAAAGCAGCTTTACTGGATTGAGCAATGTCTGAGGAGCTCAGGGTGCAGGCAAAGCTCAATTCCATTCACCCCTGTGTAAGAGACGGGACTGAAGCCCCTCATCTGTTGTCTGCCTCATGACCATCGACCAGGGCAGAGACTGATCACCCAAAGACCCCCAAAAGGGGAAAAAGGACTTTTGCACAAGGAAGTCTGGGCCAGATCAAGGTGGGATGCCTGCCAAGTGCAGAAGTGTAACTGGTACAAAATTAGATGCAGGCCACGGTAGACTGTGTTGTTCTTGCTGCCATGGTAGAAAGGGCTCCGCAGAAACGCTCCGTCCTGTATGCCTGCCTCGTACCACTGCCTCAAAANTCTTGCTTTTTTTCTCAGACCACACTAGTCAGGGTTGAAAATTGAGACCTCTACTGATCTTTCAAATAACTGACCAAAGCTCACTTTTTACTTTTAGCCACACAATAACCACAAGATATGGAAGATGAATATTCATTGCCTTCTCTGACTCAGGTAAACCTCGCATTTTTTCTGTTAGGAGAGTAACCTAACCCAGAAAAGTTGAACTGTCCTGTCTGGACTGAGCCTTTTGCAACAAATAATTTGATATTTCAGAGATAAGGAACATGATGCTGAAGCCTAGTGATCATTCCAAATTCTAGAGACAAATAGACCTGGATTCTGATTCTTTCTCCAACTTACACGAGGAAAACCAACCGTGCCTGATCTCTGCTATGACTGCATGCTAAGCATTGGTGACATGCATGAACAGGGACTTTCAGACCACAGCTTCAGTTTGAGAGGCTTTTGTCAAAACTATGCTTCAAGCAGCTAAATTTCTTTTTGGATACCTAGATCTGATGGGTGACATTTCAGTACCCCTGAGGAAAAGGTCAGCTTTTGTGTATTTTTTTTGTACTGCCCATAGCAAACTCTGGCAAGCTGACTGAACTGGCAACACCTGCCTTGACGTAGGTGGCATCAAGCCCTTCTAGAAGGGCCTTTTAAAATAAAGCGGTCAGTTTATTAGAGCACATATTAATGAACTGCCATTTGATAAATGTTGGATTGTTCTTAAATTTTAATTGCTTTCTGTTGGTTTTTTTCCCCAAGTTCTTTTGTGAATTATTGTAACACTGACCAAACCTTTTGCACTGTAATTGGGAGAGGAATTTCTAATTAATGCACAGTATTCCATAGCAACCAAAACATTTCTAGACACAAATGAGGCCAGCACTAATGACACTATCCAAAAATACAATGATTCTGAGTCTTCACTGAAGATGAATACCGTGACAGGTTTTATTTACGAATGCATAAACAACAATAAAAAAAATTACAAGTCTGTGAAATAAGTTTATTATCCAAAAGATGAAAAAAGTACTCAAATATCTCTAGTGCCTGATTTTTAGCTTGTCTACCTTTTCCATGATTTTTTTAAATGTTTACTGGTAAAGAGTATTAATCCCTGGGGTCTCATTTGACATTTCTATCCATGTTTGCTCCATGCTGTCAGAAGGATCACTGTTTGCTGTTTCATGGTTTTTACTCTGCTATATCTGGTACTTCATGCTCTGTCTCGTTATGGCATGTCAGACTTTTCTAATTGAGGAGTGAAATTGTAAAACGGAGTGTTCCAGAATAATTTGTAACATGTTCTTGATTTTAACACAGCTCCCAGCCTTTAATATGATAATTTTGTATTTTAAACTTCTGATATGGTTTGAACTTGAGCTTGTTTTCTTACTAAGAGAGGAGATGTACTAGAACATTAATTTACAGATCTGGAGATGTTATAATGAAGAAACCAAATCTGGAGTTGCTAAAAGGCGTATCCTGGTCTAGTTTGGCTAGTACACATAAAATTTGTGAAATAGACAAAGGAGTTTCTTGGACCTTGGCAGAAATGTCACCAAAATAATTATTTTTGATTAAAAAAGTGAAATCTCCCTTTTAATACAGTCACTAAAGACACGATCATCAAAATAATAGCTAAAAATATTACAAGTAACTCTGTTGGGCTTTCTTGAATTTGGGGCTGCATAGCTCAATGCGTCATGTAAGGGCATATCATGGTTCAGTCTAAATAAAAAATATGGAATATAAACAGAGATATATTATGCCTGTCATGGGATTTCAGTGTGGAAATCTGAGACATATCCACAAATAAACTGTTTTAGAAGATTAAGGAATTTGGAGAGATTTTTAACAGAAAATAAGTATGGAAATAAACTTGTGGTGCTTGCTCTCTGTGCTAGTGAATACTGGCAGCAGATGTCACTCGGGTCCGCTGTATTGCTCCACACAGTTAAATTATCAGAAATTTAACATGGTCCTGGACTTAGTGTAGTCCCAGCCTCTGAGTACCAGTATTTGCATGAACTATTCAAGTACAAACAGGAGCTTTGACCTTTGGGGTACTGTAGTGTTGGATGGATGAGGAGATGGTTAGCAGGAGATGCTGTGATTTATGTATCCCAATAACACTTCCTCTGCTCTGTTTATTTTACAGAAGTAAGAGGAATGATATATGGCTATAGATGACCTTTACTGTAACTGGCAAGGATGTCTTCTTTCTTGATTACGACTACAGGTTGTTTCCTTTTTAAAGAAAACCTCACTAATGGTTTGTATAGGTAGCTTCACTTAAGGAGTGAGGGAGTAGCAAGAGTGATAGCCAGAGGCCTTGACGTCCCCAGTGATGTGGAAGCCACAATGGGATGTATGCGCATGCAGAGTAAATGGTGTCTGTGGAGCCAGTGGCTGCCCACAAGGCAGCTGTGACAGTCCCTCCATGCTCTAGTCCTCTGGGTATGGCACAAAAGTTTCCATTTCTGTTTCCATTGAGGAAGCACCCCGGTATAAGAACAATATCCTTTGTCCCCATCTATGTCTCTCTTTCTTCCATTTGTAAAACAAGACAGTAGTGATGATATTTAGTGATGATACTGCTGTAGCAAACCATCTTGAGATTGACAGATGTTATGGAGGAACGATATTAATGTCAAGAGGCAGTTACTGCCACAGCTGTAAATCTGGATGAAAAGTATCACACTGAACAATTCTGACAAAACGGCATTTTTCTAAAGAAAACAGAACCATCTTGTGGGACTGCATCACTTCTAACACCATTTTTTGACAGGAATGTGTCAAAATGAATTATTTTACCTTTTTGTTTCATTTCTGTTGTATCGAAATATTTCCTTTGAAGTCATTCTTTTTTCAAGTCTTTTTTTCTTTTGACTGCTTGTGGGTAAATTGCACCTGTGACCTCTTTTCTAGATTCTGTCCTGTGGGTTCTCCTACTAGGGTGTAATCTTTCCAACCCAGAGAGATGACTTGACAACACTGCTTGTCCTCAATCTGATTAGTGGTAAAAGAGGGCTTTGTACTCTTTCTTTGTGTTTTTTTTAAGAGAAGTAACAATCTCTAGGTATCAGTCCTTGACATATTCAAATCTTTCTGTGTGGATCCCCACAAATCTTTCAGTCTCAGTATGGAGCTCTCTCGTGTTTGAAATCCTCTGACTGTGAGAGTGCAACATGGTGAATGCTAAAGGACACTTTCCTCCAGGAGCCCTGGGCATGTGAGTAATTACAGAGACATGGAATAGCATCTTTTAAATAGATGTAACTTTTATTCACCCCAAAGTATATAGGATGCAAACAGCCTGGGGCTCAACTACTGCAACACTTGTGTGAGATCTGAAGTCTTGAGAAATGACCTTTGCTCATTGCCACACCATTGCAATGGCCTCTGTCTAACTTGGCACTGAGAGATGGACTTTTACTCTTCCTGAACACTGTGACTCTTCCTGCTGCATGTGTCCTTTCACTTTCCTCCAGGCCAAGGTCCTTAACAGTTCAGTGGTCTTTCTAACCTTGAGAAATGGGCTGGTGAAAAATATTTCTTACTGATTGATTCACCAATTATTTCCCCTGAGGAGTTCTAGTATTCTAACTGAAGACATCCTAATGATGACATTACTTTGCTTTCTGTTCATTATGGCTAGCAGAGCTCTTTGATATACCTTCAGAGAGCCAACCAAAATACCGTCACATAGGTAAAAACAGATACATCAAAGCCTCTGACATAAAACAAGGAGGAAAAAAACACTTCCAAAATAGGAACAGTATATCATATTGGTGAGGATTATAAGAAAATATTTTAACACCTCAAATTAATTAATGAAATTAGATTTCAGTCAAGCTTTAAATGAGGATTTGATATGCATAGAAACATTTGAGTTAGATTTTTAGTTTTGCTTTTATGCTATCTTTGCTTAATTTTTGTTATCTTCCCTTTCCATTCATTCCCATCCAATGAAGTAATCTAAAGCTTGATTAGAAATTGGAATTATACAGTGGTCAGAGATAGAAATATAGAGGAAAGTCAAGAACTACAGTGTAATTCTACTTGCTTAGCTGTGTCCCCATGCTACTGTTATAAGAGCCATTAGGAAATGCTGGAAAAGGATGAAAACAGAAGATTAGTTTTAAAGCAATCATTTCTTCCTGTAGTTCTTGGGTCTATTTTATTGGAAGGAGCTATTCCCAAGTATATATTTGGTATAACTGACTTTGAAAGAAAAGTAATTAAAGAAATGGGATATGATGTAATATCTTATATCTTTCTTTAATAAGACCATCTAGACAGAGTTTACATGGTATTTAGTACTACATCTGAGTAATAAAATATGCACTGTAATGACATGAGAAAATTACTTTGAAGTTGGAGAAAGTGTCAAGTAGCTGAAAAAATATTCAAAAAGTAAGAAACAGATGATAATAGATAAAGGAAGTGCTGAGATAAGGGACAGTGGTTGTACACTGTACCTGAATGTATTGTTTTGAACAGATAATTATTAATGTTTTATTTAATTTCGTAGATATGAAAGCAAGGGAAAGCAGCTTTAAAATACTGATATGGACCATTTCCAAGGCATTCTTCATTGTTGGCTTCTGGTCCAGCTCCATGTATTTACGATTTCAAGTAAATGCCTGCAAAATCTATTGTATGATACAGTAAGAAATAGTCCTCCTGCTAATCACAGTTCTGAAAGCCTCTTGGAGAATTATTGCAGAAAATATTTCTTTTCATGATGCTTCAAATACTTCATCTTCTTATAAATTGATCAAAGCACCTATCCCCATTATCAATCAATGCCATGTTTGTTTAGGTAAACTCTTCAATTTCTGTTCCTATCATCCACTGGAGGCCAAATGATGGATCCAGGGTACTCAGAAGAAGGCTGTAATAGTTGTGTCATGATGTTAGAGATTAAAAAAGAGTTCAAAGGTTAATTTAGTTAAGTAGGTGTTTCATTGCTGGGATTCCTTTGATGTTTATGTCTGTTTTTCCTGTGGCAAATCCGAGGTAAAGTACTATGTAGAAACACTTTATAACTAGAAGAAGATACAAATCCCTCCTGCTTTACTTCAGATTAAAGCAAATCTGAAATAAAGCAAATCTGAAGTAAAGCAAATAAGACAGTTTATAGTTTTCTGAAAAGACAAACATCCTAATTCTTAGATATAGTCTTAGTTTCTTTATTTTCTAGGAAGAAAAGAAAAACTTTCCAGTGATGTATGACAGAATTCAGAAACTGAAGAATATGCTGCTGAGAAGAAATTTTTGCTTACCATGTCTGATTAATTTTCCCCTATACCTTTCAAGAAGAAAGGTAATTTTGGCATTTGGATAGCCAAACTACAATTTAAGTCCAAGTTTTCTGGTAGCCAACACATCCTGTTGCATTTCAAAATCAATCAGTGAACTGCCCAAACAGGATTCTAATCAGGTTAATACATATTTTGTATGCCATAATTCAGAAGGGAAATATTTCCATATATTTATGTTTTTGAATTAGAGTACAAAAATTAAATAAATGATTTTTCATTTTTAGTATTAATTGAATGGAAGGATCACAAATTTACCTTTAATATAGAGTTTTTATTTAATTTCAAGAAGAATCCATACAGTAACGTGTAGTGTATTTTTAAAATAATATGCTGGATACTGATTTTTCCATTCTGCACTTTTTGTCAGTCAAGAATTGATAGGCAATAATAGTTTGCAAATTATCGTAACCATGATTTTATTGTGTGATTTCCTATCAGATGACCTAATGCTGTGTTCTATTTATTTTATTTTATTTTATTTTATTTTATTGCTATTATCTATTAATTACACTTATTTATTTACCAGAAATAAATGTTGATAAATTTTTAGTCTGACATGAAAAGCAAATAAAAGATTTGTTTATATTTATTTGTGTAAAAAACTGCAACTTACAGGCATGTCATTCACATATCTGTGTCTTCTTAAGACCACTGGTACTGGATATGTAAGTACTGCTACATGAAGTGGGAATGAAATCCACCTTATGCTCTGTAGACAAATGAGTCTTAATCTGCTGATGGTATATGCAAGCTTTTACCTGGTGCCCAAAAAGGCACCTCACAACTGAAGGATGTATGATTTGAGTTCAGTGTACTCACTATAGAGGCTAATGCTAGACAGTAAAGAAATTATCCCAGATGTCACTGCCAGCAAGTTTTGGCAGAAAGTAGGGCAGCGAGGAAGGCAAAATGACCACAAATTTTCCAAAACTGAGATCATCTTTTATCACTGTATTTTCTGTAATGGACATTGAAACTAGGCTTTCACAACAAAGAAAAATTTTAAAAGTCTGAAAACCTAAGAATAGCCTCCATGTTTCCTAATTTACATACCCCTTAAAATTAAACTGATTTTCATTTAGGTATTGCTGGAATAGAGTGCTCTTTTAGTTTTGGGAACTCTGAACCCAAGGGGAAATCAGACAAATTTAGCACAATGGCTTATTTTTTTCCAGGCATGTATATGTTTGTATTGCAAGTCAGATGGGATAGCCTAAAGCTTAAAGTTTAGTTTTCCCATTTTAAGAGTTGATAGATGAAGGAAACAAAAGATTATGACCATATGAAAATGAATCAAAAATAAGTCAATATGTTTTAAGTTTCCTTTAGAAAAGTAAATGGCACGTTGGAATTGCATAATTTTCCAAATTGCTTCCCAGATTGTCTGTTAGTAGGTATTGCATTGCAGTACAAACAGTTGTTTCTGTCACTATAGAAGCATCTGGTGAACCTGAACAATCTATGCCCATGTTTTGTTAGGTGACCTGTGAATATTGAAAGAGGGAAAACTATTGTTGATCTCAGCCTTAAGTCTGTATTGTGTCAATTGTTTGAGCAGTAAATTTTCTGTGAATACATATACAAAAGAGATGAAAGGTGCAGGCTCAAAAATCCTCTAGTGCCTATGTTTCTTCTTATCTTCTATGTTTCTTCTTATCAGAACAGAAAGTTTCCAATTTCACTAATTCTTTATTTCTTCTTTTGTATGTGTGGATGCACACATACACTTATTGCAAATAGAGAAGTTGAACTGTAAAAGCGAAATGTCGTATATATTCCTTCTTTCATATTTCTGTCTTGTTTTCTTGCAGGTACATGACAAACAATAAAGAGCAAGGATGAAATACAAAAACTTTTGCTTTTACCTGTGCATGCAAAAAAATTTTATTTCTCTTTCTGGAGCCACTAAAATTATCAGAATTTCTTCTTTCAGTGAGCTGTGATACTGAGAAGACAACACCCAGAACAGTATGTCAAAGTGTTTTCCAAGACAGCAGTAGTGTTGGGCACTTGCACTCTTAGGAAAAACAACTGAATGTAAGAACTGAAAAAGTGATGAACAGAAATGGAACAGAAAACAGAAATGGAAGTAAATTTTAGTTTTTTTCCCTGACACCATGCTGGTTGTGTCAGATATTTTCTGTCTTTGTATAAGACTTACAACCAATATCTTTTATAAAACTAATCTTTTTTTCCCCCCTTTGAGGCTTTTGTAAAAGTAGAAAAGTACATTCTTGAAGTTTTTGGTGATTTATTTTCAATTTTCAGCATGTATCTTAAGTGCTCCATCTCATTTTTGTGACTTTTTTATACCATATATAGCAGCATGAGAAAGACATTAGTGAACAAGAATGGTTACTCATGGTTTTGGGGCTCCTGAGACATTTCTTCTTCAACTGAATAGCCAAGAGATTGAAATACGAGAACCGCTAATTTAAACTTTTTGAATGTATGTAGGAAATTATTATTAGGTTACTATTACTAAAATAGTAATAACAATAAAAAAAAGTTAGAATAACCACTCATTTAAGTGTCACTTTGTAACTGTTTTACAATATATGATTAAAAATAACAGTTATTGGATGCAATGGCAAAGATCATAATGAACAAGGAAGTGCTGAAATGCTTTGCCAAGTTGTAATCAAACTGAGCATGTTCAAAAGGACAGGTATGTAAACAAACCCCCTTTTCATCAAGGATAATTGATTTACATAATTGTGAACTACCAAGGGAATAAATAACTGTTTCAGTCTTGGGCCAAACAGCTAGTTACTTCACTGGAAATTCTGATAACAAAAGTGTTTAAAGGTTGGATATTTGACTGATATTATCTATGAATGTTTCTATCTATAAGAATGGGTATTTTTCTTCCCTGAATTTATATTTAAAATCCCCCCTTTTTTGCACCTAGGGCATCACTTTCTACAAGGGCTGAAGCATAACAACAGTGATAAAACACATTCTGTCAAATGAGTTGAACAAAAGGTTATGATGAGCCTATGGCAAATAGACTTCAGTGGAGCACTGAAGCAAAAATGAGGAGAAATGAGTTCTTTTTCTATGTTTTCCTTGCAGTGTGATATCATAGTATCAGAGAATGTTTTGGGTTGGAATGGGCCTTAGTAAAGACCGTCTGGTTCCAGCCCCCCTGTAGTGGACAGGGACAACTTGCATTTGAACATGTTGCTCAGAGCCCCATCCAGCCTGGCCTTGAACACTTCTAGGGATGGGACATCCACGGTTTCTCTGTTTCAGTGCCTCACCACTCCCACAGTAAAGAATTTCTTCCCACCTAAACCTACTCTCTTTCATTAAAACCATTAGGCTTTGTCCTTTCACTACATGCCCATGTAAAAATTCCCTCTCCAGCTTCCTTGTAGAGCCCCTTTAAGTATTGGAAAGTTCTATAAGGTCTCCTTGGAGCCTTCTCTTCTCCAGGCTGAACAACTCCAACTCTCTCAGCCTGTCTTCATGGGAGAGGTGCTCCATCCCTCTGATAATCTTTGTTGCCTCCTCTGGACTCACTCCAGCATGTCCATATTCTTGTGCTGAGGACCCTGGAGGGGTACCCAATACTCCAGGTGGGATCTCAAGAGAGCAGAGTGGAGGGAGAGGATCTTCTCCTTTGATATGCCATGATATTCCCTACTTGAAAAAAGCCAGGAGATAGTTTTCAAATCATGACTGCTCCTAATTTTTTATGAACCAAGACTGGGCTAGATCATATTCTCTAGTTTATAAGAGCAAAGTAGGCTGAACTGTAGAGTTATATAGTTTGTATACTTTCAAAGAAGTGAACTACTATTCTCCATTGTTCAACAAGCTCTTGGGAGGGAAATGATCTTAAAAGTCTGTCACAGACAACTTCCTTCAGGCCCCATCAATAGTACACTAATGAGATTTTTAAAGCTGCCATCTTTTCAACATCTATTGAAAAAACCAAGGGCATATGAGGTTGGAGTCAGTTGTACTTGCAGATAATAAAAATCAACTTTAATAATTATATGATTATAGGAGGGCAGTATTTATGTATTATACTGCTTATCATACTATTTCTGGTAAAGGAAAAAAGATTGTACTTCAGGGACTGCTCTCAAAAGGACCATTATCAGTGTCTAAATATGCTTACCTCCAGAAGGAAGGGTGGAACAGTTGCAGCCTCCTTAAATTTAGGCTTTTAATTTTATACTTCAGGTGCAGCAGCCAGTCTGACAGGGAGCCTTGTTTTTCTGCTTGTATGATTTTGCTATGAACAGAGCATAATCAGGATGGCACTCCAGTTTTGGAGTCACATCCTGGCTCTTGTTTGAATTCACACAACAGTATTACTTGTGCTAGGCAAGAGCTAAAGCACCAGGAATCACATTTTTTTTGAATGTCAAAACACGTATGTACGGATCCAAGCCATTTTACTAACCCTTTTGGATTTCAGTCAAGCTGGTTTGTAGTTATAAGGAATTTCAAAGAACTAAGAGTAAATTAGAAAAGGAAAAAATGTTCCCTGTAGCCTGTACTATCTTGAGAAAACATAACTGTGTTTAATCCAGGTATAGGATCCCAGTGTAATATTTTACAAAAGTCTGATAAAGGTGAAATCAATCAGAAGAGAGCTGCAATCCCCATTCTTTGTCTGGGTCCTTTCTGAGATGTCTGACAATTGCAATGACATTGAGAATTAATCATGTTTTGTTATCCTGCTGAAGCCTAAGCCACAGATCAGTCTTTTGTTGGCTTACGTATGTTTAAATCACAACAAGAAGATGTAGTGGGCAGCTCTAGTGAAATTCTTATTCAGCAAACTGCATATGTTCACAAAGGACCTACAAATATTGCAAAATGTACTCACCAGAAATCATGGCTGTAAGAATAATGTGGGATTCCTGCCATTTTTTATGGGACTTGCAAATAAATGATAGACAGATACAATAAAAATAATCATAGAATCACAGAACGAACTGTGGGAAGGAACCACAAGGATCATGGAGTTCAATACCTGGCCCTGCACAGCACCATCCCCAAGAGTCACAGCAGGTATCTGGGGGGTATTGTCCAAACACTTCTTGAATTCTGTCAGGTTTAGTGTTTTGGCCACTTCCCTGGGGAGCTGTTCCAGTGCCCAGTCACCCCCTGGGTGAAGAACCTTTTCCTAATATCCAATCTAAACCTCCCATGACACAACTACAGGCTATTCCCTCGTGTCTTCTTGCTGGTCACCATAAAGAAGAGATCAGTGACTGCCCCTCCTCTTCCCTTCACGAGGAGTTGTGGACTGCAATGAGGTCTCCCCTCAGTCTCCTCCAGGCTGAACAGACCAAGCGCCCTCAGCCACTCCTCATACGCTTCCCCTCAAGGCCCTTCACTATCTTTGTAGCCCTCCTTTGGATGCTCTCTAATATCTTAATATCCTTCTTATCCCCCAGGACTCGAGGTGAGGCTGCCCCAGTGCAGAGCAGAGCAGGACAATCCCCTCCTTTGCCCGGCTGGCCATGCTGTGCCTGATGTCCCCCAGGACATGCCTGGCCCTCCTGGCTGCCAGGGCACTGCTGACTCATGTTCACCAGGACCCCCAGGGTCTCATTTCCATAGCACTGCTTTCCAGAGTCTAATTTCCCAGCCTGTACATACATCCCAGGTGCAGAATCCAGCAATTTCCTTTGGTGATTGCCCAACCCTCTGATTTATTGAGATCTCTCTGCAGGGCCTCCCTTCCTTTGAGGGAGTCAACAGCTCCTCCCAGTTTTGTATCATCTGTACACTTGCTCAGTATCCCATCCAGTCCTGTTACATCCTTAATGAAGATATTGAAGAGCTCAGGGCTGAGGATGGAGCTCTGTGGAACCCTGTTAGTGACAGGTCACCTGTCTGGTGTCACCTCATTTACTATCAACCTTTGTGCCTGACCTGTAAGCCAGTTGCTCACCCATCCCANTTTAGTGTTTTGGCCACTTCCCTGGGGAGCTGTTCCAGTGCCCAGTCACCCCCTGGGTGAAGAACCTTTTCCTAATATCCAATCTAAACCTCCCATGACACAACTACAGGCTATTCCCTCGTGTCTTCTTGCTGGTCACCATAAAGAAGAGATCAGTGACTGCCCCTCCTCTTCCCTTCACGAGGAGTTGTGGACTGCAATGAGGTCTCCCCTCAGTCTCCTCCAGGCTGAACAGACCAAGCGCCCTCAGCCACTCCTCATACGCTTCCCCTCAAGGCCCTTCACTATCTTTGTAGCCCTCCTTTGGATGCTCTCTAATATCTTAATATCCTTCTTATCCCCCAGGACTCGAGGTGAGGCTGCCCCAGTGCAGAGCAGAGCAGGACAATCCCCTCCTTTGCCCGGCTGGCCATGCTGTGCCTGATGTCCCCCAGGACATGCCTGGCCCTCCTGGCTGCCAGGGCACTGCTGACTCATGTTCACCAGGACCCCCAGGGTCTCATTTCCATAGCACTGCTTTCCAGAGTCTAATTTCCCAGCCTGTACATACATCCCAGGTGCAGAATCCAGCAATTTCCTTTGGTGATTGCCCAACCCTCTGATTTATTGAGATCTCTCTGCAGGGCCTCCCTTCCTTTGAGGGAGTCAACAGCTCCTCCCAGTTTTGTATCATCTGTACACTTGCTCAGTATCCCATCCAGTCCTGTTACATCCTTAATGAAGATATTGAAGAGCTCAGGGCTGAGGATGGAGCTCTGTGGAACCCTGTTAGTGACAGGTCACCTGTCTGGTGTCACCTCATTTACTATCAACCTTTGTGCCTGACCTGTAAGCCAGTTGCTCACCCATCCCATGATGTTTTTATTCAGCTGTGTGCTGGACATTTTGTCCAGAACGGTCCTCTGAGGGACAGTATCAAAAGCTTTATTGAAATCCAAACAGATTACATCAACTGGTTTCCCTTGATAACTAAGTGGGGTGTCTTGTCATAAAACAGAATCAGGTTTGATAAGCAGGACTTCCCTCTCATAAAGTTGTGCTGACCAATGACTGCGTTGTCCTACAGGTGTTTTTCAGTACCTCCCAGAATAAAAATCTAAGATAGAAAGTAGATGGAAATAAGATGACTAGGCTCAAAGTAATTGTACAAGAGATCTGAGCTTTCAAGTGTTTATCCCAGGAGTGTGTTCTGAGCTCAGAATGTCTTCTGTTCATAGCTTCAGTTTACAACTCTTGTCAGGCACATATACCAGCATGAAGCCTGGGAGTAGCCCTGTGTGTTTCCTCCTGTCCAGATGTACGTGAGTCCCAGTCCTTGTGGCCTGTTTGTGCACCCTCTTCAGGCTTTGAAACCCTCTCCAAGGACCAGACATGAAGCATTTAGGGTTCTCATCATTGGGCCTGAAGTCAGTTGTGTCCTTCCTAGAAGGCAGCTCTAACTTCTGGATGGTACAGTGAAATTAATGCTGATGTTGTCTTTATGACACAGAGTATTGCCTTCCTTCTCATCTCTTCTAGCTTGTAAAGTAGGAAGAACAACATTGCATGTATTCCTACTCAATAAAAGAGAACGGAAGAGCTTTTTTAGTTCAAAAACAGCACTGACCTTTAGCTGATAGAAGAAAAATGTACACATGTCAGCATATTTATGTGCATGTCTGTGAGTGTATGTAATCTTTTGTGGTATTTATGCTTTAAAAATAGCCTAAAAGACTTATAATTCAAGAGAAATTAAAATATTTTGACAACAGTAGTATTAGGTATGATAGCTGGTATTAGAATGTTCTTGTCTCTGTAATAACAGTACCATTTAAATTGCTATGATGAGGAAAGCAATTCATAAATATTGCAGTAGCAGATGTGACTGAGGAAGTGGTTTGCAGTTCCAAGGCTATCACTTTGATTGATTGTAGTGACAGTAAAGTTGCTGGAGGTTATATTTTTTAAATTAGACTTGAATATAAAATAGAATACTAGCTCCGTCTTTTGCGTCAGAATCAGTTATTTATCTCTGATACAAAAGAGAACATGATCTGGAAAAGTAGACATTACTTAGACTTAAATCCATGATTTCTAAGAGTAGTCTACCTAGAAACAGTTCACATTAATTGACTTTATTGAATTTATAATGCTCCAGATAATATATCCTGAGGAACAGGGTGAAGCATTTATAGAACCATGACGTAAAATGGTGTGTGTAGTGGTTTCTATTTGTATATCCGAGCAGCTCTGCTCTTCCAGTTGCACCAGCAGGTCATGCTAAAGTGTCATCGTGCATCATGAACTGATTTCCGAAGACCTTCTTTTCCTGAGGCAGAATCCTCTTGTTCTGGGGCAGGAAAGTAATAAGTATCTATCTCATTTATACTTGTACTGTTTCTGTGTCCAGAGCCCAGCAACCTCTCTTCATTAGAAGTATTATAAACAATTTGTTGTAATCTCTTTTGGATTTCATGGGGTCTTTTGAAATGCACAAACAGTGATGATCTGATATTTTCTTCAATATTGAATCATGTCAGTTTCCTTTATATTTCCTTTTTCCCCCCAGTATCTCAATCTGCACAAAAATATATTTCTATGTACATACTTATCTACACATATGGGGTTTCTTTCAAGTTTATAGCTAATTTGATGATGCTTTATCACCTGAAATTTATATTGTCCACCTTATATTTCTCTTGTGTTTGACTTTAATTTCCTGTGGGTAAGGCAACTCAATGGTAAAATAGAGGAGTCATGAAAATGGTATACAAAACTTGGATCCTGCATACTAAACATAAAAAGGATATACTTCAGTTTCTTAGCAACACCTGCATAATGGTTCAAAATACATATACCCATTTTGGAAGAGATTCTAAGGCACATTAGCATAGGACATTGGTAAGCCTTACTTAGAAACATTGTGACTTCCATGTTCTGTATGCTGATCTTTTAGGAATACATGTCATTCCTGTTGATCTGCACCTAGGAGTGGGTATTTTTAATTACAAGTGGCCCTTCCTGAAAGTCTATTTTGTACAGTAAATGCCAGAAACTCTGCCTTCTCAACATAAATATGACATATTGTGATGTAGATAAGAAAATACCTGCAGATCAAAATAAAATTTTGATATTGCTAATTGAAACGGTTTCCTCTTCATTTTAAATTCATGTGAATTTTGTGTCCTACTCTTATGAATGAGCATTGAATTCTGGAGATGACACAAAATCTGGTGGAGTAACTAATGTACCAGAGGTTCACACTGCCATCCGGAAGGACCTCTAACAGGCAGGGGAAATGAGCTGCCAGGAATTTCATGAAGTCCAACACATGCAGTCCTGCACCTGGGAAGGAACAACCCCAGGCACCCATACATACCAGGGATCAAGCAGCTGAGAAGTAGCTTTGAGAAAGAACTTGGAGATCCTGGTGGTCTCCAAGCTGAACATGAGCCACCAATCTGCCCTTGGGGCAAAGAAGGTTAATGGCTCATTAGAAGTGCTGCCAGTAAGTCAAGGGAGGTGACCCTTTCCCTCTACTTAGAGCCCTGGTGGGTCCGCAACTGGAGTGCTGCATCCAGTTCTAGGCTCTCTGGTACAAGAGAGACATGGACATACTGGAGAGAGCTCAGCAGAGGGCCACAAAGATGGGGAATGGCCTAGAGTATTTCTCGTATGAGGAAAGGCTGGAAGAGCTGGCACTGTTTAGCCTAGAAAACCTTGGGGTTCCCTCACCAGTATGCACAAGTACTTGGAGAGAGGGTGCACAAGGGATTGAGTCAGGCCCTTTTCAGGTGTGCTCAGTAACCAAATGAGAGGCAGCTGAAACAGAGAAGGCTCAAGATGAATATTGGGAAAGACTTTTTCACTGTGAGGGAGATTGAGCACTGGCACAGGTTCCCCAAAGGAGTGTGGAATCCCTGTCCTTGGAGATATTGAAGAGCAGCCTGGACATGGTTTTCAGCAACCTATTCTAAATGGGTCTCCTTGACCAGGGTATTTGGGTAAAATGACCTTTAAAGGTCTGTTTCAATTTCCACCATTCTGTGACCTCTCATTTCTCATTCTTTTAATTTTATATCAGCTTTCATGATTTGGTATGCAGGAAGCAAAAACAGCCAGAGAGACTGCTGCAGGACTATAATCACAGTAATCTAAAAAAATTATATTAATTTTGCTAATTTTAACAGTCTACACTTGAGAAAATATTGCTTTAATATAGGAAATGTCCCAGAAAGGTAGAGTTTAATATATACTCAGATTTTATCTGTGGAATTTAGCCTGGCATTTTGTTCCTCTTGAACTGTGAACATTGCATGTATTTTCACACTGCTTTTCTTCAGCTCTTCCTACTAGGCACATACTGATTTAATCAAATCTTACAGCTGTAGCTGAGAAGTGTTCTGAATAATAATAAGGCTTTTATACTGATATGACTTCATTTAGAAAATATTACTGATGCAAGATGGCAGATTCATTAAAATGCCTAATTGGGCAATGTGCTTATACTTCAGAAAATTCTATTTTTTAAAGTTAGATGACTTGGTTAGCTAATAATATTTTGTATACCTTGTTTTGCTTTAGAGTGTTGTTTGAGGAATAGCTCTTGTGAACTGAAAAATTAAACAAATGTTCCAGAATAAGCTTCATAAGACAAGTGATACTTTCTAGTTTGGTGCTTTTCTATGTGAGGAAGAGCATGGAGATTTTACATGGAAACACAAGATTTATTCCTTAAGCAAGTTGATCTTTGTAAGTTGTAAAGCATCAAGGATGCTTAATTTTTAAATTAAGACCTTTTGCTGTCACTATGACCATTCCACTTGCTTGCTAATAGCCCTATTTCATTAGTGCAGATAGATGCAACCAAATTAATTCTTTTTTCAATAACTAGACAAGGAGAGAAAAAAGGACAGCTGGACATTAAAGTAAATTTGATCTCTTTGCTATACACTGAATTTACTGCAGCTTATTGGTACTTTTTGATGTTTAAATAACCGTATTTATGAAACTACTGCTGTCCTTTGACTGAGACAGAACAACTGATTCAGTCTTTCTCATATTAGTAAAACCATAGTGTAACCTTGATACATAAGTGTAGTGATTAAAGTTCTTGCTTGAAAGTAAAACATAAACAAGACTGCTTTCTATCAGATTCTATTGCATTTTTACTTTAGCCCTTACTATTGAAGAAGGAAATTTTGGGAGTCCCCATTTAATTTTTAATCTGTGGTTTGGTTGTCTGTAATAAGGAGTAACTACTTATTCTTTCAATGTCACATCATGCACTGGTCTCATATATTGAAAAAAGATTAATCAAGCTCTCATTCTTGAAGGAGACATTTCTCCCCTAAAATTCTCCTGTGTTTTTTTTCTAATTATGATCCCATTTCATGATCTCAATGTAATATTTTCATTCACAACTATGTCTAAGTAATAAAATATCTGTCTGCAAAATGAACTGCCTAACAATTTAGTCAGTGGAAAAACTGAAAACATTTAACATATATGGCTGGGAAACGACATGACATTGGTCAACAGCCTGCTAGAATCAAGACACTAGAAATGGGCAATAATAAAATGAAAATCTCTGGTGCTCCATGCATTCATGCTGATTTAGAAGACAAGTGATACAATTTGCCTTAAGGAAATTGTGCACAAAAAAGCTTAGCAAGTTGGCATTTGGAGTTTATGCTCTATGCATAATGAAACTTCAGTTTCATTATGTATAGAGCATAATACATTTACATATAGAGTAAGAATCATTTACATATATAGTAAGGAAAAATGTTCTAGCTTCTATGATTAGTTAATATAATGGCTGATTGCTTATCTTATCTGCCATATCTGATCCTGTTTTTAGGGAAAATACAGAAAAACACACAGTGAAAATCTAATTGCATAAGCAACTATTTCTGGTAAACAAAAGCAGCTTTAAGAGACATGAGCACTGTCCTTTCTTCTGGGAAAGACGCGGGAGAAAATTATGTCACTGGGTATCACAAATGATATCCCTGGGTGCTGCTCCTGCTCCAGCATTAAGCACAGGATGTATGATGACAAGGCTTCCAGACTGTCATGTAACACATGTAAGTGAAACTCACCCTGGCAGAACACACAAGTAAAAGTTGAATTGGATGAAAAAGTTCTTTGATTTGCATTATCAAGTCATATCATAATGTTTGTTTTCTTTTTTCCCAAAAGGATTATACTTTTTCTCCTGATAGAATTTTTTTTTTTTATTTTGAGGCAGATATAAAAATTTTGTAATATTAATCCATAACTTTGGAAAAAATTCTTACTGATATTTTAGTCACAGAAAACAATGACCCAATTGGCATTGTTATTTTTTCTGTATATCTTTCTTTACAGTTTTAGGAAACTCTCATTTTTGTTTAAAACAGGGAGGAAAAAATTTTGGGTTTAATTTTAGCTAAGCTTTTTCCATATCTTAGGAACAGAAATCTTTAAATAGGTTTTTATTTAGTCCTATATTATTTAATTCTATATTATTTAATCCTATATTGACTAACTATATGAGACTCAGGGTAGAGTTTGAAATATTCTCCCGATGTTTGGGCTCTCTCTTGCCCCTTTTGCCTTTACAATACCCCACCTGCACTTGTGTTTGCATGATTGCCTTTCCATACCCCAATACTGATATAAAATTTGGCAAGTTTTAAAAGTTCAAGGATTTTTTATTTTTTATAATATAGGCCTCTGGCATTATGGGAATAGAAATCAGCAAAGGCATGAGGGTCATATGGGGAGGGGGGGAATTTGAGGCACTCCACACTTGTTAAAGAAATGAATTTATGAAGACTGATTTATTTTGAAAATACATATTTTCATGAAATTGTATATCTGGAACATGTTTGTCCTTTATTGAGCTGAAGGTTTTATTGATGAAAAATATACTTCCATGGAATCAAAAATCTAAGTCTGTTATGACAGCTATTGCTTAGTAGTGCATCCCAACAGAATATTTAACACTAGTTAATTACTTGCCACTCATCTGAAAACCCTTAAAATGTAATTGTCAGTCATGAAATTAAGAAGATGGAAGTTTAAGATTGATATGCATGACTTTTTCAAATTCCTTGTAGTGTATCACAGAAGAAAATGCAGTCTAAAGAAAATGAGGTGTTTCATGGCAGGGTGAAAAACCATATTTATACATACCTTTTGTAAACTAAAAAAGAATAAAACCAATAAAATGAAGAATAAATAATTAGTAGGCTTTTTCAGGAAAATTTCCAGGCATTGTCTGAAGTTTATTAGTAATTTTATGACTAAGCTCATGTTTTGAATATAACTCTTTAGTGTCTGAATAATCCTCTAGTGTTAAGAAAATAGAAATGAAGCAGTTTAAAACATATAGCAATGGAGTTATCATGCACGGCCACTAAAGGAAAACAACATAAGTCACCTGTTTAGATAAAATCTCCCTCATTATTGTGTAGGACTTTGTGGCTACAAGGATTGTAGCATACAGTACCCCTGAAATTCTTCTGTGTACCACTTTTTAATGAAAATAGGATAGGAGAGGTGTCGTGTTGTTAGTACAGAACTCATATTAATTATTCAGTATTTGCAAAGTTCTAATAGGATGAGAATCAGTTGTTATAGTCAGTATTTTCAATCTTTCTTCTCTGACATTTAGTGCATGTAAGATGGCAGACACACTATTTATCCATGCCCTTGGGTTTGTAATGATTACCCTTTTCTGCTATTTTAAGTTAGCAAGAGGTAGTACAGAGTAAATTGCAGGTAGATGAAAAATCAGATACATGGGTTCATTTGTCTCAATGTCCTTTATCAAAATATTAGTCCTCTAACCTTTTTGACTTTTCAGCTGTAGTATTTAATAAATAATAAATTCATTCTGCAATATAGGAGGTTGTATTTAAAAGTGTATGTTACCTGAACATTTCTTTCTGCTTTTCAGATTCTAAAAGTCACACTTTTTATATATTTTTGTCTAACTGCATCTTATCTTGAACAGTTGCCTTGGAGTTACGTATGACCCCACCATCCTTACATAGGACTTATGAAACCTGAAGGAAAATAAGCTTGGTGTTTCTTTCCATAGTGATAATACGATTTTGTACAGAAATTCAGGAAAGCTAAAATAGTAAAACTTTAAATTCAGAAGCTTATGTAAAACGTGATTTTTATTTATTTGAGCATATGTTACTTTTATTAATATAATCCACCCACGCCTTGAAGGCAGATGTCACTGGTATTTTCAGAGATTTCCCTCAAATCCTAAGAAACACATCTGTGTACTATTTTTATCTATGTCAACATTATGAGATACAAAAAGATACATTAATCCTGTTACATGGTAAATTAGGCAATAAGCTAAGGGCATTTCCTTTCTCTAATAAACCAACAAATATTTCTGGTTTGCCATCCTTATACTGGAAGTTTTCAGACTAGTAGAGGTGTTGAAAGCAATCAGAATGGAGTTGCAGAGATTTGGACACTATTTTATTTAAGTGAACTATGTTTGGGTTTATTTTCGATTTCATGTATTTCACTTAGAGAGCTCAAGGCTGTCCATCTTATCAGCTTTAAAAATAAGGGTCTGTTTCAAAGGTGCGTGGTTGCTTTTGAGAGGTGGATGCATGCTACAAAACTTGCACTTTCTGCTTCAGAAGGATGATTAACTGCCTCCTACTTACATACATAGACTGCTCAAGGCAGATTAATTAGCCCAGAAAAGAATTCTAAAAATACTTTTTCTTCTTATCAATTTCCCATGAAAACTTAATACACACTCCATTCCTTAAAATGACTTACTGCTTTGTGGATAGCAGAATACTATAAAAATGAACAGAGGTACTCTAGTGATTTAGTCCATTGTGCAAATATTTAGAAAGAGAAGTGTTGTGTCTATTAGTTCATAATTGTTTTAAAAAGAGGCCATTAAAATCTAATGCACCTTCTCAAATTTGATGATGTATTTTTCTCAGCATATTCAACAACCTGTGAACAGTAGAAAATGGAGATGGAATTCTCTCATTGCCTACTGCCTTTGGAGACATGTTTTCTTTGAACATCCTGTGTTTTGAATTTAATTTAGAAAAAAGACTTATTGAGATAAAAAAATGCAGAATTCATATTTTTCAACTTGTGTAGTCGTGGAAAAAATGCTTTTTCTTTCTGAGATTGTTAAAATTAGGTCTTTGTGATAATACTCTGCTTGATAAAACAGGTTATTGTATTGTCTGAATTATTATTTTTAAAAAATAGATCCCTATACATAAACATTCATTATAATTCATGATTAAAATGGACCAGTCTCTACACTAAGCAGATCTAAATATACACCCTGGCACTTATAAAAATTACTGGACTAATGTCAAGGTAAATTCTACTTGGTCTTTCAAGTTTGCTGCAACAACTGACTAGACAAATTACAGCCCCATAGCAACAGAGACTTGTCTTTTTGACATAGAAGTCATGAGAAATGTTTCTTTGGATGAGTTATACTATTCTGACTTAATTCTTGTGCTATTTATGACACAAATAGTGTAAACACTTATTATACAAGTTTTTCTATATTGAAGATTTTCTGGATTGGAGTCAAGTGGGGAGTGGAATGAGACAAGCAGTATCTTTAACCTGCTGGAGGATTTCTGAAGCTGAGTTTCACCTTTATATTAGGTGACAAACCAATGAATATTCTAGATAAATCTAGACATTCTAGATAAATGTAGACTGATCATCTTGGTTTCTCTCCCAAGAACTTCATTGTTGCTATATTGCATCTGAATAGGTCAGATTTGTTTCATTTATATCTAGTAGGCATCTGATCTGATGATGCAAATTACCCCAAAGCTTATAAAGTCCTCTGCACGCTCTAATGTGAAGGAAAGTAGCTAGGAAGGACATAAGGTATAATATTAAATACTGTAAAAGTGCTTTTTGTTACCTCAGGGATACCCTTTCCTTCCCTTCTCCAGAACGCTGAAAAGAGGACAGTTCTAAAGTCAGGGGCATTGGTTCTCTCTCTCTCGTGTGAGGTGTGTGGTTAATGTGTCTCAGAAGCTCAGAATTAGAATGATTTACGAATTCATTGCAGTTTCTGCCTGAGAGTGTATCTCACTTGCACTTATTCACATACACAAGCCAATGTGCACGTGACTGGCTGTAGACCCATTGATTTAACTCTGCACTGCCATGAGCTTTTTCAAAGGAAGTTAACATAGAATTTTTAGAAAAACCTAACGAGAACACCAAATCTGTTCTCTCTAAGATTCAGCAGTGGAGATGGATATTTTCACATTTTCTTGACTTGTTTGAAATTGTTTACTTGATATTGGTAACATTTTAATGTTATTATAGCTAATAGGTAAGTTATAGTTACAGTTATAACTATAAAAAAAGTTACAGATAATAGAGAAATAGATGGCTTTCAAATGACCAAAACCTGATATCTTTGAAACTTGTTTTGTCAAACTGTGCAATCCTTTATTCAAGTAAATAACTGTTCTTAGTTCAACAACTAATGCATGTACCAACCATAATAAGAATATTATCCTTCTGCTACAGGATCAATTCCCACATTTGAAGTTTTCAGTCAGATACTGCAATAACATTTAAAAAACCATTGCCAAATTCTTCATTTACAAAATTTTTCACTAGAACAAAAATAGCAGAAATTATTTATCCTTTCATTTGAATCTCCAAGTAAAACTGAAAAAAAACCCCAACAAACCTAAACAACAAAGCTAGAAACAAGTACAAATTCAGTTCAACAAAATGTGACACTATAAAAGGAAAACTACAATGACAAGATGATCAGCAAAATAGATACTGAAATTATCTCTCTTTGCATTCTGCTAAATAAGTATTCAAATTGTTGTAGTACTAGAACTGACTGAGAGAAGATAAAGGACCCTGAAATTATAAAAAATATGGAAGAGGGTTTACACAGAAAATATATTTATTGCTCCTTAAAATGAAATAGGTGGTTGTGATCAAGGATGGTGCCAGGCAGAAGATTTTAAGTAAACAATCTGAACTATTTTTGAAATATATTTACTTTCACCATGGAACTCATTCATAAAGCTGTGGTGGTTAAAAGAATGAATGGGAATAGTAAGTGGATTAAGCCAATTAACTAGAGCAGGCTAGGCAGAGCCATAGTCTTATTTCTGCAACATGAAAGGACAGAGAAATGAAACAATATTTCATATTTTTCCTAATTCATATATTCCCAATTATTTGCTACTCGCTTTCTTCAGAAACAAGACATGGGAATATTTGGACCTATCATTACAGTTGTTGGACTGCCTAGGAGAAAAGAAACTAGATATGTCTGTCCAAATTTAAACAGCTGTCGTACAAAGAGAGATTACAGGACTAAGTTCCTTCAATTTCTGAGGAAGATGATGGGCATGAAAATCGTACACACATGTAATGCCATTGGTGAGATAGAAAAAACCCCGTTTTTCATCTTACACTGTAAAAGATGGCACAGTAAGTAAATCAGACCTTACTTTTGAACCCCTTTGACAGCTGTTAGATAACAGTTAATTGTAAAAGAAATGGAGATGTTAAATCAGACTTTCAGAATTTTATGAAAGCATTATTGAAATGCCTTTTATGCGTTTGTCTTTCTATTTTGGGACAAGGATTGTTATTTTTCTTATGCAAACCCACACTGGACATTATGAGAATACACTGGCATAAAATAGTAAATTTTATTGAGAATATTCCAGTAATAAAATGAAGAAGCTCTCTGAAAGAAATAATTTGGATCACATCAAAAAAGCCTATATGAAAGAAACACACAAAAATTAAAGTACTTGAAGGTTTTTCAAAGAAGCAAAGCTTATTCCAAAAAACCAATTATCTGCATGATAAAGTATATGAATTATATAATTTATTTAGTATAGTCTCTAGTCACATTAAGGATTTAGTTTAGCATAATGAGCGTTTTCTTATGGTGAGAACAGCCAAGCACTGAAATAGGACTGCATAGAAATGTCATGTAATTTCAGGAACAGATGAACTTCTCCTGACAAATGTTAAAAATGGTGCATTGAGACTTGATCCTGGTTTAAAGAAATAGGATGGACTGTATGATCTTTCCCATTCCTTTTCAACTCTACTATTAAAAATTTCTGTTATTTTATAATTTAAGGAGAGTATCTAACATTTACCCAGCTTCAGTATTACACAATGCTAGATCCCAAAAGAAGACTTTGCTAAAGGTTAGATAACAGAACTGAGATCCCTCAATCCCAAGTGAAGTGCCTGAACACCCTGATTAACAGCTGCAAAGTCCTGTAAACATGTAAGCACAATAGTGCTCTTGAGGATCACACAAGTTTCTAAAGAGCCATGAGATCCTTATCCGTGTGTGCTGCAATGATGTGCAGCTGTTCAGGCATCACAATGCAGGCAGACAAGTGACTGCTCTGTCTTAGAGAGAGGCATGAGCAAGCTGCAAGTTAAAGCTCTTCTAAGTCACCATTGGCAAAGTAGTCACAGAATAAGGGATTTCTGTGCAGGCAGTTTACCTTGCTTCTCAGAGACTGCACAGCTATGTCAGGAACACAAATGCTGTGACAACGTTGTCAGACTTGACATGACTGCATACCGTTTATCTCCCCATAAGACAAATCTGAATCTGAAAACTGAGTAGTTCCTGATCTCTCTTGCTTGAAAAACTCACACAAGCAAATGTGCTCTGAAAATACCTGTTCTACAGTCTCTGATCTGAGCTCATGATATACCACATGCATTTGACTTTCAGTCCAGGCACACAGTGCCTCTTGCCTATTTATACACCCTTCAGGTATGTGCAAAAGCTAAGAACAGCAAGCAAACTCAGTAAGTCTACATAGACATTTCTCTTCAGAAATGTGGAGATTGCTGACTATTATCCTCTCTCTCCAAATTGCCCTTTAGCTTACAGGAGACCTTGGCAGAATACTGTTTGCCTCTGAATGCTTCAGGCCCACATCTCCACCTCCCCAGATGGGTGAAACTTAAGCTCATACACTACTCTCAAGCCTCCCTTTTGAAATATTTCCACTCTTTAGCAGAACAAGGAAATGAAAAAATCCTGGCTTTATTGTGTGGTTGGAGGAATTCTGTGGTCTGCTGTGCATGTTTCAAGGACAGGGTACATTGATTAGTGAAGAACTGAGGAGAGAAATAGGTTTTAAATGCCAGTTCTCTGCAGAAATGCCTGGCTCTGTGCTACAAGTGGTGCCCAATAGAATGAATGGATGTTTAATTTTATTTCGAAGCACAAGTTAAAAACTTTTACAATAAAGCAGATACAACAATTCTGCTCAGCTTGTTTTCATGCTCTATGTCTGAATCTTAGCAAGTTGTTGCTGAGCATACTTGTTATGTTTCCCTCTCTGAGACACCTCGCTACATAAACAAAATACGGAGCCAATGCACTTAGCCCAGAGATCTGGAGACAGCTGTGGAAACCAGGCATCTAAGGATGTAGGCAATATCTACTCAGCAGTCATTGTCACTGGAGTTTATGGATGTAGCTCATAGTCCAGAGATGGTGGGTTTATTTTATATGCTTTACTTTCCATGTAAGGTATTGCTCCTTCGTGTAGAAGCAATTTCAGTGAGATTTCTCAGCTTCCTAGTGGTGAACATTTATCAAGACCATAGACTGTCTCTGCAAATTATTGGTCCTTGAAATGGTCCTTATACTACCCCTTCCATATGTTCCTGAGAGCCATCTAGTGTCTTGCTCTCCTCTGGGAAAAAAAAAAAAGTAGAGCATATGAACATGAAATAAAGCTATGCTTCTTTCACATGCATAGTCTTAAAGCTTTGCAAGCTTTCCTTTCTAATTTCTATAAAAGTACTTAGGTTTTCTTGAGAAATAGGCTAATGTTTCACTGCTTCCTCTTCCAATACTTCTACCTGATCATTTTAATTAATTCAACTTCTTACATGGGAAGAAAATGTGTGAATTTAACTTGGCACTAGAAGAAATTCCTTACAGTCAGATCCAACAAGTTAGAATAGTCTTCTGGTGGAAGAAACAAATCTCTGTATCTTCAGGAACTTAAAATTGTACTAGGCAAAATATTCCATCACTGCATTGGCAGTTTATATAACAATTTTCTTAATTTGTCTGTTCTTCCTGTTGATCCAATGGTTTTCTGAGGAACCTTTCTGTAATGGATTTCAGGGCATGACTGGTTTTCAGATAAAAAAAAGAGAGCCTTGAATGTCTCAATTGTATTTCTAATAATAGAAGTGAATATTCAGTATGCAAAATTTCCCAGGCACTTTTAATGAATTTAATTGGGTAGATCTGTCTAACAGATTCTTGCTCTCTTTTTTTGATCCAGTGACTTTAGGAGAAAGTATTTGCACAGAAGTTTCTAGTATACCAATATAATACAGCTTGTAAACATTTGGGTGGGATTTTTTCCACTTATTCTGTTAAGATGATTGTCTGTCCTTTTGGTAGTAGGGAATGTAACCTGCACTTGCAGGTGCTGGGAAATCTGCACTGATAGTGGCAAGTGGAATGAGATGGGAGGCTTTAGCACGGGCCAATAAGTGAATTCCTGTGTTCTTCAGATTCTTTAAAAAGCTTCCACATATTTAATTCATAGAGCTGATTTGTATATTTGTTTATTTCCACTACAATTTTTGTGTTACATTCATGTTTGAGTGAAAATGCAAGTCTTCCCATTAAAGGACATAGGGCTGTAGAATAAATTAGGCTGGAAGAGAAGTTTGGACATTTTTCTAGTCATTGCTCCAAGGCAGTACCAGTTACAAAGTTAGATCAGGGCCTAAGGTTGCATTGAATGTAATGTGACAAAAAGATGAGAGAGCCCCACCTTAACAAAAGGCCTGAAAACTTATCTTTTTAACTTGCCACCTGTGTCTTTTCTAGGGCAGAGACTTCTTTATCTGTTTTTTCAAGTCAAATTTTAAAATGCGCTCCTAGCTGCACAAGCTCCACATGGTCTTACTGGAATGCCTTGAAAGTCACCTTTTCTGTCAGTTCTGAGGTCTGCTTTTGGAATCTCGAGGTCAGGAGGTACCAGTCCCTTTAACAGTCAGGGTTCCCCAAGTACACTTGGCAACGTGGAGCTGGGTCTGGAGTGCCTTTTTGGTGCTTGGGCAGGCCAGTTTCCCCCTCCTGACACCCGCACAGCACTCAGGACAGCAGCACCAACACCCGCGGACTCCGGCAGGCAGGAGGGAGCTGTGGGTGGCAGCGCTGACCCCACAGATTCCCTTAAACCAAGACTGCTATGAAAAGTGCTCTGTAAGCTCCTGCCTTCCTGGGAGGCTTCTTTCTGTCCACCATCTTTTCCCTTTGCCTCTCAGACCACATGGTTGCCTGGAGGGCACCATCCTGGGGGAGAGAGTTGACACCATTCCCCCTTTGTCTCCCTACATGCGGTCACCATCTTGGAAGAGAGGTATCCAAGCATTTTAGGCATCTCTTTTCCCCCTGAAATATCTGAGATTTAGGAATTTTGTATCTAGTGATTTTTTTTTTTCTTTACCCATTGCTCATGTGCTTGTTACTAAACTGTTAATTTTTCGCTTATATATACCCGTATTTGTATTGGTGGAAAGGGATTGGTTAGAATTGAGGGGATGTAACTAATTTTGAGTGTCCACCTCTTTAAATTGTCTTAAACCAAGATGCATGGTTTCTTCCAAGAAGAGAAACTCTTCTAGAGATTCTCATCTGACCCAGGACAAAACAAGCAAGATAAAGGACCTCACACACACATTTGAAAACAAATCACACAGTTTATGATACACTGAAAACAGGCAAATATGATGAACCACCACAATGTTCTTAAGGAGTATCTAAGGGATATTAGTTTTCTAGGGATCCTGATCACAGATGAGTTGTATCCAAACGAAAAGATTAAGCTGCTTTTTGAAAGAGGTGAAGCCAAATTTTCTTCTCTTTTAAATGTCCCAATCCTTCCCAACTCCAGAGCTACTTCTGGCTACAAATTGCATTTAGTTTCTCACATGTAAATTGCCTGTTATTTACTTCATGTAATTGACTCTGATTGATCTAATTTAAGTAAATATTCTGGATCTCATTAATTACTTAGAACCTTAGCTTGCATTCTCCATGAGCATAGCTGTTAATTACTAAATTTCTTCAGGCCAAAAAGATTTTTTTTGTGTTTTAATAAATGTTTTGTATCCTTTTAACAAATTAAATAATAAGAAATACTAAGCAACTCTGTGTTAAATGATCCAGTCTATTAAACAAAGACTTTTGTTGTCAGAGGCACAAATACTTTTAATTTTTACATGAAAAATTCATAACAATTTCTATTTAATAATGGCTCAATATGGAGAAGGCCAGCCAGATAGATTAAAAAATAATTGTATCTAAACCAGAATGCATTTAAAATATTTTAAGCTTTTCTTGACTTAAATAAATTATTTTTGTTTTTCTTTCCAAACAATTTACTATTTCATAGTCTAAGATTTATACCGATTACTGTCTCTGAATTCAGGTATTCTGGGACCTATAAAGTAACTGACTCAGATTAAAAACAGAGCTATTTATTAATTTCAACCATCTGTAAATTGAGGTTTTAAATCTTTTCTCCTATTATCCAAAACTTTTCATGTGGAATCACGTTGCCTAGATGAGGGGTTACATTCTTCAGATCTAAATGTTTAGCCAGCCATATGATGGAGAGGGATTAAATTTGCTTTTTTTTCTTAAGGAAATTTCACGGCTGATTTGAATACACACATGTGCCCTTTGATTGCCGTAATTTTCAAATAGTGCATTTCTTAATGTTTGCCTAAAAGGATAAATTCTCAGAGATTAAGGGATTAGGGGATATTAATAAACACACTTTGCCACAAAACAGGTAATAAAACCTTGCAGTGACTTAATAGATGATTCCAGTACATTATTTTTTGAGACTCCAGGAGTTATACAAAAAGGGGGATAATCACTGTGGCTATTTTTGCTGTACAACTGCGTTATGCCATACTCTTGGCTGGTCAGGCCCAAGGTCACACTTACATCATGGATAGCAGGTGTATAATAGTGACTACAGACCATCATTTTGACATCTGCAGAACTGCCCAGAGTGCCTTGTGTGCATGACATTTGCTTACAATTCCCATCTCGAGTTATTTTCCCTGCAAGATGGCAGTGTGAGAGCTTGAAATCCTAAGCAGCAGTGAGAGATGCTGTCAATGGGATCCCTGACAGTCACCACAGCTGATTTGTTCACAATCCCTGTGGAGCCTGTCCTCTGCCTACTCACTTGTCTTGTCCCTCTCAGCTGGCAGTAAATTGAAGCTATAATTTCCCTTGCTCTGGCTCCAGATCTTTATTCACTCTAGCTGTCCAATCCCTGTGTATGGACTGAGAGGAGTTCCAGAGTGTTCTGTAACGATGGCTGCAGTATAATCTTGGAGTGTAGAAGAGGGAGTCTGTGTGATGTCTAGAGCTTGTGGCATCAGGTAGCCATCAGAGAGGAAGGAGAATCAAAGAAGTCCCTCAGTGAATGACGCCTGTAATCAATTTGCTTTTGACACAAAACCACAGAAAGCAGTAGTCCTGCCAGAAAGGTGATTTCCAAGATTTCAGTTAGTTTTCCATGTGGAGCAAACCAAGCTCATTTTTAAACCAATGCCATGACACAGAATCTGTGGCTATTTACATGAGTCATCTAGGAATGCTTAGACATGTCTACACTCTTGTCAAATACATATATTGCATATGGTTTCTAGCATTGCTGGAGGGCTGGGCTCTGCTGGACAGCTGAGGTTTGATTGCTAAAATAGTCTTCCTTCTGGACTGAACAGCAAAATAGTCTATCTAGGCTGTCTGTATTCCTCCTTCCTTTGCCAGTTCTGAATTACAAACTGCTAAGCTTAATGGAAACACTATCTATCCCCTTATCTGTGGAGAGATATGCTATCTGCTCTTAAAATATCTGTTCCATTTATTTTTCATGGCTTTTACATTTTCACTACTTAGTATAAAAGAGTTCAGCACAGATTTCTAAGATTTGCTTTCAAATTTTCAGTCTTCACAGGAGTGACTATTAGATGGAATTCACTTGTCTTTGTATAGTTCCACTGAGAATGAGCATTTCTGTAAGTTTGTTCTATTCCTTTCTAAATTGTTGCCGATTACCTCTATGATCTGATTCAAGATTCATTGCCTCAGACCTGAAGGCTACTGATGAGGAACTTAAGCGGAGTTCTGTGGGAGACTCTTTTTTCCTGTGGTTGGTCAGGGACAATGACTGACAATGAAAGACTATGCTCTTTTCCAGAGGATAAATCAATCGTGATACAAAGTGAATACATAATTCTTTTCAATTATATTCTAAATAGTTGATAATTGAACAGTTTCATTCTTGATGTGGGTTAACTCCTAGAAGAGTAAAAAGTCTTTGAAAATTTAATTCTCTCTGGGATGGTCTAACACACCGTGAACTTACAAGCTTCCAGGCTTAATGGGCTTTCCTTCCAGCTTGCCAGTTCTAATTAAAGCAAACTGTGTTTCAGTATGTTATTCTATTCGCTTGCATAAAATCACTCACATTTGCATCAGCCTGTCAAACCTCATATTTGATCCTGCCTGGTCTCCTGAATGAAGCAAGAGATTTCCTTTCTTTTTCTTCTGGCCATTGTGGTCTTCTGAATTAATTACTCTAACTCTTTGCTTCTGCAACTGTGAACCTGACAGGTAGTACATTTCTCATTAACAAGGCATTTGCTAGTTCTGATATCACACTGCTACTTTTCTTTGTGCCTCAGTTAGACCATTTCCTAGTCAAAGAAAAAGTAAGTTGAAGGGTCTCAGAGGCTATCTATATAAAAATGGCTACATAATGGCACAGATCCTACAGACAGAAACTAGGCAAAATTTTCTTCCATTAGCAAAGAAATACTGATTGAATTTCCATTACTCTCTTAATTCCTTTACATCTTAATATACGTTAGTAACTTTAGTTGTGATTATGACATATAATCCTCAAAAATACCATGGAAAATGCAGTGATAGGCCAGCAAAACTATTCCCACAAACTCTTTATAAAGATATTGCCTTTTACTTTGAAAAATTAGGTAATGACAATGTAAACCAACTGACTGTCTTTTCTTGTTAGATATATTTGTTTTATTTACTTCCACAATTAAAGCGTTAATTTAAAAAAGAAGCAGAATCTAATCCTCTCCATCAAGAAAATTTGCAAACTACTTTGCAAATCATACACTTTTGCTCTGTTGATACATAGTTCCTTTATAGTGAAATAGAATGTTTATCTATGTAGAACCACTCTCTATATATATTTCAAACAGATACTCTATTGTATAGTATTACATCAAATGCAAATCCCATTGTGATTTTTCAGACTGATTATGTTTTAGCTAGGGCCATTCAGCCATATGTTTAATTTGTTCCTACTGCTTTGTAATATTTGAGTGCCCACTGGGCACCAATGCCACTGAGAAATCATGGTATGATTAAGTTTGTTAGGCAAAAGCAGATCTGAGATGCTGAGAAACAAAGGATCCAAGTTTAAATCAATTGAAAAATTAAAATATTTGGTCAGCCTCAGCCGACCTTGGATCACACCCAAGCTTATATTTGAGACTTGAAAAGACTATCATTGACAGAGAGTCTCTTAAGCAAAAAATTATTCTATAATGCAAGAGGAATAGGATTTTTAATCAGTGAAAGTGATACGAACTGCAGTTTGAGATATCGGAAACACTGAAATGTCAGTAGTTGTACTAAACAGTCACCAAGAAAAAAATATCATCAGTAGTTATCTTCTGAAAGAAACACAATTAACCTGACACAGTTTTTCTTACTATTTCTTACTATCCTTATTTCTTACTATATACTAATTGAATAGTATTTGATTTGTGATTACAAAAGAATTACTGTTCCTAAAGCCTTCAGGTATGTATGTATGTATGTATGTATGAAGACCATTTCCTTGCTGCAGGCACTTTCATAAAATAATATCAGCAAAAACTCGTACAGTGAAGGCATCCATGCATCCGTCAGTACAATTGGCTTCACTCAGGAAAAGTGTCTCCTCACAGCAAGGGTTCATACACCATCTATGATAGAAGGGCTGCAGGACTGATCTAACATTAGTGCACAAAATATTGTACACACAGATTGCTGGAAATGTAAATGTTAAGTTGGCAATGTATTATAAAAAGCCTGGTAGACCTTAGCTGATACGATTTTGCTCTCAGAGAATTTACTATGGACTTATATATTGAGGATGACTCTAAGAAATTCTAACCTTTAGTAATTTTTAAGAATCTTTTTATCCTCTTTGATATTTGTAACTGTAGTGAACTTTAGTATACCCAGCTCCAGCTTCTGTCGGGATTAAAAAGCTCCCCAAAGCTCATTACAATTATATCTATCAGAGCAATATCTGTGTTAGAAAACAAGTTATAAATTCCCTACTGAGGGAAATGGTCAAACTGAAACCTTCAGCTCAAGGTCTTGTGTGCTATTACTCAGATATACTCATCATGCTTTCTTACTATAGCTAAGCTTTCTTACTCATACTAAGACTCAGATATACTCATCTGTTCTGATGCTCAGTAAATAGAAGCAAATCAACAATACTCTTGAAAAGAAGGAAAAGGCAGAGAAACCTAGTGTTCTACCACATGGGATTTCATCATTCTAAAGGATGGATTTGGAGCATTGCAATTACCCAGCTGCTCAGCATTTTGTTATGTCAGTTTTCCTAGAATAGTCCTTCCAGACCTGTTCTTTATGTTTGCCTCTGGCGATCTAAGCATGCTCTAAGGTGCCATTTTTCCCATTTGGCCATGTTCCTCAAATGAGAGTTTATTTAGCTCTAGTAAGCAAAATATTCTGCAAATTCTTCACCTTCCAGCCCACCACAATAGTTTATTTAATCCTTTCTCCTAAATTTTCTGTTCTGTATGGAGACTTGTTTGACACATCTTTTACAGCATTGTTATAGAAAAGTTCAAATAGTGGTTTTTCTTGTATTTGTGTGTTTGTTAACCAATCAAAATTATTCTAGTAGTCAGACATAAAAAATATTAGTGTGAGGGGCCTGAAGAAAGAACTGTTGATGGAGCAATAACAAACTTTTATGTTCTAATACAAAGTAAATCCCCTTGAACTTTAATCTCAAGTGTTAGAAATTTTTATCAGATTGTCCAACAGATTATTGGACAAAATTCTATGAATAACCCTTCTTAAAATAAGATTTTTCAGTTATGTCTGTTCCCAGACAAGATCTTACACAAATGTTGGGTTATGAAGCCATGTTGCCATTTATATCAAGAATTTCAGCTATATCTTGTAAGTTGTTCTGATATCTCTGTGATGGTTCCTCAGTCCACATTTGCATTTGCTGATTTTTTGGCCATCATACTTTATTTTATTTTCTTTTTACCTAAGAAATTAACATTGCACATACTGCTGTCATATTTGAAGATTCTTATAAGGCCTTTTCTCACCTGTGTATATCTTACCTGCTTAGATTAAAACTCCCTGAAGCAATGCTAAAGGATAATATCAGTCTGTTGCTGCTTTACTTGAAGCAGTCTGAGTCATTAGTGACTTTTTAAACAATTAATATATAATCATTACTATGGCTTATTCATTTCAATTATGCTGAAAAAACAATAATTAAAGATTAAACAATTGCTTACAAATACCAAGAAGGCTCAAACCATATGAAGTTTAAAATTATTGTTTGCATAAAAGGTACTTTAATATAATTTCCATCGCTTCAAAGAGTGACATTCTGTTTTTACTTCTGTCACATAAAAGTCTACCTGAAATCAATGAAAATTGCAGTTAAGGTGACTGAAGTCTGAAGTTGCTTGACTTTAGGGTCTCTGGTGAATAAGCTGACCAAGCCTTATGCTTTGATGAGCAGGTGAATACAGAATTATCTCATTTCTTAGTGTAGTTCTACTGAGACAGTCTGTTAGGTGACTACATTACCTAAGCTATTAATATATGGGTAGATAACTGGAACTGGAGAATCATAGGTCCTTACTGGTCTCCTGCATAGTTTCAGATTTAAGCAAATCACAAAATTATACAGGACAGGAAAAGAAGTCTTTGTCAAAAACAAAGATATGGTAACATAAAAGCCAAAATTTAATATGGTACTTAATGTGTGATAAGCCAGCAGAATCTGTTTGTGTTGGTTGTGAGGATATCTGCCTTTTTTCAAGTGGTAGTAACAGTTCAAGAGGTCTCTAGGGATAGAACTGCAGTACTTCCCTTATGAACCACAAAGAAAGGGCAGTGGTCTGCACCAACCAATTATCACCAAAAAAAAATCAACCCACCGACTTCACACTGGATGTCCCAAAAAATAAAGAACGCAACATATAAAAAGCCTCTAAAACTTAATGGAAGATGTATATACGAGTGTTGCTTCCCATCTCTGTGAACTTTTTGTTAACACTTTTGCCATCAGATATGAGGATGCTGAGCACTGGAAGAGGATTTAGAAACTGTGGGTGGGGTCGATGGTTAGTGGCTTTGGGTAATGTGTCTTCTCAGCCTCAGCATTGTCCTGGATACCTGCTATGTCTGGAAAGCTATGGCAGAAAGTCCTGCATTAATTCCAGCTTTCACATCCAAGGTGATTTTTGGAGCTGTGTGGATGAGCTAAAGGTTGCCTGGACACAGACATTTTTCCTCTCTGAATCCTGCAGGTCTGCCGTGTGCTTCCAGGAACCAGGGTGCCACTTGAGTGAGTTGTGCACTTCCCTTTTATAGGTTTATATCTTTTAGTGAAATTAATTTATTCCTTCCGATGAAGGATTAAGAAGAAGTGCAAAAAGGGAGGAAAACACTGTGGAGACAACAGTTCTTCCAGTCCAAAAAAGGACTCATTCTTTCTGGCTTCACCTATTTTGGCCCTGCTTAGATCATCTCTGAGTGGATTACCACAGACCTTACTGATTGAGAAATGAAATGCAGGATCCAGCCAAGGGCATTTCTGCCTTTGAATGTGTTTTTATTATAGTTCATCATCCAAACTTTTCTGAATACTCATCTCTCAGGTTTCCCTGTCTTACATTAGTCCAACAGCTTTTTCTATTCTGAACATTAATCACTGCTTTCCCTAAGTAAGTCGAAATGTCCTCTAACATTTATAATGACAGATATGCCGCTACTTCAGCAGCTTCTGTGTGTCCTTCCTCTCCTGGCAGGGCTCCCTAATGTCCCCCCTGTCTCCTGGCACAGCTCAGCTTTCAGGTGTTAATATTCCTTTCACTTTTCTGTTTGGCATTTCCATTCCTCTCGTCATTAATAAACATCTGTTGCTCGAGTTCTGTGATACACTATTAATCATCCAGCTAAAGTTACCAGGTACTTTTTTTTTTTACTTAATCAATTTTTCCCTGCTTCTTCTTGCACTGTCACTTTGATTGTGTTTGAAAAATACTGCTGTCTGTAGATTATTCTAAGCAAAGATTTTCTTCACTTTTGTCAAACTGGAAGGTGTGCAAGTATTAACAAAATATGAAAGTTCTATTAACCTTCACATTCATGACCCAAAGAAAATTCAGTTGGAACCCAAAAGATATAAAAAAGCTTTTAGAAATATTCTTTCAGGAGAAAATCGAAATTGTAACAAATGAGAACTGGTTAATTTGTTTCCGTATTCTTCAGTCTGAAAAGAATTCTTTCATTGAATTACAGATAGATCTTTATCCCTTTAAATTTACCAGTTGTAGGTTTTCCATAGCATCACAATTTAAAAAAAATCAGTTCTAAAGACTTCCATGATATAGCTTACCTAAGAATCTATGGTCTAATTCAGTATTTTTCTTGTACGTGCCTCGATCTGGATGTGGAATTTCCAGCATCTACCTGAATTTGCTTTGATTTCAATGATAAAATTTCAGTAGCTATCCCAATTTCATTATTGAAACTGTAGATCATTGTAAGTAGATGAGAATAATAAATGCTAAGATTCATGTATTCATTTTTTAAATATAATTTACCTACATCTCCAGAATTTGAAGCCACCCAACTGCTTTTAGAGGTCAATCAAAGAATGACATAAATGCATCTAACCAAATATTACATTTTTAACCCCAAAGCATTGAAGTCAAACCCAAAAGATAATGGCAGTTGCTTCTTACATTGTAGGTAAAGTTAAACTATATCCTTTCTGAGAATACAAAGTATGATAATTTTCCTCTGTCCATTCCTGAATACTAGTACTTAGCTGGTCTTCCTGATAGAAAACAGAAAAATGCTTAAAAGTTTTTCACATGAATTTCCATTGTTCAGTTGAACCAGAAGTCAAAACAATGCACAAAGTTGCTGCATTAAGCAGCCTTTTGAATTCAGGTACAGAAAGAGTAATAAGGAGTAGTCCTTCCTACTAAACTATTGGCTTATTTACTATTAAAAGAAGATACAGATGTTTGTATAAGCTAAATTTAATTAATATAGTATCTATGTTCTGAATAAGGCTGAAGCTCTTTATTCTTTCATTGAAAGCGTGCTCATGTGTGCCTGAATGTCCTTTCCATATGCATGAGCACTCACAACCTGCAGCACCAAGAAATTAATAGTCTGCACTGCCTTTCCAAAGACAAAGTCGAGACGCCTGAGTCACTTTACTATTGATTCACGGATAGGCACTGCCAAGTTGTTACCAATAAAGTAATTTCCTAAAATCCTAGCAGTTGTGGTCTAAAATTTATCACTATCTTTATGCAGCAAAACATCACTTTTAAAGGACAGAAGAAAATTAATTAGAAATCCAGTGACATTCAGATGGCAGTAGCAAAGCTCCCTGAAAAAATGCAATATATAAGAGAAGTTGTGTTGATAGTGGGGAAAGAAACTGTAATGGTTTTGTGGTTTTTGTCTAAAAAATCACTAGGGAAAAGGATTTAAAATAGTGATTCATCTGTAGTATTACAAATCACATTATAGTTCAAGAAAAAATTTAATTGGAATAATCCCAGACAGTGTTCTATACAACTAAAGTAAAATAGTGTATTCACAAAATGCATGGTTACCTAAAGGGTTTCTTATTTCTCAGAAATGGTTGGAGATTAAGCCGGTGGTGGTCAGATCCACTGTTATTTTCAGCACTCATGCTCTGCCACAGAGAAAGCCCATGTCATTTTTCCTTCCTATAAATATGACCTCATCTATCTTACTGCTGGGGTAACAGAAGAGGCCTGTAAGATCCTTCTGTAATTTAACTACAAAATGACTCTTTTTTTCACGCCACTATCTTAATGACATGTTCTTCAGTTACTGATACTATTTTGCTGCTTTGTTTTCTTGCTTTCCAAACTTACTGTATTGCTATAGAGCCAGCATTCAAAGGCCCAGAAACATCTTCAACAGACATGTCAGTTCAACATTTTAACCAAGATATAAGCAAAATTATATATATGGGGTTTTTTTCTGTTAAAGTTAACTCCATTTTAAACTGGAATAACATTTTCCTAAAGTTATTAAAACTGAGATCTGCCTCCTCAATTTCATCTCTGTTCTCAGCAGTATGTACACCATTTGCAGTTATGAAAATTTTCAGGTATTTGTGCTAGTTCCCTTGGCCCAGTGGCACAACAAAATGTCCAGCAACAAAATGTCCTTGACACATTATCTTGTCTAGAGAAGATAAAGTCACAAAAGAATATGAGAATCAACCCTTAGTTTACATTGAAAAGTATTATATAATCTCCCTGAAAATGTCAGTTCTGGGTTTGTTCCTTCCCTGGATCCAATTGCTACACTGAAATTTGGGCTAGGTACCTTTGCCCTCTGCAAGGCCAAAAATTCCGCAGAGATATTTCTTCTGGCAGCCGCTTTGCCAAGTCCCATTAGCTGGAGCTATGCACTCTCTTCTGCTCTGAACCCCGTCTCTAGCCATATATAGGTTATGATTCCCCAGGGGATCCCTCTCATTCCAGGAACCAAATTCTCCATTGGAGAGTTCTAGCATCAGCCCTTGGCTGTTTGTCCATAATTCTTTCCAGTTCCTAGCCTTGTGTGTAGCTTCAAGCATCCACTCTCTTTAATCTTCATCCTTTACCCTAGGCTGAGCTACAGGGAGCCAGGGCCTTTTGACTCATCTAGAAACAAAACGAAAGTTATTTTAAAATGCCAAATTTCCTTTGACAGCTATTCTCTATTATTATTTCCTTTGTAGCTCTGGGCTTTCCTTCCTCTCAACCCTATACTGACTCTTCGGCAAGATGCCCTTTGTCTTCCTCTCTTCCTCACAGAGAAGAATCATTCTCATGTCCACCATTTGCCTCTCACAGACCCTCTCTGACTATTTTATATCTGTATTGTGTGACCTTTTCTTTCTTAACTGTATACTGAGCCATTGGTCAAATTTCATGCTCCATCCAGGGACTAAACCAGTAGCAGCTCTAATTCTGTGTAGTTTCTGGGGACCTCCATGGATTATTTTGAAGTAAGTTTGTGTTTATGTATACTTGTGAATAATGTACCAGAGAATTAGGAGAAAAATAAAATAGAAAACATGAAGAGTTTAGGGTATTTGCTATCCAAACAGTACTAAGGAAACAAAAAGATTCTTGCTATACTTTAGAAAATTGAAAATATTTGTAAATTTTTCTTACATAGCCCTCTGCTTTTTATTTTTGTTTGGTTTTTTGGGGGTTTTGTGATTATTGTATAGCCTGCATTACCCGAGCAATTTGCACTACAATTGACTTTGCTCAAGAGCTCTCTACTGTGTTAGTATGAACTCAGTACTAACATGAACATTTATGAAAAAAGGCTCATGGAAACCTGCTACATGTGACAAGTCCCACACATTGGTCCCCATTCTACACATTGTGTTTATATCACAATTACCTTGACCGTGTTGTTCATGACAGTAGTGGTACAAAATGACAAAAACATCAGTGAGGTTTGAACAATTCTGCTGGCTTGGCTCTAAGGTAATAGCTGAGCCTAATTGTGGGAAGGGAGGCAGGATTCTACTCATCAAGTCATCTGCAGTCTATGCAGATTGTGTTTAAACCTGCTTCCCCAATTCACCCCCAAAATCTGCAGTTAGCCACTGAGATTGAATGAAGATACTCAGAAAACCTTACAAGAAGGCTAGAATGTTCAGTTACCTGAGAGTATTTCTTGTAAGGAGCTGAAATTAGAGAAATTATCTTTGTCCTTAGATGAATGCTCTGGGCACAGTGACTGATTTTGCAAGAGCTGTATCCTGAAATACAGATTTTAAGGCCTACTCAGAAATAGACATAACCAGGACGTGCCCGAAAAATGGCAAGATTTAAGAAATATCTCCTCAGTGTTGGTTTTGGCTGCCTCAGCTGATGCAGGATGTATTTTAAAGCATGTGCATAGAGCACTTAGTGTTATAGAATGCACTTTTTTTTAAAAAAAAAACAACCCAAACCAAAACAAAAAAAAAACCTAGTTGAAAATCTAACAGGTCACTTTTCTCTCCTTCCTCCAACTACATAACTGATTGTGGGGATCCCTTGTACTCATTTAGCAGTCTGTTAACCTGACTTTGCTTTGAGGAGCAGAGAGGAAGGTTGGTAGTACACTGAAGGCATTTATAAGGTACTTTTGAAATTAATTTTACAGATTAGACTAAAGGTTGACCACATTATTTGATTAAGTACATGTAAAATAATGTTATTAAAAAGTGGTTTCAAACACAAACTCAGGATTTCAGTTTTGTTTCCTTATAATATAAATACAGATGAAAAACTAACGGACTATTGAAATGGAGTGGATGCCTATTATAGAAGTTCTTCTCTTTCTCTGAGAAAGATCTGAAATATAAGGAACTTTTGCAATTCAGTGAAATAATTATTGACTATTTGAATGAATAGCTAAACTTGGGTTCCACATATTTCAATGCAGAATGCTTGGAAAAAGAAAAAAATGCTTCTACATCTGAGGATGAGAAGGATCCAAGTACTTTGTCAGGTGTGCTGAGCCTTGATTACATTTACGCCAGATAACAGACTTGATCCCAGAAGCTCTGGTAGTGAGAAAATGGTGTCCACTCTTACAGATTCCTGGTGCTTCTTTCTTTTCCTATAGACTGTTTTCAAGTAGTTTCCCCTCACCTTCTAGGTTGCTTCTCCCTTCTGATCACTCTCTGTACCTGTTTCTTAATACCCTTAATGAGGAGGAGATACAGCAGTTTTTTTGTCTGCTGTGTGTTTTGAGGATTCTTTGTTGCATTATATCAAAGCTTTTCTTTCACAGGACACCTGTTTCAACAACAGGGATAGACAATGCTCTCTCAGAGATGCTTCTCAGCCTTCTCATTTAGTGCTCTATTTGCCTGAGTCCCTAATCCTCCTTTACTGCCTGCTGCTCAAAGCATGTTTAAATGAAGGAAGAAAAGGCCCTCAAGAGTGATAATGAAGGACGTTCTTCCTATTGTTTTACTCACTATAAATCCCATAAGATACTTAGAAAAGTTGGAAAGATAAAGATGAAGAAATATGTCAGAATGAAGAAGGTTATTAATTGCCCACGAGTCTATTCTGTTGCAAAAATCTTTCCATGTTGACTTTTTGCTTGCTATTTTTGTCACTCTTATTTTTTTAGATGACCAGATGAGCCAAAGCTCTGGGGATTATTTAAAGAAGCTAGTATGGGACTTTCCAATACTGTAATTCCCATAGTGTCATTAATTTTTCTCCTTGTATGCACCACCTTTATTCAGTCTCAAATCCTGGATAGACAATACAACTTGTGTAGAATTTAAGTAATTTATGTGCTTGAGGTTTTTCTCAAATCTTACTTCTGTAGACTGAGAAATTTTTTTGTGAGCTCAATATTTTTAAGGTTGTGGCAACTATTTTTTATCAGATGTGTTTGACCTATTGCAAATATTCTGCAGACAAAATACAGAGAGCATGTGCATGGCATTAATTATATTGGCAGGGTCAACAGCAAGGAAACAGGGAAATGCCAAAGGTGTAAATGACACACAGCTGTGCAGTATAGAATCTCTAGGACAGATGCTCTCTGAAAAATCCTCCTTCTTAACAAATGACTTTTTTCATCACAATGAACAGTGTCAGTAGATCCCATTAGTTTGCTGTATGATTGTATAAGATTCTGTATAAGGTTACAAACAGAAATGTTGTAGCTCATCTTGCTTTGAGTATTGTTGACTGTTCATGTTTCTCTCCTATTATTAGGCAGTACTTTATGGCACAATTTATGAAATGGACATTTTATGCATGTTTAGATTTTCTTTCAGTGGGGGAAATTACTTATTCTTTAAGTACTTTCAGCATGTGTCTTTTTGTCAAAGGTCAGTATTTCTAGTTAAAATATTATCCTGTATTCTGAACAGAAATTTGCAATATTAATGGAACATACCTTCATAGACTGAAGGAAGCATTAAGGTAAGTGTGATTACTACAGTTTCTTTCAGAGAAAATATTTCTTCATTTGATACTCTCCTAGTTAAAGTCATTATGGCACCAACTGTGGTGCTATGGGTGAATCAGAGTTCTTTTTATTGTAGGATAGCAGTTGATGATTTAATTTATTCTTATTTTTGGGAACTGAATACTGCTAAAAATTCTATTGCATAGAATACAGTATATTAAAAAATTTAAAAAGTATATGTGAATTAGAGTCTGTAAAGAGGTTTCTAAATCATCTAAAATCTGTCTAAAAGGAGTATTTTGACTGGACTTTGTGGATATTTGCAGTCTAAAATGCTTATTCATTCTTTCTCCCTTCCATAATTCACTACTTGGGACAGAAGTTTGTGTTTTGGATCAATGTGAATCAGACTCCTTGGCAGAAGCCAAATGTCTCTGGGACCAGGAAAGAAAGAACACTACTTGTGTCTTACTCCCTTCCTGAAGAACTACTATATGAGTATTTCATTATACCTAGCGGTCCATTTTCCAATTTTTTTAGATCTGTACATGTATTTGAGGCGACAATCTATGTATTTCCATCTTTTGTATGCAGAGCAGAAATGCTTTTGCCTTACTAATCCAAGAGATGTAAATATTTCTGAGGACAAGCATGTTTTTCATACCAGAGTTTCAGTTCTCTAATGTTGTGGTAAAGTCACCATCAACTTTCTTTGTATGTAGAAATGGGAATTGGAGGAAGCAGGTTAATTCTCAGCTCAGATGCAAAAATGCCTGTACGATGCTAATGAGCCAGTTAACAGAGCTCTAGTTTCCAAATATGCAAAACAGAATGTTATCACGTCGCAGATTCAATAACAATTTTAAAAGGCTGTGAGATTCAGAATTGCCTTTTTTTTGCTCCCAGAAGTATATGTGAATAACAAAACTTTTATGAGGATTGTTGAAAGTTGTGAAGTTGACCTGATCTTTCTCATCTTGGTTCTGTCTATATTAGCAGTAATTCTGCTCCAAGAGAAGATTTGCAAAGTGAAATAGTTGATGCTGAGGACTTCATATTTAGAGTAAAATAGTTTTTTTGTACTAGCTTTAGTCTGATCTGTGGAGTGAATGGTTGGAATGCAGTAAGTAAGCACCTGGATCAGACCTTGTACTCCCATTTCAACTAATAGAAAAGCATTTATTTGCTCCAAGTGCACTCCACATTGTAAACTAAAAACATGTTAAGTGTGGCTGATCAGTACATCAAAAAGAACATTGTAGATGCACACTAAAACACTTAATTTGGTCATCTTAATTAATCTCTTAATTAATTAATCTCTTATTTAGGTCATTATGATTTAACTAAAAATCTTGTGTGGGACAGAATTTGTGTCACAGCTGAAACTTCTCCTCTGGAGAAGACCATAATCAGTACGGAATAAAAATCACTGCAGCAGGGAAAGCAATAGATCCGTGTTCTCCAGTCTGGTGCAAAAGAGAGAAGAGTATCCTAACTCTCACAATTATGATAAAGGCTAGAAGTGAGGCAGGGAAGACGACCTGTGATGAAATCTTAACTGTGTCGTTGGCAGACGGGGACTGCCCCTGAACTGGAAGACTATTTTGTGATTGCTTTCATAAGGATAGCGAGGTAGGAATATTGTAAGTCATAGAAACTTTATTAAAGAGTTCTTGTCACATGCACACAGAAAGCAACTGAAAAGTACATTCACACATTTCAGTTTTTCTGAGTTGGAGTACTAACTGGAGTATAACAGTAACTAGGCATTTATCAGCCTGCACTTGGGGTTTCAGAGTAGTCCAAATCTGTTCTTGAAACAGTCAAAATGTTTATGTGAAACTATGCAGAAAATTACACTAGTAAATTTATCTGTAAACTTTAAATAAAATGTTCTGATTGAGTAATCTCTAAATTCCAACTAATTCTACCTCAGCCTGGGCAGAATGCCCACGCTGGTTTTCAAATGGGATCTGTTCTAGTCCCATAATGCAGAACAAACTAAATCTGTTCATTTTTAAATAATAAGGCAGCAGATTGTTCAGGCAGGTTAGTATCTGACTAAATAAATACATTTGTAAAACTATAATAAATACACATTCCAGTAGACCAAATAATAGTGATAAAGAGCTTAAAGAGATGTTTGTATATGCATACATATTCTCATAGTGGCCCCAAGCCTGGTTTTACAAACCACAGTTATTCTGTCACTAATGAAAAAGCCCGTCATGCCATGGTTGATTGTCAGATGCAATCCTATGAAGCTTAGTGCATAAACATTCCAATGAACTCTTCATATATATTCTTAGAGCAAACATGTATAAAATTGGTAGCACAACTGCATGAAGTGTTTACAAGTCAAAGAGACTTAATTCTACCTCCTTGTATGCACCTGGAATGGCAGGATTATCCTGAGAGATATTTTTCAGTGCTTCCCTTTTTCATCTCTGTTTTGGTTACCTAAAACAACTGTAAAAAGAGCAAGGACTTGTGAAACTTAAACAAGCCGCTAATGAAGATTATCATCATTCATGCAATGGAAGCTGCAGTTGATCTCTAGGGATCAGCTAGTATGAATATTAGTTACTGCAGTCTAAAGAATTATTCTACAGCCAGCATAATACAAAAATAGAATACAAAAAATGCCAAACTTCAATACTTATAACAAAATATTTTCCACATTTAAATGCTTTTCTAAAAAAATAAGATAAAATATATCACTCTTATAAAAATCAATTTTGACCTAACAGGCTGTTCAGAAAGCCTGAAAAAACTAGCTGGTTCAAATTTTTTATACAATTAGATGTCTTTCTTATAACTATCTCTTTTCCATGATGAAATCATCCTTTCAATTTGTCAGGAATCATCCAATAAAAATAACTTCACAGGTGCCATGAAAAATTGTTAATGTATTTTTGAGAAATCTAGTTAAGTTTATCCTAACAAAAGGAAAATTCCTTCTGTTGGAAAGCTGTTTGTTTGCAATGAGCTAAATTGATTTTGGATGTGGTGCTCCCACAGGCTCCACCAAGAGCCATCTTTCCATAGTGCCAATTGCATTGGATAACAAGCTCCCCAAGGAATCCATCCCTCCCAGGTATGGGTACTTGCCTTTATTAACATATAAATAGTTGTCCGGAATCCATTCTTCCCATGAATGCACACCTGGATTTGTTGACAGGTGTATTTCCCCACCTCTTTTCTTTCTTTGAAACAATCTTGGCAACCCACTGTCAGAGAACAAGGGAGCAGAATGGGAGCCCTGTCCCATTGATCTCTTGCCACTATGTATCATTTGAAAAAGTTTCTGTCCAGCCTGTCTTAAATTGTGCATGCATTTTTTATGCATAAGTCATGAGGAGTCATGAGGTTATTTCAGATCATCTCTTCAATTTAGCACATTAAGTGGTACATATGCAGGTGTCATGCATCTGGGTGGCTTTCTAATCAGTTCTACAAGCCATAGGCACACTTAGAAATGGAGCAGTTGATGGTGTACATGTGAAAATAATTAAGTCAGTAAAGATCTTGATTTGAAAGGTTTCTAGGATGTTCAAGCATTCTAGCTGAAGAAGATATTACTGCTTTGCAAAAATTTGCACACGTGTATTTGCAGAAAGAGTACAATGTCACTCATAGCTAAAAGTGCAGGCTATTCTGGATACATTACATATTAGCGCCACTACATTTTCTGAAAAAAGCCTAGAAAACTGATCTTTGGGTTCAAACATTGTCACTCACGCAGCTTTACAAAGAAGATGAATTTCACATATTGCTTCCCTTCCTTGAAGAAAAACTTTTAGCTGCACTTTCATAGGATGGGTAAAATGAAAATCATGATTTAGGTTGAGCTTGGGAAAACTAAAGCTTTAAGAAGAAATTCCACTGATTAAATCTAAAAGTGGAATGCCTTTGGGTTGTAAATGTCACTGGATACAATAATGTGTTTTTATTTGTTCCTAATTTCTTTGCTGATAGGAAATACAAAATATTTTAGTTCTTGATATCACTGAGGTAACATGCAAAGTGCGAGGTGTGGGTTGTATTAATTTTTTCAAATAATTGTCGTCATTGCTGGCTATGCATAAAGACTTATTATGTCAACCAACATATTGCAATAGTGTTGCTCTTATTTTTTTCATACAAATACTCTGTCTTGGATGGACGTTGCATTATTGGAAGGGGAGGAGAAGAAAGGTGATAGCTCAGAATTGTAAACCAAATTGTATGGTTAAAGAGAAAGATGAAAGCAGAGAGAATCCCTTTGCTCAGCTAAAATGAGATCACACTTACATGGGTAGATTAAGGTGCAGGAGGCTAGGATCATGTATGACCAGTAACCTTTACAAGTGAGGTTCATGCATTGCTTTACTTAAAAATAATTTTGCTCTTACTCTTTTGTAAGGAAAAACTTTCTTCTCCCTTTCCAGAAAATGCATTGATTTTGTGACTCCTAGGAGAAGGAATTGCCATTAGATGGTAACATAGACTATTTTCTATTATCATCTGACTCTATTTTTTTATCATTGTTCTGTCAGTTCATGCCTTTGGAGTTCAGAGTATCACCTGGGGATGAAATATTTTGCTAGGGAGCTGTGCCAGTGAAGAGAACAAAGACATGCAGCAAACTAAACAAAATACTCAATGGAGTTAAGGTGACTAAGTGATGTTACTAAAACTTTTTGTCTTTCCATTGTTCATGTAGCTTAAATGGTGCAAAAATTTCAATTTTCCATTGTAAATACAGATAGAAGAAGTTGAATTTGTGTAAGGGACTGATCTTTAGAGTTTGAGATCCAGGCAGCTTAAAACCCAGTGTAACTGTATAATTTATAGTGCTGTTTTTGTCTGGCATCTGCCTAATCATCTCACACTAAAACTGTTCCTTTGACAGATTTTCATAGCTATTGGGAAGAACTTTTCATTTTCTGTTCTTCTGCAGAATGCTCGAATATATGAGCATCATGCATACAAATGTCAAATTGTGTATTTGTCTGTTTGTCTGTCTCTCTTCAGCCTATCTTTGAGGTGTCATTGAAGAAAATAAAGAAAAATAAGCATGTGGTCTCTTGTACAGAACAAGTATCTCCTGAGATAGAGAAGCAACCACATACAGAGTTCAGGAAAAAAGTGGTATAACTGAAAACATCTGATCAATTTCAATTATAATGAAAATAGAATATGTCATACTGGAAGAGTGGTCATAGGAAAAAGTACAGAAATTTTTGGTAAACATCTTTCTATAATGGGAGCACATATGAGAATAACCTGTAAAGGAGGTGTCAAACCAAGCATGCAAAAGGGAATTTGGTTTATTCAAACTTGTAAGATATTTCTATCAAACTCAAATGCCCTATGTGGCAGTTTTTCAGTCCTACAAGCCTTTTACTGATATTACTGATATTCTTGGTGAATAAACATTTAGGAAGCATGAATATTAAACCATTCTATTTTTTCCACAGTAAAAAGAAATTGGGATTTTTGCAGAGTAAGACTTTTGAGAAGTAAAATTTAAGAGTAAAAAGGAACAGAATTGGACTGTGTTGGCAAGGAAAGCCACAGAACAATTTGGGCAAGACGGACCATGCAATTAACCAGCCAGATTCTATGAATGTTATAAATACCAAATGGGAAGATGCAAATTCTCAGCAGTGTCCAGTGATGGGACAAAAGACAATGGGCACAGATCAAAATGCGAGAGCCAGCGAGAAGCTGAAAAAGACCCTTGTTTTCTCGGTGTCAGTATTTAAGATTGGCCTAGCTGATCTAAGAGTTCACTGATAGCAAACCAGGAAGCTCACACCAATCTCTTCTGTCCCACTGTCAGCTGACTGGATTTATTTCTTTGTGTTGGGGGCAGTTTTCAGGCACCTAGATAAACTAGAAGGTAACAGCATGAGATCATCTTGGGACTGGATGAGAATCTGGAAAAGACAAGGGAATACAGTGCTTTTTTTTTTTTGTTAGCAGCAAGCTATTATACTGGATCAGCATCTTATTTCAGATGTAGGCATAGAAAATTGCAGAGCCTCATGTTGCTATGAGCAATGCAGCCTGTGTACATCTCCAGAGAGCCAGTAGCACAATAGGAATCATGAATTTAATAGAATGCATAAGTGATATTCAACAGCTTTATGTTTGGTACATTTGATGAGAAGCAGGCCCACTGGAAACAAGGAAGAAGGATTAGAAAGGGCTAATATTCACTTGGGAACAGGTAGTGGATATATGCAGACACACAGAAGTTAGCTCATGGGATCTGAAAGCTGACATGTGCCTTGGGAAGAAATAACAGATGCAGAATTTGCAGCACAGATGAGGGTTTTTCTGTCCTGACATGTGGGATCCCTGATGCTGACTTCTAGCACAGGTTTCCAGTTAAAGGCTCTGCTTTAGTTAAATCATACTGTGGTTCTTCTAATTGAAAAACTCAGAAAAACAGTGCTTAGTCTGAATGCTAACCTTCAAATGCCACTAAATACATGTTTTCTATGGTTGACCACTAGTCTCAGCTGTATCTGAGGGAAAGATAGATATTGGTCAGTTGAAGCTTTCTCCATAGATAAGTCCAGCTCAGGCATCCCATGGAATAAGCACTTTATTGATGCTGATCTTCTAACTAACATTTTTTAAGGAAGAAGATTTAAACTGATGTGTTAAGCTTTGACAAAATGTTGTTTCTGGTAAGTGCTAAGGTTTTCTACAGGAAAAAAAGTACGTATAAACTAAAAGTAACTGGGCAAATCCAGAAATGTAACATTTCACTTTCAAAAATTTCAGTTAAGTTTTAATCAAGTCTCAGAAAATGCAGCATTAGAATAATTCCAGAAGCCTCACAGACCTGAAACACACAGTGGCATATTCTCTATAGGAGGTTTTAGTAAACTCAGACATGAGATTATGTTTAATCACTAATACTAGTACTCTTCAGTGTTTTCAGTGGAGTAGATGACACAGTTTATTTTCAAGTATGTTGCCTGTGTAAATGAAATTGTGGAAACTCCAGCTCTCCTACAATACATCATAAATCTATTGTTTTTAATAAATGTACACAGATACAAGCATGTTGTGATGAGAAATGTGTAAAGCATTTCAAGTTTTCTTGCACATGCAGGCAGTATTTTCCTCTTCCGCCTGCATTTGGAAGTTTTTCTAGCCCAAGGCTGGAGGAATTGTTGTGCTCATGTCCAGTTCCACCTGCAGAGGGTATTACCACAGAATCTGTTAAAGTTGGGGTTGCAGTTCATAAACAAGCATTAATGTAGGTTGAAATAATGGCAAAGTAGGTTTCCAAGATTGACTGCAAGTTTTGATCAACTTCAGAAGTGAGTTTTCATTTTATTAATTTGAATATACATAAGAAGAAAATTACCTAATAAACTGGTTGATGGAAAAGGTTGTCCAACCATGACATTAGTTAATTCTTTTTAACTTTAATAGTCAAAGGCTATTTGGATAATCATTAATCTACCCAATAATAGGTAGATATTCTCTGGCTTATTTTATCTGAGATAAAATTATGTGTTCATAATAGTCCCATCTATCATCTGTAAATCAGTGGGTAGAACTGTTGTCTTAATCAGACTTGTCAGAAATAATCTAAACATAGCAGCAAATGTAATAGCTTTTAATCAGTAAACAACATTTTTTCCAATGTAACATTCATTTTTGATTATGTGAATTTTAGTTATTTGTGAAAGCGATGCAATACATAGTAATTTACTGTCCCTTTCCCTAAGCTTTGTTCTCTGCATCTATATGGTTCTCAATGCATTTTTGGTTTCCTTTCAAACAAGTTTGGAGCCTTGTTTTCAACACATATGGAAGGCTCCACATAGCGGAAGATTTTCTGACTTCTGTGAGCTATTTGCCAGCAGTATTTCAGGAAGGGATCAAAAATATCTGTGCTGATTGATATGTTGGAAAGTTTTAAACTTGCCTTCCTTCAGGAAGACTTTCATTACTTTCTCTCCTCTGGGCCATTTTGCTGCTTTGTCACATATGTTTTTCAAGTTCCTCTGTCCCCACTGTCTGAACGTGCAAGGGTTCACCACACATTGTCTTCTTTTTATCCAGAGTTTTTCAATTTATGTATTTGAGCAAAAACTGAAAGAGTAATACGTCGTGTTAGTTGACTTCAGATATGTTCATTGCTGTTGCACTTACAAAGGGTTGGAAGTTCAATAAATGCAGAATCACAGCAGCAAAATATGGAAGTCGTTGACATCCTGCTCCAGACACAGCGTATAATTTCCATTTAAAATACTTAAAGTAAGTTCCCTGCTGCAAAATCCAGATAAATGAACAGGAGAAAATGTATTGAAAAATGGTGATAAAAGACTGAAGAGATAAAAAAATATTTGAAAAATTCTACCTCTTTTGTAGAACCAGAGACAGAAGAGAATACTGGCTTAAAAGCAAACCAATGAGGTATTTCAAACATAATAGGAATTCTATCTATTGGAGATTAAAACAAAATTAAACATGAAAAATGTAACTGAAGCTACTGTAAAAGAGAAATGCAAAATTATTTGTAGGAGTTTAGACTTATGGTTTTGATTTTTTTATCTACTTTGACAATTTACTATTCTGTCTTCCAAGAACTCTTTGTATATCTCATCTAAATATTACTTACTGTAAAATCATAATTAACTTGTACTCAATTGCCTTTCTTGCAATTACTTGTATTAATCACCAGGAGTAATAGGTCGTCTGTTTGTAAAGGTATTCTTCTTGGAAAAGAGACCAAGAAATCTAAAGCTTAAAAGAACAAATAACAAAGGGAAATAATTCCTGTGAGTCTGGGGTTTTGGGAATTTGGGTGTGAATGCTGGGGATTGTAATACCAGTGATCAGTTTTTATCTGTTGGATATGAAATATAGAACATCATAGTTTATGGATGAATTCAGTAGTCACCAAAATTTTTTTGCTGATGGCAGAATTACAACACAAGCAAGCAAGAAATTAAAAACAAGTGAAATTCAAAGATACCGTGAGTTACAAGTAAATGTCTGACTGTTGCCAATGAGGTTTGAAATGGAGTAAGTAGCATTTTACTCTTCCCCATGGTGTTCATATTAGGATTACAAGTATCATTTACATAATTATATATATTTTGACCTTTTTTATATTTTTCAAGGTAGAGACTTCTGTCTCAATATTCATATACTCTATTCTTATAATAGCTTTTTATTCTATTTCGAAAGAGCATTTCTCTTGTGATATTAAAAGGGTTTTTACAATACAAATACCGGCATGCCTCTAAAGTGTTTTAAGATAAGATTTACTAACTGAAATCCTTCTTTCCTTTTAAAGCTCATGTTTATTTCTTCATGCTGCCAACATACGACTTAGTGCGTATAGGTCTGCTTTCTCAAAATTTGATAGAGTAAAATCACCATTTACCTTTTGTAATTTTATTCTCACTATATGCTAAAATTATTTCTGCATTTGATGGAATCAACAGATTGGTTATATAAAACTGTTTTGCTTGCTCAGGTTCAGATGTCCCAGTTTGCTCATAACTAAGAATCTGTCTCTGCTGTGAGACTTAACAAGCCTGAGAGGAAAACACCTGTTATAATCCTAAAGTCAAGAAAAGCATTTATCCTACTAGAATCTGTTCTAAAATCGGAATTACTGAGAAAGATGTAGGGCAAAAAACCTCTCAGGTTTTTCTAATTTATATATTTTTTTTTCATCAGTTGCTCCCTGTTTGCAGTGTTTACATGCCAGTGCAACAACTCTTAGAAAAGCATTATTCCTGCAGTGCCAATAAAGACACAGACTTTGTGTAAAACCCTGTGTAAATCATTTGCTGGAAGAGTAAAGAAAGATCTTGATGCTTAATTTTTCATTTAATTGGAAGTGTTTATATCTCACAGGTGAGCAAGAATTATGGTTTAGTGGTGAATATTTTATATTTGCAACAGTCTTGTAAAACTTCTTTAATTCTTGCTGCAAGAAAGAAATTGTGGGAGGAGATGGGGATGTAAATTTACATTTGAAGGGAAAAAATTGAAGCCACTGTGGCTAAGTCACGTTGATATAGATTTGAACGTTATATGCTTCACTGTGTAGTGTCTGTATAAATTATGTGCCTGAATGTCAGAGAACCTTACCCTCGCAGCAGAGAGCTAAATATGAGTAACTGCTCTATATGGTAGAAATACTGGTGTACTTTGACTGTGCTAGCATGGATTCATTGGAATTCTAATCCCAGGTTCAAGAATTATTTAAGAACAAATGCAGCTAAATTAATGAATGTATTTTAAATAGTGTACTTTAATTTACAGGTATTACAATTGTAAAAAACCCCATTTACTCTGTCCTTCATCTCTGAAGCACATCAAAGCCTGACTGAATTCTCTGCATGAAGGGAGGAAGAGAAGCCCCAGATGACCATATTGGGCTGCTATTTAGACAGAGTAGTAGAGGAGTAGGTCTGAATCATCAGCCTGTACTTAGCTTATGTCTAACTTCACTGTTCATCAGGAGTACAGCTGCAAAAACTTTAATGGACACATTTCCTTGAGAAGGTAACCAAACACTATGGACTCCTTTTAGTCAATAGCATAGATAGAACTTATCCTAAGGAAGTAAAAAGGATAGACCTAAATATTAAAAGTAAGTGCTAAATAGAGCTGGCATGAGTTCATCCTTCAAAGGGCACCAGATTGCCCTAAAGGATAGCTCTCAGCATCAGTAGAAATCATAGATGTCTCAGATAATGGAAATGGTGTTCACTGGGAACTACAGCTGCCAGTTTTCCAGCTGACAATATGAGTGAATACTTGGGCTAAGGAATTTACTTGGTATTTTATTGACAAATTATTTCTACATACCTAGTAAAGCAAAATTTATCTCTGAAGTTTTGAGCTATTGTTTTTAATCCTGGTGGTGTACTCAAAGTAATAATAACATTTTTTGAAGTCTGGAGTTCTGGTGATTTTAAATGCCCATGTTTCTACCTCATCCTTTGTAATTGTTAAGCAAAAACGCACATGCTTATGTTAACACACATGCTCTTAAATATCCAAATCAAATCCTCCAGATGAATAATGGTTTTCTTTAATTTTTTCCTGAATTACCTGTGCAATCTAGAGTTAGTGAGGTGCTTCCTTTTTCCCAGACATACACAATAGATATAAATTACAGAAAATGTCAGCATCCAAATACGGACTGTTGTTTCTTCACATCTGAAAGAACTAAAGTTATTATATATTTTCAAAGATATCCTGATTTGAATTCTTTTTCTATTATAAGTTAAAAATGGCAACCTGAATTATATAGTCTTATTCATGTTTGCACTTAGTAAAAAACTATACAGAAACAAATGAATCCAAAATCTTTCACAAAATTTTTTGTACTATAGCAATTTCCACTGCTGCTCATTGAGAGAGGAGCTTGGTGGATTTGTATTTGTTTTTCTTTCATTTAAAACAAAAGAATTAGTCAGACAGTTCTATTCACAAAGTTAGAACACAATAATTTTAAAATCATTTGGAAAATTTAATATACAAAATTTAATATACGGGACCGTATCCAATTATCTCTTCCTTGCCTGTCTATTATTGTAAATGGGTAACTGGGTCTAAAGTGTATATAGGTCTGAATTACACCCAAAGAGCTGGACACTTTAATCCCGGGAAAAGTTGATATACATGCTTGAATTTTAATCAGTTGGTCCTATATTTCTCCAGTGAGCTTCATCAAAGCTAAGATACAACAGCACTTTTACAAATTTTAATAAATTAAGACATTTTGTGATAATTTCCTCAGTGTTTGGTAACAATGCCTAGTGGCTTCATAGCTCTAGGATCACACGTTATATGTCATCTTCAAAGGTTGGAGGATCTGATTATGGCAACATGTGAAATAAAAATATTTTTATTTAACACTGAACACATTTTTGTTTTAATACTATGACAGTTGACAATGATAATATCCTGCATTAAAAATCTACCTGTTTTGTCTGTTTTCTCCATAATAATTTTTCTAAGATTGGGTACTTAAGAAAAAAAGTAAGAGCTTTTATCCAATCAATTGAATTTCATATGTCTTTTACATACATATATTAGATACCTAGATCCTTCTCTAGTCACTGGCAGAAATCAGTGGTCACAAAGAACAGTTAATCATCTTCCAAAAGCCAACATAACTGTTGCAAATCTCGTGAGTGTGCCTGGTTCTTTCCATTGATTTTAAAGTACCCAGATGTTAAGTCTAGGCTAGATGTATAACTTGCAGAGAGTTTGATTTTGAGAGGTGAATCCCATTCTCAGCCAAATAAATGAAATCTACAGTCAGATGACCAAATCGGTACAAAAATGATTTTAACAAGATCAATGAGATTAGCAGAAATCATACAATGAAACAATTTACAATAGACAAAAATGTTTACAGATATGCTGTGACCACAATCATTCAACTCAGTCCTTCTATCTTTTCTCCTATCCCTACCACCATGGAGAAGAAAATCTTTTTTTGGAAGAAGGAAATTTCTATGAATTAGAACAAAATAAATGCAAAACCACACGTTTTCAGAGCAAAGGTGCTCATTACAATCAGTAACACGTAGGCAACAGAAAACATACAATAGAGTTGAGTACATAAAAACACAACCTGGTGTTCTAGTTCACCATCATATTTGTTTTTCTATTCACATGCAGAGTAGCTTCATGAGAGCAGAGGATTCAAAATCCATTTTTATCTACTGCTATCTTGTGGTGGATTAGGTATAACTCCCATCACATGACCATATTTTTTCTCTTTATAAAGGAACCACTTTTTCAGAGAATCTTCTAATGTGCTTACCCATATTCTATATAAATTCCTCACAAACAGCAGCAAATTTATGCTCACAGTATCTCTGTGAAATACAAGTGTTATTGGCACCAGTAGAGAAACTGCTATTTCAAGGGGACTGTGAACCTGGTAGCCCTTCTCAAGCAGGCATTTGCAATTGCACACTGCAGTCCCTTTTGCTATAGTGAGATTTAAGAATATACTGATACATGTATATAATTTGAATGCAGATGTGTATCACAGAGGATTGGAAAAGATGTAAGATTCCAGAATTAATCTCTCTGCCACAGAGTCCTTCCTCTGACTGCTCTGTTTGTAAGATTTCCAACAGAAAACATGGGATTAAAAAAATACAAACTCCCCTAATGCAGCAAGTATACTTTGTATACTGACAAAAACATTTTGTCTGACTACAAAAAGGAGTTCATTTAGTTGCTACTGCCATTACTTGTAGTCTGAATTGATATTAATAATGCACAGTGTAATGAAAAAAACCAACAAAATATTTCTACCTTTTCAGTCAATTCATGATGTGAAAAAAATATTTTCTATTAATTCAAAAAGTTTTTTTCTGAGAAAGCTTTAATTTACATATTCCCCTATGTAATTCATACAAAATCTTAATCTCTGTTTTGCATCTGAGCCCTGTGTTTGGTTTTGAGGACAGGGAAAAAGGGGTAATGGAGTTTTTAAGACTCAAGGAGAAAGTGTAATTGTCGACCTATGATTAAAATATAACAGAAGCTGGATCTCAAATCTCTGAAAGTCTTCAGAGGTGAGGGCTTGTATGAGTCATGGGGGATACACAGATGTGGACAATAACGTGTGAGATGGAGAAAAGTACAGGTAGTCTTCCCCCAGTGGCTTGCAGTCACACAATCAAGGTCAATGTCTTTCAAAATTTTGAAACCACCAGTGAGGTACAGACATTTGGTCCAAGAATCACACTCCATCTATTCCAAAATAATCCTGTGAAGTATATGACACGTATGCAATAAGTTCCTTGTATAATTGAAGAATTTCAACACACACTGGTTTAATCCACCAATTTACTGTTTTTGCATTGATTGATAATGTATAATATGCTAACACTGTGCATTGGATCCTACAGGAACAAAGAGTGTTTGCATTGGAGAAATAATGAAAGGTTGTGACCTTTCAAAGAGTTTCACACAGTGTATTCTGAGACTTACAATCAGTTTCTCCCCAGCAACACCTCACACAAACCATCATGATTTTAAAAAAAAAAAAAAACTCTGTTAAACAGAAGAGAAATAACAACAGCAGAATAAGAGCAATTATTTTTTTCTAGAACTCATATCTTAATCTGTTAGAAGTAGTTACTTTGTCAGCCAGATTTTGAAACCAACTACTCATCTACAAATTAGTTGTCGGTTGTCTGAGGCTATGTATCATGATGCAAATATGCATATTGCTAAATGACCTCTGTGGTTAAATTTAGATGATCACTTAAGGAAAAACTGTCAGTTTCATTTCATTTCCCCAAAGTCTTTGTCAGTGCATTTATGGATCTCAGTCGCCCTGGAGTAGTGGTTTAAAATAAGCCAAAATGCATTCAAGATATGTTATTAGCAAAACTAACTCAACCAGTTTCCTCTTTCTTGGTTCTTGTGGCCTCTTTTTGTTTGAGAGATGCTCCTTTATTTTTCTTATTTAAAAACATGCACTATTAATGCATAAATGTTTTATGATAAGTATCATTTAATCTGTGTTTTTTTCTCAGAGGCTTCAGACAAATTTGGAACAAATTTTTTTGAAATAGCACCTCTTGAGACAAATTATAGTGAATTTTTTTTAAGTTAAATGTTTTATTATAATGAACAGATTTTACTTCTATATAAGTGAAGGGACAGGCCTTCCAGGTTTATAAAAGAGGATGTCACAGTAAATGTTTTCATAAGCAACTGATGTGTATTTACGAAGTAGAAATGCACTGATATTTACCACATTAGTGATTACAAGGCAATTATAAAATCACACTAGCTCATTAAAGTTGATGAGAAATGTTATAGGCATAAGTGATTTCTTAAAAGTATCACTGTAGCTGATAATTTTACAAAGTATGTAGTGAGGAGATTAGTAAGTTATGCTTATAGTAAAACCAGGAATATTTAAATTCTTCAAAGTATTTCATGCTTACTTTGAGTGAGAAATTACAAAAACCCCCCTACAATTAAATATTTGGGTTTTTTCCATTAAAGTAGTAACAGGATCACTTCAGATCAAGACCTTCCCTGAAAACAGTTCTGTATATTTCCTATTTCCTTTTCAGTTTTCTAACAACAACAGCCATAGTGATATACTTAAACTTGTCTTTCTGGTTTAGACTGAAATTTTAAGTTTTAAATCATACAACTATTTAGATAGGTTTGCTTAAGAAATTACTTAGGCTCTTGTATGATCTTAAATAAACAAAAATTATTTAGTAGTTCAGATTTGTTTTATCTGTGGTCTGTTGAAGCTCGTGGGGATGTTTCTACTGACCCACAATGGCTTAGGACTCACATATTTTATTGTAATTGTTAGGGATTGCTGAATTCAGTAGCCTGGCAAGAGTGAGGCTGTTGCAACTCTGTGTGAGCTCGAGGTGAGTCTGAGCATGTGAGTCTGTGAATTTGTAGAGTGAGCGAATTAAAAAAGGATTACTGCTGAAATTTTTTTAAAAGAACAGTAGTCACAGCCCTATCTAAAAATATTCTGAGCTATATTTCTATAAATGCACAAATGCTTAGCCAAAGGGCAGAAATATTAGCAGTATTATCTAACTAATATCCAGTGTGCAATACTTAAATTTGGAGTAATAGTAATTATATCACAAATATTGTGAAAATCTAAATAATTAGCAAACTGAAGGAAGTTGTAGTTTGCTCCTGAAATTTCAAAAGCAGAAACAGCTGCTAAACTACATAGACTATTCTTCATGAGATGTCTGCTGAGATCTAATATGTAGCTAATTCAATTTGCACACCAAATGTAATATGCCAACTAGAGAAACTAGCATAGAAAATTCAGGAAAAAATAGGGAATGATTCCATCTAATATTTTACTTTCAAACTTTGTTGTTCATCCTAGAGTCATAGAAGTGACACCTTGTGGTAATGAAGAACATTGTTCCAGTATTCATTAGCCACTGCCTTCCCTGTAATACAAATAGAATAAAGTTATAATTGAATCACAGAGTTGGCCAGTAATCTTTCACTCTGAAAGATAGTCATTGAGCATCAGGTTAATGCAATTTCAGATTCAAACTGTCTTAAATATTTTTCCAACTTGGCTCTTGTGCTTTTGTAATAATTTCACATCTTTACATTACTAACTGGGTTTAAACAATGCTCCTTGGGTCCAGTTGAATGTTGCAATTGCTCCTGATGTAAATGAATACAAAAAGCACAGAAAACCTGAGAATCAGATTAACTTCATCTTCTTAATATAGATACCATGCACACAAACATATCTCTCAAGGGCAATACAGAGAGCAGATTGTTTAACTATGTCTGCAGCACACTCAGGGGCTATACAGTGATACCTCTGTTTGCTATCTTCCCTTTTGTCTACGCACAGTCATTGCAGAGCTAAAGGCCAAAAGGATAGTTCAATGGTGTAAAACAATGTTGATAAGTGGGGTAGCCAAACTGTTTCCCATTTAAAGCTGCTCTCCTAGCAAGTAATCACAGTTTGATCATTACAGCCATGCAGTGCTGAGCCTGAGTTCAGTGAGGTCTCAAATCCTGATAAGAGTCGGCTCCTTTTCCTACAAGATGCGGTCATAATTTATTTGGAAACCTAATTTATTAGGAAATCTAATTCCTCAGCCTTCCTCTCATTCTAGCTTTCAGTCCAGCTTTAGCAATCTTGGTGCTCACTACAGATAAACCTACACATAAACCATTCTCCCCTCACTTGGCAGCAGCTCACATACCTAGGAGGCATGAATGAAAAAGCATATTCCAGCTACCTTCTCATATCAGGATCAGAGATTATAGAAATTGAGGGCTAATGTGAGAGAAAAGTTGGTAAAAACATTTTAACAAATGGGTGATGAATATCCCAGAGTAGTTGGCCAGACACCATCCAAAAATATATTAATATTTTTGAGAGCAGTAGTTAAATGAATTCCATCTTTGTTAAATGGTTCTTCCAGGAAACAACACTGAAGAATTTGAAATATTGTATGATGTGAAGGGATTTACTAAAGGAGTAACTAAAATGCGACAGAATGATAATCATGGTTCCTACTTTTAAAGCTTTTGTTCTACTGGGACAAAAAAATGAAATATATAGGTGATCTTGAGTAAAGAACACTAACAACCTATTGAAGAAATGAGGCAGAATGGGATAAAGATCTTTGGAGTTTTATATAATTTTATGAAAGGATCAATATGAATTTTATTTTAAACTGAGGACTTTTTGTGGTATTCTAATGCCACATTTGGTTATAATAAATGATTCTGTAGCTCTTAAGATCATCTTTGAAGGTATATATTTGAATATTTGAGAAATATTAGTATTTTTTATGTTGCCACATTGCATAGATAGTAGAATTAGTAATACAATAACAAGTGTAGATACTGATGCTTGCTCTAGCAAAATTCAACATTAAATATCTCTTAATCAAATGAGCAAATAACATCACAGTATAGTATGAATATAATTATGAGTTAATACAAATTAATTATACTGGAATATTAAATGAAGAAAGTTATTTAAATCTTGACATGAAAGTTATGGTGCAATGAAGTGAAAACTTACAAAGTAGTCAATTACACTTATGGGCAGACTGTGAAGTCAGATCAATTTACTTTTCTTTTAGTGAGGGATTAGGCAGGTACAAGGTACAGGTGGTGACTATGGGGAGGTTGACGTGCTGGATTTTACTGCATAATTTATTCTTATTCATACAACCCTTCCATGAAGTTCTGAGTTTCAAAAGGCAATCTTTCATTCATCAAGGGAACTAATTAAAATCAACTTGTTAAAGGAATAGTTGATACAGAGCTGGTACAGAACTGTAAGGGACTATACAAATCAATAAAACTACAAGGAGTCAGGATTTCAAGCGAAAGGGGTGTGGAAAGAACTTGTGTAATTGAGGTCTAGCCTGAATTACCATCTGTGAAGTGCCAAACAAGCCAATAACTTACAGGGAACAGAAAAATCATATGATCAGAGAAAAATTACTAACTCTCAGAAGTCATATACAAGGGTAACATGAGAATTGACAAGGTCCAAGAAGAATTACATCTTGCCAAGACAGTAAAATAAAGTATAAAAGAATTTTCTATTTTATGTTAAAATGCAGATAAGTCATTCACACTCAGTGCCAGAGTCCTATTCAGGCTACCCAGGGAATAGCAAAACCAGCAGGTGTGGTGCAGGACACAAAGGATCAAATAACTCTTCAACTTCCTAACAGCCAGGAGTAGTGGAGCATCAAACTCATTGTGCAGCTGTAAGATCCAGGGTAGGGGGTAGGTTTCAAGGCTGTTACCATTTTCTCTTTCTCCAGTGAACAGTTTCAAGTGTACTTGTCAAAGAAAATCACATATTTACAGGAGCGCCAACACAGCCAAGAAAGGAATTAGTCTGCACCTACTACTGTCCTTTGCCTACATGAACTCCCAGACCATTTGAGAAAGACTTTTATCCAATACAACAACAAAAATAATGGGGTAGATAGAATAATTCAGAAGACTCCTTACTAGGTGCTGCTGACCGGAGAAGAGCAAAGCAGCATCAAATCTTGACGTCTCTGAAGGTCAGTAAGTAAATAGTGGCACTGTCATGAGGCAGGTCTTAAGGCACATTTTGTACTGACTTTTAGCATTTGACTGATTCAGTGACCCTCTCACATCAAGCCTGGCTAACTGCAGCTGGCAGGCAGGAAACAGAATAGGCTGATTGTGATGTGGATAGCAGCAAAAACTAACACGTAGACACATGCACACACACATTTACACAGAAGTCAAAAAATGTAGATTCCTGAGAATGCAGACACTCCTTGAACTGTTCTGTCACCATCACAGCAGCAGCCACCAGGATCTATTCTGAATAAAGATCTTGCTTAACATTTCAACAGATGGCTTCAGAGTAGAACAGGAAAATGAGAAGCAGTCTAATGACAAGTACACTAATAAAATAACACAGTAGAGAAGAACTGGAGAAGACAAAAACAATACAGTTGAGGAAATGAATACAAAATTTCAAAGTTCAAGGTGGTACACTAACAGATCAGGGAGGACTGGCTTTGCCATCAAAACCCTGCAGCTAAACACAGCAGCTGGAATCATGTCTGTGCAGTATTGAGTCAGACAGTGACAACTGCTGAGACGCAGCTGCAAAAAAGAAAAGTTATATATTTCAATCAGGTGAAGCATTCAGCAGTGCCAGGAAAAATCTAATTAAGGCAGTCTTAAATAGTCTAGGCCTGATGACGTTTACTGCAGGATGCTTAGAGAATGCATGAAGTATTTTTAATGCGGTTAGAGGATATCCATAAAAATATTTGCAGCTTGGGAAAAGCATCGAAGTCTGGAGAAGCTATGTCCTCTTTAAAAAGGGGATATTGTTGGGTAGAAAACTGGGTGATATTGTGATTCTAGCTGTTGAAAAATAAAATAGCCAAAAATTATAAGTCTCAAGCATTCTATATGTAACAGATCCATGTTATTTTTCAGGGATGAAGTATGATAATTAGCTACTTTTTGTGTTAGGCTAGTAGCCTTACTAAACAACTGACACAACTGTCATTTGGTTATTTTCTAGATAATAATTATGGCTTTGTCAGTCCTATAACTGTTTTTCAGACAAAGTATATTTTCTCTCTTTGAATAAAACTAGATATTCCATCTTAAAGAAATGGGTAGCCAATAAGTTAAGCATCAGAAATGCCCTTTCTAAATTCTAAGGGGTTTCTCTGGAGACAAAAAAAAGCACATTTTCTATCTTTCCCTATGGGCAGATTTCTATTCTAGTTTATTAACTCTGAATCATGCTTCCCAGATGATTTCCAGCATCTGTGTACTGTTTGTTCATAGAGCATAGCAGATGCTTGTTTAGACCCTTAGAGGGGTGCTGTTATATGTTGTTTTGTTATAAGATTAGAGTTAGAAATAGTCTTCAAATATCATGTTTGTTCTTGCTCCTTGGAAAAACTATCCATCTAAATATGTGGTTCAGGCAGCTAGGACACATGTAGGTTTGAAGCTCAGGATAGAGTAGATCAGTCTAGGGTTCTGTGCTTCTCTGTCCCTCCATATCATATCATCATATCATTTCATATCATATCATATCATCTTCTGCCTGATTTCCAGCAACTTTAAATGAACAGGATTTACCAATTGAAAGAAAAGACCTTTGGAAAAATTCAAATAAATGTATTTAAATTATTTTGTTGTCCACAATATGTACATTAGTCAGTTGTAATATCCAGTGAAAGACAGAAGGAATTTGTCTGGTGCCTTATCTGTATCCTAACCCTTTAATTCCTTCTAATTTCCTAATTATTGCATAACCTGTTTGGCATTAATTTACCTCAACAGTGAGACTTTCTGCCTTCAAGAATGCTGGACTATTTGAACCTGAGTCAACAGGCTGCCAACAGCTGAGTTGCCTGTTAAAGCAAACACAAATGTGATAAAAAAGTGATTGATTGCTTCAGTTCCTCTTTTCCTAGTATATTAACTTAATTAAAGTAACTACAATAGTTAGAAAAAAGCTAGAATAAAGTGTGCTACATCTTGTTCAAATACCATTTGCATTAAAAAGTTAGAAGTTGTGAAGTAAAGCCTTGCCAAAATCAAGTTCCAGCACCAAGCACAAGCCAACAATGAAAGTGTGAATTACAATATTGTTTTAAAACAATGATAGTGATTATTCCAGCATACTTGTTCATACTTCAGTTATCTTTTACCAAACAGCTATTCTATAATTCAGCTTAATCATTCTGCAGCCCATGATCCTATGCTTTATTTGCCATGCATTAGTCAATATCTGCCTCTAACATAGCTATTGTTAAATGTCTTTTCTATGAATCACTTCACTACAGAATGTACATTTCTTGAATGATCACACACAACGGTAGAGGAGAAAGGTATTTTATGGCTGTGGATCAAAGATAAAAGCATTATTATCAAATCTACATGGTGAAGGAGTATTTAACTAGACATGTTCAGATGCAGGATTTTTTCAGAGTGCATGCATTCTGTAAATGTGAATTACAAATATCTTTGGTTTCAGGTGGATTCCGGGCTTCTGAGAAATTCTGCAACTGAGCTACGGGTGTTAGTCAGGCAACACAGAATGAACACAGCCTAGAACAGTCTAGTCTAAATAGAATGCCTAGTATCGTGTGAGATCTACTTGCAGATGCAAACAGATTACAAAACGGCCAGTAAAACATTTTTAACCAATGATTTAGTATTCTTTTCCAGCAAACTTCCACCTCATAGGTCATCTTCCATACCTAATACTGCAACAAAAAAGTTTATTGCCAGAAAAACTTCAGTCTAGGCTTCAGTCTATTTCTTCTTGCAAATACCTTTGACAGCTTGTCTCACCATGTTGGTGTTCATCATTGTGCTCTTCAAGCATTACTTTATTGACTAAGAACCACTAAGTAACAGCAGGAAGTATCTTCCTCACAGCAACGTACACCCAGCTAATCTGGGTGGCTGGAACCTGCTCCTGGGCTCTCTGCAGCTTTTTGTGTTGATGCCAGCTGCCAGTTAACCACAGGTGTTTCCCCTTGTAATTTCTTTTCTCACGTATTTTAAACCACGTGGATTTTCATACCTCATTACCATTTTTGTTGGAACAGAAATTTACTTTTTATTTATAGGACAAAATGACAAACATTTGAGTTCCCTCCTTCAAAGCATAGTCATTCCAGATATCAAAGAAAAGAAAAGGTCATCAGAATTTCTTTTACTCTCTAAATTTTAGTCTTCAAAATTACATTTATTTTTGCAATAGCAAAATCTCTCTCAAATAAAAACATAGAATGCTTTCAAGTATGACTTGTCAGTGCAGAAATCTGAAAAATATCAGCTCACGCTTATATTTAAAGCTTGGCAACCAAGAAGATGAGCTCTTATAATGAAGAGACCTAAGAAAATCTTAATGATAAATGGTAGTATAGGTGCCAACTGTAACTGTTCAATGTTACATCCTCTATTCAGATCCCAGATGCTAATGGCAACACTTTCTAAACCAGGACTTTTGATGACAAGCAAATGGCAGCTGATAAACGAATTCAGCCTCGAGCATGTAGTCCTAAACATTTAGTATCATAGTGTCTGGTCATCAGTCTCACAATGTCAGAAAAATACTATTGCTCAAAAAATAAGATAAAAAAGGTAGGAGTTAACAAAATTAATGAAAACTGCTTACAGGAAACAGGTATGGCTGCATGCTGCAAATCCCATGCAACCCTTAATTGGGCCGGCTGCCTAACGTAAAGACTGAGAGATGACAGTAGAGCTGCTCATCCCTTTGTAAAGCCTAAGAAACCACTCTACTGAGTCATCAGTCACTTTAGGAGATTGGTGTCAGGGTCCGGATTTTGCCCTGACCTTCTTGGGGATTCAGCTGCCTGGGCTCAGGGCCAACTTGGAGGCAGCAGAGCTGAAGGCCTTGGCAGAGTGAGCTGCGTGTCCTTGCCGTGTGCGGCAGCTCTGCGAGGCAGCCTGGGCTGCGGCTGACTCCTCCTCCCCTTCAGACTGCTGGGGCTCTTGTGTTTGATCCCTGCCTGAGCTGTGGTGCAGCTGTGCTGTGCCTGTGTCCTGCTGAGCCAGATCCTGACTCACTGGCTTGATGTCCCCGCTGGACCTTGGCCTTGCTCTGTCACCGCAGGCACCTGTGATGAGAGGGGCTGTGAGCTGCTCGCCCCAGCACTGCCGCCTCCCTGGGCAGTGGGACGGGCCCTGGCTTGGCACAGTCCTGCCCTTTCAGTGCTGCTCCTTGAGCGCACATCTCTGGAGGAAAGTGTAGGGTCAGAGGGGTCCTTGTCATTTTCCAGAAAAGCCTTTCACGGTTCTGAAATCACATTATGGTAGTTCATACTAAGCAAGCTGTGCTTTCCAAGCAAACTTGAAAAATAAATGTTTTACTCTAGTTCCTTTAGGTATTTATATTACATCTATTACAGTAATACTAACAGATTAACTCATTGCAAAATTATTCTTGAGATATATTGCTGACCCTCTCCCAAAGTTGTAGAAGCTGTACAACTTAATTTCTATCTGCTCATGGCTCAACATCAGCCAGGCAATAAGTTTATTGCCAATGTATTTCCATGCCTTTGATAAAGCTGTTTCTGTAGTATTCATATGTCTGGAAAATTCCACAAACGCTATGCTAGTACATTCATCTTTCAGTATTGTTGTGTTCCACTCCACATACTGCCTTGTGCTGTAACTATATCTTGTAATTCACATATAATAATTACAATGTTTTATGGAAAGCCCAAGAGTTTGTATAAAAGAGCGTATTTGCCCACTTCTCTTAAAAATAGATCCAGATTGTGTTGGTGATTACAGCTGGTGGACATCCTCAAGGACATTTCCCACAGGAGGAGGAATGACTGGGAAGTGCCATTACAGAGGAAAATATGCTACTAGCATATTAGTGTCTGAGCTGTGGTGAAACAGAAAGAGGAAGTAAAATTCAGTCGTACAGAGAGAATGATCTATGAAACTATTGCTTAAAAAGCAAATGGTTTTTTTGCAAAGAATTTTAAAGCTGTCTCTTCTACAGTAGAAAATTAACATTCTCTTCCCTCCACAAGTGATTTTCCATTATATGTTCCATCTCCAGTTCCTCCAAAATAGAGATACGGGTGTAGAAGTGCAAATATCTCTTTTCTAGAGAGGTTTCAGGCTGTATGAGTGCTTGCAGGCAACAGCATGGACACTACTTTTTCAGAAGGTTACTTCAAGTCCTATTTCCTTCTGGAAGTTTTAGTCGCTTTTAAAGTCAATTGAGGTTAACTATATAATATTGAAAATAAAATACTGAAAAATTTCTTTTAAACTCCTTACTAATGAGCCATTTGCCTCCTAGGATCTTGTGACTACTTTGTGACCTGGAAATACACAAAAAACCTCTAAGTTTCTCTGAGGTATAGGTTATTTCTCTAAAATAGCTCTACAATATACATGGAGAAGTAAGACAAAAAAAACCATCTGACTATTCCCAAGAACTTGGAAAATCTGTGATCATGTTGAGTCCAGATCATATGCTGAAGTAAGCACACTTTATGTAGTCTGAAAGAATACATTTAGATTTTATTGCAGTGACAATTAAGAAAACTACTTCTTTTTTACAAGGAAAGTTTGCTTAAATGTTAAAGTAGGTTCTGAAAATCTAGGAGGGGATGATTTCCCATAAATGAAGAAGACATTTTCTGATTTAGAATACAAAAAAAATTATAACTAAAAAAGTGCATATAGAGCAAGGTATTTCTTTGGCTGACAAAAATGCTCTTTTGGCTCAAAAACGCTTCTAGGCAGAAGAGACTGTTGCTTCTATCATGCACAAAAGTTAACTTGGAACTAAGCCAGAGTTTTCTGTGTATATGTAAGATTCAGAACCCACAAAGATTCTCACCTGCAGTGTTCTCCCACTAGTCATTCCAGTGGTTAACCATCTGCTCTTGAAAAGATGTGTTTTGGTTTTTTTTTCTCTGAATTTCTGTGTTCACCTGTAGTGAATTAAACTTAAGTGCTGTATAAGCACTCTTCTAACTGCTCAGTTCATCTCCCTCCTTTAAGATAATCTGACAGATCTTCTTGAGGTTTTGTTGGGGTTTTTTTTATAACACATTTACTGTCTCCTACTGTTTTGACTAATTCTTTTAGTGCTTCTTTCATCTGTGTTCCTTATAACTGTAATTTAGAATCAGGGCTTTGATCTCACCTTAGTGCTGTAACAGCTTCTCTCTTTGGATACAGAAGGATTGCAATTCTACATTTCCAGTCTCTCAGATCTGTGGAGTCCTGCCTAGAGTGTCATAGATCCATAGACAGGTTTGGGTTGAAAGGGACATTAAAGATCATCTAGTTCCAACATCCATTCCATGGGCAGGGACCCACTGGACCAGGTTATTGAAAGATCCATCCAACCTGGCCTGGAACACTTCCAGGGATGGGGCATCCACAGCTTCTCTGGGCAACCTCCCCAGTTCCAGTGCCTCACCACCCTCACAGTAAAGAATTTCTTCCTAACATCTAATCTAAACCAGCCTCTTTCAGTTAAAAAAACATTACCTCTTGGTCTGTCACTACATCTCAAACTATTTCTGTCATACTCTAAGAAGGGCCTTCATCCTCTGCTCATAAAGGCAGATATTACCATATTGAATTTTTCCTTCATTGATCCTGCATTTCTTAATCACTCATTGAACCAACAACCAAATTTATCAGCATTGACTGAAATCTTTTTGTCCTCAGGTCTATGAAAATACAAATAAATGTAAAATCAGTTCCAGAAAAATGTGATGAAAGAAAAATAGCTATTGGTGATATTCCCTATTTGCATAGCATGTTGAGATTTGAGATGCATGTTACTCAATTGTTAAACCCACTAATTGTGCCTTGATAATTTTCATCAAATGCATTCATAATTTCAAAAAAATGATACCAACATAATTTGACAAGATCAATTTTCCAGGTACCTATGCTGATTAGAAGTAATTACATTATCCTCCTCTAGTTGCTTATTTATTGAATCCTGTATCAGGCTTTACACAATTACAACAATTTTTTTAATACTGACAACATGTGCCCTTTGACTAATGACACTTAGATTATTTTCCCAAGGTAATGCAAGGTTGTTCTTTTCCCTCTAAATAATCCAGATACCTACTTAAATACCTGTTCATCCTAAAATGACATATTAGTATGAAAATAACAGTAAACTGAATATCCTGTCTCATGTTTTATTTGGTGAAATAAACCAGAAGGTTCAGAAATACTTTAGTCTGTCACTTCCCTAGAAACTTGGGGCTTTTCATATTCAAAAACATTTTTGCAAGATTTCATACATTAAACACTTTTTCCTAACAAAGGAATACATTCAAGGCATTATTTTTCATTCCTGAGAGTTCTCTGTATTTTTCTGTTGGAAGTTTCTATCTGAAAGAGCTGATGACTACATTTTATGTATTTTATGCAGGCATATGTTACATGAGGAAGAGAAGAAGCCCATGAAAGTCCCACAAGGACTACAACTCAAACTGACATTTCATGAATGTTTTTAGATGCACCTCCCAGACAAAGCAACTGGCCTTAAAGCAGCGGTAGTATGGAGAGAATGAGGGATGGAAGGAATCTTGATTACCTATCCTCTCCTATATTTTTTCATAAGAATTTAAGGTTTATTAAACTTTCAATATTAGAGTCCATACATAATTTAATATCTTTATGCATTCACTAGCTAGAATGTACTTTTAAAAATTTTATTAAAATATTATTATTATTATTTTTTATTTTATTAAAAAAATTTTATTATTTTACTAAAATTTTATTTAATTGTCTGCAAAGTGTCGGTTCCCTGATATGTTTTGTCCACAAAATGTAGTCTAGTAGACAGCTACGTATTTAAAACCAAGAATCGTTTATGTTTCTACACCTACAGGAGACTGGGAAATGTTTTCCTGTATCTTTTTGTAAGCAGATATCTATTTCTGGCATTCAGAATATCAAAGGCACTCCTGTGTAAAAAACATAATGAATAACAAATTCATAAATTAAAGATCAAAGTCAACTAGACATTTTTATCCTCTGTGTGTTCTTAGACATTTATTTGGTCCAACAATTGTATTGTTTCCAATTAGTAAAATAGTTTGCAATAGCCTATGCCCTGAGATATCTGAAGAACAGATATTCAAATGAATTAATTCTGTTTCTGATTTTGTTTTGCTATGATTTTATTTTAATAATACAATATGATCAATTGTTCTTTTTATCACATTCTTCCATTAATTTTAATTAATGAAGTCATAGCATTTTTATTTATAAGAAACCTTTGAAGACAGCATCTATAGGATAAATGAAAGTCTTTGGAAAGTTCAGAGACTAATTAAAAGACTGGATCTAATGCATCTCTTTCCCTAAGTGGTATTGAATTTTATACATGTGTCATGGTTTAAGCCCAGCAGGTGACTAAGCCCCACGCAGTTGCTCACTCACTCTCCCCTGGTGAGATGGGGAAGAGAATTATAAGGGTAGAAGTGAGAAAACTTGTGGGCTGAGTAAAATACAGTTTAACAAGGAAAGCAAAGGTTCTGCACACAGCAAAGCAAACCAAGGAATTCATTCACTGGTGTTCATGATGTTCATGGTGTTCAGCTATCCCCAAGAAAGCAGCACTCCGTTGTGTGTGATGGTGACTGTGAAGGAAATGAACTCTGTCTCAGCCAAAACCATTACAACAAGACCTGAAAGGCTTAAATAGATGTAAAACACTTGATACTGAGGCTATAGGTGAATGTCCCTTAATTTTTTTTTTAAAGATCTGAATTTAGTTGAATATATAACTTTGCTGCTGTTCTGGACACTTGTTCCTTTTTTCTGAACAGTAACTTTGCTTTCACTGTTTTTTTTAAAGATCGATGAATATTTAATTTTCTTTTCTAAGTAGTCTCTTTCCTTTGGAAGAGTCTCTTGAAAACTGATAATTTTTTTCTGAGATGGGTTTTAAGTATGTAGTTAAAAAAATGAAGGGTATCCATACTTCTGTCCTGTGATGATCATAGCCAAGCCAGTATTGTTTTAATCATAATTATTTCCTCAAATGAAGAAAACAAGTAGGTTTGGGTTGTTTGGTTTTGGGTTTTTTTGGTACTGCTATTCAGGGAATGATTTTCTGGATTTTTATCTGGAAGAAATAAATGTAATATTTTGTATCGCCTTCTATTCACTGAGTAAGAACTTTCTTAGCATTGTATATGTCAGTGAAATTTGAGGTATGTCTGAACAGGAGCTTGAGTGAACGTGAAAAATATGTGAGTGCTCTAAGATGATGATACTTAATGATTTTGAACTGAGAATGATGTATATTCATGTTTTAATAGTTATTCTTATGTGATTTTAGTGGTTTAATGTGATAGGAAGTTAGGTTGGGGGCTATGTTTCTTACATAGAAAGGCAGGAAAGTCTGGTTGTGGATGCCGAAAACCTCCAATGATATGTAAGAAGTAAAATGTAGTAGATATTACAAAGAAAAGGACCTGTGGGTCGTTAGCTACTCTTGAAGCACAGTGATTGATATCAGGTGCTCCTACATGATCCTAGATAAAAGGCCTTATGTGATAACTGAGTGGTTCTATATTCTCTCAAACATTATTTTGAAGGTTTTTATTTTTCAGTTAGTTGTTTTTAGAAAATGGTGGGGACAGGTGTTAATCTTTCTTAATTCTGAATGCAGAATAGCACATCAATCTGGGAGGCTACCAAAAGGGAAAATAAAATCTATGCCTGCTAAAATGTTTTGTCTAGAAAAAAGAGCTTTTTAGTGATTAAGAGGTTATTTTTCTTACTTTTTCTCTGCAAAACTTCTAAAGGGAAATTGACTGGTAGGAAGAAAGAAAATATTTATTGAATTTTTGCAATGGCTGTTAAAATCCAATACTTCACTTCAAGCTGAACTATATATCACTGAATAACCTTGAACCATCTTTAGTAATCCTTCCTATGTACCCTGAAAATTGTTTGAGTGGAGTGGCAGAATGTGGTATACAGGGAGGATCCATTCCCACACCAAGTGTTTGAATACTCTACATGGATGCAAGGCTACTTCTGAAGAGTCATAGTGGTTCATGAACCTTGTTAAATTCAACTCAAGTACAAAACGAGAGTTGAATTGGCCAAGTGACTGCATCATGCCATGTAAAACCATCTGTATGTTAATCATAATGTTAAATTTTCATAGAAGTAAGCATTTTAGTGTATCACTCTCAAGAAGTAACAGAAAGTTGAGTTGCTCAGTGAATATTTTCCAATGCCAATCTTGGTACCCAGGGTAACTGGGATAGTATTGGGAGATTAGAAGTGCTCAATTATACTACATTTATACTACAAATTATGGGTAATCAGCTCTTCAGACATGAGCTTTAGTCTAAATAGCAGTGATGGGAAGTTAAGAGCAAAACTGTAGGGAGAAATATTGTACATGGATGGGTCTGCCATTTAGAGAAATATTTCTTACTGCAGTTTTCAGGAAAGATGCTGTGTTTACAAAAAGAAAATTCCAGGAAGTAGGAATTTGCTACAGAAGCACAGCATTTGTAATCTACAAAAATGTCATGTGATGACCAGCTTAGAACTATCTGCCATATAAACATGTATGTTTGAATGGAGCTTTCAGCTAGCTTTTGAGACTGGCTTGAACAAGAGAATTTGAAGATATGCAAAAAAAGGCTACAGTCATTGTTACCATCAGAAAGAGGCAGATTTAGACTTGCTCATGGAATTTTCAATAAAGCAGGTTCCTTTCTGTGTGAACAAGGTAACTTATTACTCTAACTGCCCTGTTCAATGCTCTCAAGAGAAGACTTTTTCGAGTTCACAATAAAAATTCAATAGATTCGCTCACTCTAGATAAGATTTGAAATTTAAAAGCCTTCCCTTCAATGCTCAAAAATTAAAATAGCAATAAATATATATATATATAATTTTCTAAATTTTTATGCCTATCCCCTCATTCTGAGAATTTTGCACTTTTTTTTTTCACAAATATAAAATTTGTTCATTGTATTATGTCACATCTTTTCTAGGGTAATTTTTTCTATTCTGATGTCATGCTTATAACCTTTTCTGTCTTGGTGTCATATACTATTTTTGGAGTGTATTATTTAGCATATATAATAGTCCTTAATAGAATTTGATCCTTGATTGTTTTCTCCTCTTGTTCCCTGTCACATTCCACTGTTTTTGTCAGAATAAAGTGAAAATTTGTAGCTACTGTAAATTTAAACTTTGGGAAAAAAACTAATGTAAATGCAAACATTGTATCCAAACACTTGTAATCTAAACACTTATGCCCCCTAGTCCAATTAGCTAAAAATACTTTTTCCAATTCTTTTTTTACCTGCAGAACTAAACTTTAAATTGATATGGAAATATAATCTGTATTATAGAGAATCATGATGTTACTACTATTTGAATGAACTACAGATGCTAATCTATAATTTGAAAATAAAAAGATATTTTATATAAACCAGATTTTTTATGTTTGTTAAAAAGAGCAAAGGGTTAAAATATTACCTGAGCTAAATCTATTCAATACAAAATGGCTAAAAGAGCTTTGACAAGCTCATTAAAATTAAGATGAATATTTCAGTGGGGCAGACTGGCTGTCATAAATTATTTAGGGCAGGTAATTATGCTGTTCAACAAAGCAGGTTTTTTTTTTCTATTAAAACACAAGCAAAATTTTAACCAGTAGCTAATTTCCATTTCACCCTGAATTACTAGTTTTATCTCCTGGGGGTTCCATAACAAAATCAGTTACAATAAACACACCCTGAATTACAGCATTGTGGATCGGTGAACTTTATTGCCTGGGGTATCCATGGTTACCAGCCACTGAAGAACAAAAGAGACAAAGATTTGACAGCAGTTTATTGTCAGCCAGAAAACCACAAATCAGGTTGATTTTATACCTTTTTTAGACACAAACTGAGGCTACTGCCTGTCAGGTTTAGGTGTGTATATGTGAGTCTGTCTGGGTACACAGTGTATAATGTGATAAGGAGTGGCAGGAGCCTGCTCGCAAGAGTAGGTGGATTGAGAAACTGGTATAGAGGATATGTTGATAATTCCTGTCCAGTTTATACCAGTTTGTACAATCTAGGAACACAAAAATGTACAAACAATGCTTCTCCTTGTGACTTCAGTTCTCCACTCTTGAACGCTGCTGTTCTAAACCCTTTCATAAACTTTAAAACTGCATTTTGAAATGCTTGTAGTATTTAGTCCTTTTATTCCTGCTGGAAGATTGCGATAGCTAGGGAAGTACTTCTAATTCCCCATCTGTATTTGTTTATGCTCTGCAATCAGTACAGTATTTATCTAATTGAAAGTAACTTTACAAAGTTTACTTTTTTTTTTTTCTGGGTAGACAAAACTTTTTTAGTTTCCTTTGAAGAACTTTTCTCCCTTTCCCTCCTCTTTTACTTATTCTATCTCCGCAGAGGGGCTCAACAAAGATTTGGTACTTCAAGTTCACCCTAAATATACATGAGTAAAATCACGCATCCTGCTGTAGAGGACGTCTCCTCAACCTCTTCTAGACTGGCAGTAGCAGTTTGCTGTCCTTCTTAGAAATATTTTCTGAGAACTTACTGGGGTTTTATTTATATTTGAACAGCAATGATGAGAAAAATGTGAAGTTCTTGATTAAAACTCACAGTACTTATCCTGTATTTAACCAACGAATTAAAAAGACTCCCAACCAAGGCCTGAGGTCAAAATAAACTGAGTAGAAATTTGTGGGCGAACCCACAGTAGCTTTGCTGATTTTACATGTTGAATCAATTTAGTTTTACCTTGTATTCCTTCTTTTGTTCCAAGCTATTCAGCTGTATCCACACCTCTTGGTGACATCTGCTTCTGGAATATTTTGGAAATTGTTTATGTAGTTTAAAAAAAGTAGTAAGATGCTTTCAGTGTTTCACCTCCAGCCTGACAAAAAAATCTAGACTTTTAGGGGTTTCTCTGTGTGTAAACAAAGATGAGCTTACATATTGTCCATTTGAATTTAGTTTTATAAGTATCATAAAATCAGTTATTGTATCAGCTTAATTTATTTCTTTACAAATATTCCCAGTAAAGTTCTGGAGTTTTTGTTGCATCTTTTCTATGAGAAATGACATTATATCAAAACTTCATAAGAGAAATGTAGAGAACATAAATTGACTGTCTTCATCAGTAATTAGTCACTTATCTCAAGTAAGTTTGCTAGTTTCTTAAAATCTTTGGAAATATGTAGAACAATAAATCTTCTGATTTTGTCACAAGTTTCTTGACTTTAAAATAATTTCCTCTTTCTTTCTAGAAATAGAACACTCCAAAATATTTTTACACATTTGATTATCTATCGCTTCAATTTTTTTTATTTCTTCAACCCTTTTCTATTAATTTCCTTAATTCTTCAGGCATGGACATTGATTTTAACAAAATATTAGTGTTAATAGAAAGAAAACATTCCTATTTCTAATTGCATAATGTCTGAATATTAACTTATTTGCATCTCTTGATCTCAAAATACTCTAAAATGGGGTAACTCATTAAGAGACAAGTGAACATTGCAGTCTTTCAGGAGTTTGTTTTAGTGAAATTACTTTTTACATATTGATTTTAGGTCTGAAAATACAGAAAATGGTATCTTTGTAGAAGCTCTTCTGTGATATCTGCTGGCTGAATTGGCACTTGCAGTGTGAAACTGTCATGTTTCAATAATAATCCTGGCTGGAATGCTTCCAGTTCTATTAAGCTCTTTCAGTTTCTGATACATAATTAGTCTGCTCTAGCCATAATCTGAGAAAAGACCAAAATTAAAATGGGTGATTACATTTCTGGAAGTCGTACTATCAAAATTGAACTTCTAGAGTACAATGATGAAAAAGGTTATGTATGGATTTTAAAGTATAATAACAAGTTGAAGAGGCACCGTTTTTTATCACTTGGGAAGCTATAGCACAAAAGGTCCTAATGGGAGCAATGGTGTGGTAGGTGTTCAAAGGACAAAAAAGGTGAGTGAGATGCAGACATGTAAGACTTCATATGATGCTTTGAAAAAACCTGTCAAGGGGATATATCCACTGTGAAATAAAGAATTTATATATGTAATGAAGAGTTCAAAAGTGTATGATTTTTTTTAGAAGACTAAGAATAGAGTTACAATAGCAATAATGAAGTCTCATCTTTCACGTAGACTAGAGATAAGAAAAAAGTTTTACACTTGCATTATTATAGAATCATTTTTCTTATGTTTATGACATTTTCATTTCAGGGAGAAAGGGTGGAATATGAACTCTGGTTTTCTGTTCTTGTGAACTTTACTATGATTTATTATAATATTACAGCAGATTAGTAATCCATAATAAGTCTTTTGCTCATCTCTAATAGTAAATGAGAAAGTTGAATTTTTTTTTAAAATTCCAAATATTGCATTTCTTTGGTTGACAGTTTTTCTAATTGTATTGGAGATGCTCAAGGACTTTTTGCTGTGTCTTCAGGTAAAGTGTAGAGGTATTATGCAAAGTAGGGAATGATTTCAACTGAGCTATTTTATGCCACTTTCCTGAGTGCCCCTGCCCTTTAGGGGCTCATCTCGCTGCATTTAAGACCTGCTCACTGAAATGAGCTGTTGAGAAAAGCTGGAAGAAGCCTTTCCTCAGGCTCTCCCACTAAACTGCTCTACATGTGGGCTCTCTCCCAACTCACTTGGGAGAAGTTTTGAAGTTGAGACTCTCGTGCTTGAAGATGACCTCACTATAGATAGTTCTGTGTAAACTGTACTTAGTGAAGGCTATCTAAAGAAAAAAAACTCATTTTGGAAAGGGGCTTGGATGGGATACTGATTAAATACCATCTTCAGTTTTTTAATTAAACATCTATTGTATTAATCAGCTTACTGATCCTGCTCATGGAGCCCTGTTTCACTAAGTAGAGAATTTGTGCTTTAAATGTTGAATATGCAAAGTCTGCTTTATGCCTTTTCACTTCATCATCTCAGATGCAGTTGGCAATCCATCCTGTAACAATGTAACAAAAAGAATATTTATTTTTCTTCTTTTTTTCTTTGACTGACTGTTCAGTATTTAAATAATGAACTACTGTCTTCAGTTAGCCAAATTATAGTTGTCTAGGTGATTTCTTTATGAGCAACTGGCTTCCTATCTTAGCTCCTTTTCCTTTTAGCTGCCCTCACTATTTAGCAGAAATATGGAATTTCACCTTTTCTTTAGAGTTAGAAAATATAAACATTCTAAGCCATAAAGCTCAGATATTGCTTTCTGTCCTACATATTTCTTATAGTCAATAAAAACACATAGCACAGAAGTACCTTTGTCCCATGAAGTTCTCATTCTTTTCCACGTTTTGCCTGCACTTTAGTGAGTTTAAATCTCACTAAGGGAGCCCTTTCATTTAGGAGACAATATCTGATTGCCTGAAAAGCAAAGAACAGTGTTTATAGTAGTTAAGAACTTGGACTTTCCACATCAATAGTTGAGCCATATCAGCCTGTGACTGGCATTTCCCATTTAGAAAAGAAAGAAGTCAGGGGTTCTTCCTTTCATAAGGTTGGAGAACCATCTCATTTGACATCCCACTAGTACTCTCTTCTGGAAAAGGTCTCTTTGGACCTTGCTACAGCTTGATCTTGATTTACATTAGCCATAAAGTGCTACATTTTTGGGTCTCATTCTGCTGCTGATGTCATTCAATTGTACAGAAGGCCACACATTGTTCTGAAACCTATTTTATCTGGAGGTTTTATTTACAGCCTAAGAACTTTAGAGGGTGAAGAATTGCTTGTCTGACCAAAAAATGGAATCAAACTCATTTCTCTATATAAGTTTGTTGGTTGAGACCTGACATGAAGGGAAACACACACGTCGCACCCTTGCATTCCCTCCTCCTGCCAAGAGTCCCTGAGGTCAGTGAGACCTAGACAAGGAGGGTGCTTCTGTGCTTGTCTGGTAGAGCAAAAGAAACTATGTGAGAAGGCATAATAATATTTGGTTTGCATATGTTGTTTATATATTTTTTGTTAAAGTGTGCATTTAAAATATGTTTTTCTGTCAAAATGTTTGTATGAGCTGGGAAAGTGTGTTCTCAATGCTAGCCGTGTTTTTTAGATGATATATCAAAAAGGTGGGAATGAAAACTGTGAAGGTTACATAGAGCAGCTGGGTGGGAAAGTCCCAGCACAAGGCAGAACTGGTGGGAGAGATGAGGAGGGAGAAGAATTGAGGGAAAGTATGTCACCAGCCAGCTCAGCTTTGCTGGGCCACAGCAAGACGAGTTACTCATTTCAAACTGCAGGTGAGAGTTACTGCAAGTAGAAAAAAATACCCAGGAGACCTAAGGCATTCCTCAGAGGAAAAGAACATCAGGTAGTATATTTAAAATTGTTAGCATTTTATGCTACTTTATTAGTAATTTTTGCAATCTTTAATAAAATATATTTTTCTTTAGTCACTTGATTAATGATTATTATTAATACAAATTATATTTTAACATGGCAAATTTTATATAGCTTTACTGTTCAATTGATGTAAATAATAATCTCAAATTCCTGGGAAAACTGAATGCAGTTTTCCTTTTCGATAGATGTTACTGAAGTGCCCACAGTTCTTGCTGCCTTGCCCTAATGGTGTTAACCATATAGTAACAGAATGGTTTGTGGTCAAAGGGACCTTTAAAACCATCTATTTCCAACCCCCCTTCCATAGGAAGGAACACCTAGACCAGGTTGCTCATGGCCCCATGCTGGCCCTGAACACCTCCAGGAATGGTGCATCCACAGCTTCTCCAGGCAACCTGTTTCAGTGTTTGATACTGTGTGGAGTATCCAGGTCTTTATAGATGGCTCTTACTTTTTAGCAGTGTTTTATGCATGAATTTTTCAGCATTTGAAATACATGCATTGTATTTTTTGTTAGCCAAAGATGCCATCTTGTGGCACAATGTTGGAACTTGTATCAAGCAGTTTTAATTTAGGTGGAGAAACAAAGTCAAATTTTTGGCCATATTTCCAGTATTGTTTGTCTTACCATCACACATTGAATCATGACCATAATATACTGACAGTATCTGATGAGCTAGCAAGTGAATATTCAGTCTTTAAGAGAAGGTACTTATGACAAACTCCTGATGCCAAAAAGTGTTCAGTTTTGGGGAAAATGTGGTAGTCAGCTTACAGTTAAAAGACACTCTTTATTAAAAAAAGAAAAAAAAAGGATGGTTAGTATGTTTTGTTCAAAGAGAAGGAGTTAAATTACTCATATATTTGTCTTACATCTAAAAACTGATAATATCACAGGATGAGACATTAGTGACTAGATGAAAGAAACTAATTAATACTATTCCTATTTATCTTTTCTTTTACCATGCAATTTTCTCATTTACAGTAGAAATTTGTAAATGTTGCCAATATATGACCTCTATAAATAGAATACATAGACTAACTATGTATCACAATTAAGATTTGCCAGCTAGACATTCAGGGTTTCTGATAACCTAAAAATGAATAAAGTTTAGATCAACAAGGTTTTGATTAATATTTAGAGTTTATATTATATGATTAAAGGAGAGGCGAAAAAGGAAATTAATTGGTGCATCAAACCAGTTTCAGAAGAATAACAGTAATTAATTGTGCACAGGCGGACTTGAAGAAGGAGGCATCTGTTGTTGCCCAATGCTGAAGCAGTAGCCAAGTCACACAGATGTGACAGCCTATGTAACCACAATATGTGTAAGTACCATGGAGCCAGCTTGCTCTTAGAACTGTTTTTCACTGACTCTTGCCAGCTACTTTTTGCCTTTAGCAGAAATCAGTTTAGTGTTTAGATAAATTTTTGGTGTGTTCTATGAGGTGGATCGCAATATAGATGTAAATAACAGAACATGGTAAATACTATTTCAGTAGAAAGAACATTCAGTTACAGAATACCAACCTTGCTCTTGCTCTGACTTAAAAATTAGGTTAGTCCTACTTAGCATTTTGGAAAGAAATTAGTTTTCAGAGATTGAAAACATGAATAAATAATGGCACAAATACTTTTGATTTACTATCTGTACCTTCATTACATGAATTTAGTATAACAAAAAAAAAGTCAAAGCCACACATTTTAAAATTTTTATGAAGAAATAGTACTTTTTCCAAATTTAATGGTAACCAAAAAGACTCCTTACAATGACAGTTTAAAGCAAGGCAACAAATCTCATAAATTCAGGAAAGAGATAACATATTCACATGAGGTAACACTGAAATCTTCTATGATATTCACAAGGATGAAAATAATTCACATAGAATATAAAAGCAGAATTAATTGCTAACAAATCTGGAAGAAGTTACCCCTGTGTGTACATTAGGTTTTAATCTGAAGAATTTAGTACCTATTAAAATTGGACATACAGAAAATCATATATTATAGAACAATTCATATGATTTTGATATAATGAGTAATTTCTAATGTTTAATATATGTAGAAATATTGTGTTGACTGAGTATGGCATGTGCAAACAGTTAAAGTCCTCAGAAATCTATGCAGATCAGTCTATAATTTTTCATACCTCTATTTTCAGTATCTCACTTTTCCGTATAAGAAATGTTCACTTTTATCAAGCAAGGTCATGGCTATTATACTTTGCTTTAGTAAAGAGGTTGGAAATAACAAATAAATAGTCTTATCCTAACTGATATCCCTGTCACTTGTTCATCCAGAAGTACCATGGAAATATTCATACCCTTCAACAAGAAAGAAGAGAAATTGGTCTGTGAGTTTCCAGTGATTCTGTCAAGTGAACACCTTATTTTGCCACTTTAAACGAAGTTCTTCTGAAAGATCACTTCTGCCACTCTTCTGCAAATAGCAAGAAAGGAGCTGCTGTTTATCAGCCAACCTTGGAAGGTCTTTTTCCAGCAGCAAAGCAGCTCATAGATCTGGTGTGTTAAATTATCAGGGCACTTCAGCCTAACAAGCTGAAGTACGCTCTGTCAAACAGGTAAACATAAAGCAAACAATGATGTATTATCTTCTGCAAGCTCTTCTGCAAGCTAAAACAGCAAGTTGTCCCACAGGGCCTCTGAAGGGCAAAAATTAGTGAAGTAAGAATAAATCTTCCTTTTTTTTGAAAAGCATTTTAAAGCTCGAGGCTCAGCTCGAGTGGGTAAACTCCCTGACTAAATAGGGTGTGTTTTATACTTTGGTGGAAACATCATCCTATCTCATTTCTAAAGCCATTTTTGGTAACTGCACTGCAATATGAAGTGAATTTAGTCAAGAGCAGATTCAGCAATGATTTATAATTTTTGGAACTGAATGGGGAAAGTTACCAATAAAATAAAAGAGTTTCAGTATTTACTGTAACTGATTCATCAGTTATACTGGAGCTTTCCAGTACAAATTGAATTTCCTTATACAGAAAATTATATGCTGTTCAAGCATCCCATCACAACAGTATCTTACAAGAGCTTTTGCATTTCCTGCTAAACAGATATTTTTTCCTTTGGCTATCTCTTAAAACATGAACTATTTCCTTCCTGAATATGGCATTTAAAGTGTCCATTTCAGCTGAAACAAATCTTGGCATTAAAAAACAATAGCAAGTATAGCTTTTATCTATACTGACATTAATTTAATGGTTGTTTTCTTACATGATGAATCAGAAGAAATCCTTTTTGTGCTTTGTAGATAGTTGTTCAATTTTTCATGCTATTAAAGAAAATGTGTCGAGGAAAGAGAAATGATGAAATGAGTAAAGGGTGAGGCATATGATTTGGGAGTGGATTGCAGTAAATTCACTGGGGATTCAAATCTTAGCATTTAAAATTTGTTCGACTTACATAGAAGGTTTTTGTCATTATTGAAAACCAATTAACACCATCAGCAGGTATAAAACAGTAGATGGCTATTAAAACAAATTAATAAAATTTCCATCCATTAAATGGATGTTTATTATCTCTTATAAAAAGTTCATTCTTCATGCAATTTTACAAATGTTTGATTAATAGCATTATGCCATAAGTGATGTATAGAAACTGGATGAATAGAAAATCTGTATAGAACCTTCATAGATTCTAATTTTGAATACTGCATTAACTTTGCCTTCCTCACAAGGAAAATAACAATTTTTTGGTATGTAGTAGCTGTTGTTAGGTCGGGTAAACACACTATATTTGTAGCTATAGTAATTCATTTTACATAGTTCAACTTTTAAGAAAACATAATGAAAAATCATCAAAAATCAAAAGATAAGTTCCATTAGAAAGTAATTAGAAAGTAATTCTTTCTTCCTCTAAACACTGGAGAGAAAGAAAAAATACTTTGTCCTGTTTTACCTATGGCTGACAAAAATGAAAGTCTTCTGGGCTTTAGTGTTATTTCCTACAGCATATAGAGCAAGAAATTATTTACATAAGCATTGAGCACAAACAGAGATTAGTTTGTATGAAGTGAAATTCAGATTTTTTTTTTTTTTTGTTTGAAAGTGAAATTATCCTTTTTCAATGCCTGTGTTGTCACATACATTCAGTTGTATTACCTGGCTGTTTATGCACAGCTCTCCCCAGGAGATTTGCCTGAGGTTTATTCACTGATCTTCTGTTTTTCATTTGGTAATTAAGAGCATGAAACTCTGACTGGAAAAATTATTCTCCTTTTCTTTCTGATATACTGAACATTATGGAGCTTATCTTAATCACTTCTATAATACAGACTTTAAATATTGTTCAATATTTGGAGTGTCTCAGATGTCCTGAGCTGCACAGCCATAAGGTCAATATATTCATAAGCATTACCTATTGTGAATTGAACAACTTTTCAACAGGCCTGTATGCAGTCCTCCTGGGAGGTGATTTCAGTGTGCACAGGATGCACACACTGCACACTGCATGGCAGTGCAAAACCATCCTTTGCTGTACTGCTCTTGAGATCTTGGGGGTTGGACTAGGTGACTTTAAAGGACCCTTCCAACTCAAATTATTGTATGATTCTATGATCTGAATCTACCTTGTTTTACATGCTTCTACAGCAACTATATCATTGGATGTGACAGTGTAAAGATGGAATGACATGGCTAAAAAACTCTCAGAATAAAAGGAATATAAAGCTCTTCCAGAAGGGGGCAATGCTTTTCTTCCAACACTCAGCTTTCTCTGGCTTTGTTCAATTATGCATTTATAGTTAAACTTATTTTCACTCGTTAATGAGACCTCGAAGGTCTGTATTAGATTTTCAAAGTTATTGTAGATGAACTCAATTACCCATGCATTGACTTTAATCTGAACCACTTCATGCTACTTAATGTTAAAATAGTAGTAAAAATTATAAGAATTGAAAATTAGTATTGTCTAGAAACAGCATAATAATATACAATGCATTAGATCTAAAACATTGAATTGCCTTTAAAGATTAAGTGTCTGTGATGAAGTGCTAAATTCACCCACAGTTCAGCCACACTAGCATGTGGTCCTGCTGTTCTGGTTGACAGCTTAAGTAAAATACTCTTAGCAGTCAAAGCAGTTTTCTAGTCTGCAAGGCTCTTCAATTAGCTAAGCAACTGCCTTTCTGAAGCAGGGAATAACATGCTATTCTGCTGTTAGACAGACATTAGACATAAAACTTCAGCAGAATAGTAATTTCATAATGTCTGTATGTATTACAACAATCTATTTTTGAAAGCATTCCCAGCCAGTAATATTGATGTGCTCTGTCAAATGGATGTCTCAGACATGACCAGACTCTAGTAGCATATCAAACAGAACAGACAGAAAAGGAGAAATTAATCTTTTACCTCCTCAGCCCAGTGTCACATAAATACAAAATCTTTGAAATCAATAGATATGCAAACACACATTTGACATCAGAACCTAATGCACTATATCTAACTTGTGTTGAAAATAATAGGTTAGAGCAACAAGTGTTTTCTCTTGCTGAGGAAATATAAGCTCCATAAATTGGAATCATTAGTGAAGATCAGATTATTTCTAGTAAAAATATAGCATGTTTGAAGTAAAAACTTACGTGAATATTTGCATACCAAGTACACAAACACTGTTTTGACCACTGCCAGCAATATATTTGTAAGTGGATAATGAGGACACATACATTTAAAAAATGGCTTATGATCATATAGTTACTGCCTTCTCTACAAAAGAAATTTAGGTGGGCATTTTACAGAAATGAGTGAAAATACAGTAGTCAGAATGTCTGTCTTAAAAAGATTCCATCTGTCTTTGTCACAAACAAAATCAGGCAATCCATATGCTTTTAACTATCATCTGGAAAAAAAAAATTGGTTAAGAAAAATGTGATGTCAATTAAATTAAAAAAAGAGAGACATGCTATTGTTGGTCACCAGAGATTTAGACCAAGTGTTCTTGTACATATTTTGATATTAAAATATACACAACTTTGATAGTAGTAGTTTAGTGCAGTATAGGGTGCTGGTACATCGGCTCTTTGAAAAGTTTGCAATGAGATTTCATTGCAGGAACATTAAAGATTCATTTATGTAGAATTAGCTTTCACCAGAGATACAGATAATTGCCCACACGGCTGTACTGCAGAGGCTAATCAGGAGTAATAGAATAATCAGGTGATAGGTGGAAGATAGGTTACAAAAACCATTTAATGGTCCTACAATTTGTGATTTTGTGCTTCCAAGACAATGAAACAAGAATGATATAACTGAAACTTCAGTAATAATTTCACAGTGCTGTACCAGTTGGGGAGAGTAGGTGGGTGAAAGTTTTCTACTAGAATTTTTTCCGTGCTTATACTTGGATATGTGTCCCTCCCTAAAGCTAAGAGAAATTCTGACAATATTTATACATTGATGATGGATCAGAATTCCATCAGTGACTCCCGTGTGCATCTGTAAATCAGAAATCATACCAAGATCCTTTTTCTAATAAATATAAGTAAAGCAAAAGGGAAGTGTCTCTAATATTATCAAGTGAGAAACCCACCTTAGGTAATGTTAATGCCAGTTTGCACAGTGGAGACTGGTGTTGATACTCTCCATATGGTAAAGTTTGTTCCCATTTCTTGGGTATCATTTCTCTGGTAATTTTGTAAAACACTGCTGTTCCTTTGTAATGAGGTGAACTGTGGTTACCAAATTCATCCACCTCTTTAATTTGGAGCTTCAGCCTTAGTTGTCTTTGTGAATGAAAAATCAGTCTGTAGAATTTCCCAGTGTCTTCTCCATTCTCTGCAGTCCATATAATAAAATTTTAAAGAATTATTTTTTTTACCCTGTACTCAGATGCATGGCGTCTAAAATAATTCATTAGCATCAGTCAAGTAAAGGTAAACACATAACTTTTGGTTGTTCCTTGGTTGTTTTTTATCATGATTATTACTTTATTGAACATTTGAGTTCAGCCTGCTTCAGTAGTAGGCATACCTTCATGGCTAGTTGTCTTAGCCCTTTAATAGTTGGCTTAAAGAATAAGTGGCGACGGCAGTGCTACAAGTTGAAAAGCTAGGGAAAGAAAAGGATACACATAACACTGAGAATAATAAAAATAAAAGAGTGTTGTGAATGGAATTAGAAGTATATTCTTTCTGGTTATTCAGGATGGATGTCTACCTGTAGCAACAAAATAAATGGCAGGAGAGGGGTAGATGCATTTTTAGGATTTCTAAATCAATGTATTTGATACATTTATATACACTATTCTTCGTGTATATGAGCAGGCATTTCTCAGGGGCTGGAGACTTCTCTTTTTGAAGAATACTCCTTTCTTTAGCCTACATGCAGTTTTCAATGGAAGAGTTTACGTACAAAATGATCAGAGGGCCAAATACATATTTATATGTTCAATCAACGACAGAAGAGACTGTATGCAATTTTGACTGAAAACCTTCCTGAGGCTTCTTTTCTCCCTTTAAGCAAGTCTCTGAATAGTGGCAGCCACTCCATGGAATTTTCTAGGCTGCTAATAGAAATGGCCTAACTCTCTCTCATCACCTCAATTCACAGTGCAACTCACTACAGGCAACATTTTGCCTTGGATTTCTTGCTCACTCTAAGTGAATTTACACAAATAAAACAGTAGATGGAAACTTGTCCTTTTGAAATAATTCTTAAAATACCATGTATTTCTGAGGGGCCAGGTTTCACAGAATGGCAGGGGTTTAAAAGATCTCTAAAGATCATCTTGTCTGACTTTCCTGCTCCAAGCAGGGTCACCTAGAGAACATTGCTCAGGAGCTTGTTTGGGCAGCACATTTTCTTTTCAGTAGGAGCAGTTTCCCATTAAGCTCCGCGTTCCTTTCTTTGACAAGATACAAAACACTGAAATAACTAAATGTACTGTGACTAATCTCAATCTACCAGTGTAACTCTACAGAGTTTTATAGTAGCGGAGGTAATTGATAATGTTTATGCAGATGCATGAATTAATTGCCTTACCTGAAGCAAAAATATTTCCTCCAAATCTAAAATTAATCTGCTCTCCTTCTCTTAATGAGAACTGCTGTGTAGGTTCTGGGGGACCAAAATAACCCTCCTCATGGAGATTTTGAAGTTAATTGGTCAATTCTTTGGATGCAGACAGCAAAACTACTATTTTATATGGGTTTTCTCTTTTTTGATACAGTATCACACTAGCCATGGTGGCACAGAGAGCTTCTTCCAGAGCCTGAGCAAAGAGGAGAAGATACATGTTTTCCAAAAGGAATGAAAGGCGAATGACCACGAAGCTGTATTGAGGAAAAAAATTAAAAAAAAAAAAAAAAAGGAAAGAAAATTAAATAGAATTTATTCTTAAAAAAAACATGGGCTCAGTCTCCAAGGGACCTTTTGCTGCCTTCTTTTCATCATTGTTTCCAACACAAGAAAAGGTGGAAATTTGCTTGCATTTGTAGTATGTATGTAGAGTATGTTTACTATGTAAGTATGATTTCAAATATATATGAATTTTGCATGAAAGTAAGAGAATATTTCCTACTAAGAATTCAAAAAGAATTATGACTTTTTAGTTAGAGAGCTAAATCACATTTTCCAATTAAGACTGATATCCCTATTTCCTGATTCAGGTTTTCTATGTACTACACTGTGTACATTCTATAAATGAAAAAGTTGGGGGGTTTTTTGTAATTATGAGCAGCAAATCTAAATGATCATATACTTTAAAATGGAAGAAAACCCAAAGTTCATTTTTAACCCATGGTTAAAAATGGAGGATCTCTTAGCACTACTAATTTCCACTGATTTGTAAACACAGAAGTAAATATTTCAGGAAATAAAATTTTGTTAAATTATTCATTCATTACCTTTCTAAATGCTCGTTTAGTTCAAATGATACAAGCCCATTCTGTGTATTCTGGATAATAACATCATCAAACACCTTCCACTCCTCTTCTTTATTTTGATGACCTTATAATTTCAAAGTATCACTGAGATTCTCCCCACTTTTTCTCACAGAAGCTCTCACAGTCCTGGAAAGCCAAGTAATTATAGAAAAAATAACATAAAAGTAGTTCTGCAGAAAGAGTAAATTTGCATTTGTAGCTGTTTTCCCCTCTGCTGTCCTTGATGACTTTTTCTGGTTTACCCACCTTGCTTAAAATCTGTATCTGGAACTACACTCCAGAGTAAGTGAATGATATAATTATTAAGAGATTTTTTTTCAATTCTCCAGAAACAGCTGAAACTTAGAGATGATCTTTTTTTTTTAGGAGTCCCCACATGTTAATGCTTTTTTAAGACATGCCAAAAACTCAAAGTTTTAGAATTATTGTACTGTGTACTTTGGAAAAATCTAGACCTTTATCTAGTACATATAACTGACCTACTAGTTACCACAAAACTGACCTACTATAAACCATTGTGCCATGCATTTTCATTCCATTGGAATGTGTAGAAGTAGAGATAAGAAAATTCAAAGGTCAGACTCAAATCAACTTGGTGTGTTATGAACACAGCAGCTTTAAGGCATGTCTATTCTTTGTGTCCAATATTTGACTTTGTTAAAAATGCCTGAATATTTCTTGCTGAAAAAACCTCACCCAGTCTTCATTCTGACTCCTGATAGAAATGTAGTGGTCAGCATATTTAAAGAGTATACATCAAATACTGTATTAATTTTTCTGGTGAAATTACAGCATGAGAATTTTGAGGGTTTGCTCTAGTATTTCTAGAAAGGCTCATAGGTATTGCAGTCTATATTAAAGAACAAACACATTTTTAATTCAAGAAATTATTAACCAACAACCGTTAAAATTAATTGATTTAGATGTTTTTAAAACATGGTGAATTTGAAGTGGGGTTCTTACCGAGGATGGTACACTGCAGCGACCCTCTTTACTGTAGCACTAATGGCTCTTGCATGTTCTGTCTCATGTCCTTGCCTTTTTTTTCTGGGTTTGGAGGACAGGGTAGAGTAATTGTGACTGAGTTGTTAAAAGGTTGGGCTGAAGGATGCTGGACATGAACCAGTGCACTAGTAGATATCACTGAGTGATACGTATTGTGCCTTGCTTTCAATGCTGAAACCAACGATGGTTCAATTGGCTGAATCTAAATATAGAAAGAAATTGTACAATCAACTTGGAAAAAAAGAAATCTTCCATTATATGCTTGGTTTTTTTTACAAATTGGTTTGTCTTTTGAAGGTGGATAGGCTATCACAGGAGAATCAGACTCCTCTCTTTAACCCAAAACCAACCTTACCCAAGTATCAGCACTGTAAACAAAGCACAGAAAAATGCTTGAAAGTCATCAAAAACTGGAACTTTTATTGACTAAAATATTTGTATTGTTTTGTTCCTGATTTTAGTTCAAGTTTTGAAATTCATGAGCTTTCTCAGATTTTGAAAAATTTCTGAGCTTTTTCTAATCTGTATTTTTTCATAATTTTAGTTTCTCCATAATTCCAAATTAACATTTTAATGCGGAAAGGGAGAAACATAACTGAAGAAAAATTTGAGATTATAGTCAGCCTAAGACTGATTCATGATAACAACCTTCTGTTGTACTTGCTGGCACCAAGGATGAAATTGGGTGAGAAAAACAGTTCCATTAACTTGACCACTGGGCCAAGCAATTAAAGTTTTGAGTTGACACATCTTTATTGAAAACTACTGTACTTTCTGAACTACATCAAACAAAGGTAGATGGATCTTTTTTTTAGCTAAAGATATCCCTGACATGTGGTTTTAACAGAGCTGACAGGAAATCTGCGTGTACAGGATGTGAAGCTGCAACCACTTTTCACAGACTTCTGACATTGGCAGAGATTGCACTTTAACATCATTGGCATACTCATGTCAGAACTGATCAGATAACAGGCTTACGGAACAAGTATCACATATTTCAAGCTTACCTTTAATTGCATAGGTGCTGGAGAATTGAATGCTTCTGGTTGGTAACAGAAAGAGTTTCTAGAATCCATGTTCAGCTTTTGTAAGAGTCTTACCTTTGGAACAGTAAATGTTTCCTTCTTTAAGCATGACAACAGAGAAAAAACACCCAGATGATAAATTTTTACTTCTGCAAGGCTTTCCTGAATAAAGAGAACGTGGGGTTAGAGTATTGGAGGGAAAGGAAGCTGTGTTTCACAGTTTGAGAAGGTTAACATTCTTTATAGAGCAAAGTGTGAAGAGAAAATAAATTGAATATTATTGCCACCTGCATGCCCAAGTATCTAGTGATCTCTAGTCATCATTTGATGTCATTCATATTCCAGTGTATGACTGGAGTGAAATGAAATAAACTGATAAACTGGGTGATGAATCTGGTCCAATGCAATGCTTCTGCATTTAAAAAAAGAGAATCATCCTGAGTTCCTTTGATATGGAGTTTGTACTTATACTCATGGAACTGTGTTACTTTGTTGTGATCTAAAAGCACAGTAATTCTCCTTATGTTTTACTTTTATCAAATAATGCAAAGCCTTACTTATTTACAAAAATCATGAAATATTACTCAACCATTAGTGTCAAGGGATACAGAGTTTGCCTAACATGGTAAGAGAAAAAAAGAATCTTAGTAAATACTAGTTTTCAAATAGAATTAGTACTTGAGAAAGTAGGAAGAAAAGTTCAGTTTAACACACATAGTGGGCAATATGATTTAATAATGACAACTTTATTTGAAAAACCAGAGAGACTTAACTGAGAACCTCAAATGATGCTTTTAAATGCTTTGATGAGAACAGAAAACCACCTTATGGTTTCCTTGGTATCCTCGCAAAGAAATAGGAGTTAAGTAGTTTGACTGAAAGTTCCTATCAGTCACCTTCACCAAAATCTCCCGATAATTTCCCCTGAAGCATGACGTAAATGGGATTGCAATGTTGATAGGGAAAAGTAGTTTTTCATAATCATAACATTTGGTACTGATGACATTGCTGACCAGCTCCTCAGAATCATCCACCACCAAGGAACTAGTGTCATTGAGTATTTAGCACTTCAGATTCTCCAGAACAGTTGCAGGGACTTTAATAAAACAAGCTGTTTCTTGTTTATTATTACCACTCTCTTTGACTAGAAATCTATTTTTAAAAAAATTGTATTTTGAGTGGGGTAGTATCTTGCATTTTTAATTAAATACTTCAATGTAATGATGTGCTATAATGAAGCATAAGAAGATAATTCAGAAAAGTATTTTTATGAATAAATGAGAAAATCATGAAAATTTTTATGTTTAGCCTGTTTTCAAATTACTGTAAAACTGATGAATTGTAGTCCTTTCTTGCTTATTTCCAGCAATCTGAGGATTATTGACTTTACTGGCTGTGACTCAGTTCCTCTCTGGCATAAAAAAAATCATGCAAATAGAAACTTAGAGTTTATTTTAGACCAAAGGGAAGGATCTTCATTGCGCATGTTCAAATTGTAAACTGCTGTTATGTACATGTCCAGCAGCTGTTCAGTACATGTATATTGAGTTTCTGTACCCATACATGTTTATAAGTTAATAAGCAATAATTATGTACATCTGTTCCTAAAAAAAAGAATATGTGCTTACTCTTTGTTCATCCAGTATCTAGATCTTTGTACTTCTTCTGAATCATTCACAGAAGGATTCACATCAGTAAGATCATAGGTTTGTGCTGAAGATGTGAAGGTACTTAGGTAATTTCTAAAAATCTCATTATTTTTTTCCATTTTAATGTCTCCCATTTTCTCTGTCAGTCTGTGCTCTTCACTTTCTAGTCCTTTAAAAATTGTCTGTGACTATTTCCTTTTTCTCCTGTTCAAAATGATTCGTGATGGTTCTGTCATAAATGTCTTTCAATGTCCCAGACAGAATGTCTTCCTCACTGCTTGTAAAAGCATCCTGAAAAGTCATTTCTGGAGCCTTTTCAGTAACACAGCTACCTCCATGAAGTTTATCCTTTCCATTGCACTCTTTTTACTCAGTAAAACAGTTGATCAGTAGTTGGTGTTCAACATCTTCCTTTTTCATTGGAGATTCTCTGTTAGTGTCCTGTTCTTGAGCAGATTTGTTTTCAGCTAAGGATGCAACTTTTCCCACAGTTTTAATTTCACTTGTGTGGGTTTGATTAACATTTTGTCTTTCTGTCTTGTTCAGGGAAGGAGTTGTTTGGAGTTGCTGACTGGGACTGGAAGATGCCTGCACAGAGTCTGTTGCTTCTCCTTCTGAACCACGCACGTGTGTTTCTTGTCAGAGTTTGGATCTTGGTTTTTTTGGTTNCTGTGCTACCTGGGCTCACGCCAGAGCGCCCCCTGCAGCCGCGGGGGAACCATCGCATCCGAAGCGCCCCCTGCAGGCTGTGACTGGAACTGCACCAAGGGAAAAGGTGCCCGAGGCCAGGCAGGCTGCCACTGGATTTCTGGTTGTTTGTTGGTTAATGCCATAGTTGTTATTATTTGTTAGCTTTATTTTAGATATCAGTAAAGAACCGTTATTCCTATTCCCATATCTTTGCCTGAGAGCCTCTTGATTTTAAATTTATAATAATTCAGAGGGAAAGGGGTTGCAGTTTTTCCATTCCAAGGAAGGCTCCTGCCTTCCCTAGCAGACACCTGTCTTTTAAACCAAGACATTTCTCTAGAAGCATTTTGACCACTGTGGTTCTGAGAATCACCATCTGGTCTGCAGCTTGCAGTATAAAATTTATTTTCTGCCTCTTGAAGGTGTGAGATTGTATTTATCAAATACTCCTTCACTTTCTGCAGATAATCTATAATTCCACTGTATTCTGAGGCAAAAAATAAACAACCAATTAAATTTTGCTATGAAAGCTAGACAAAAATGTGAAAACTATTATACACATACTTATTGAATTCCACATAATGCCATAGTACCATTCAATACATGAAGCACACTGTTTCATGGCTTCCATTTAATGTTTTTGCATATACTGCTATTCAGGTGGAGTAAATTTCTAAAGAACTGAATATAGACAAGTACATTTTTCTTGTCTAAGAACAACTGTGTGAGTATTTGTCAAAGTTTTATTTTGGCAACTCTAATGAACACTTTTCTAGTGATTAGACACTAGCTGAATTCTTAATAACAATCAATCAATCCAAAGCATGGTATTGATAAATAATAGTCAAATCTATTTGGAAAGATCTTTAAAACTAAACCTTGTATTTCCTAAAATTGAATCCTGCAAGATTCAAATGCATAGGTCTCTAGCAAAGCTGTTATACACAGACCTAAATTTAAACTCAGACCTAAGTAGCTCTGAGTTTTTGATACGAAGAATAGATGATAACACAAAACCACCAGCCTCCATATAATAGTGAGGCTCAGCAGTTTGTAATATCCAGTTATAGGGATGGTGAAGGTTGCCCTTGCATATAATTAAAACCACTTTGTGAAGAAGAATGCACATAAAGCACACAATCACTATGCACCATTCATGTAAGATTTCAACTTATATATCTTATGATCCTTCATTTTTCTTACCTTAAACCTTTTCTTAGAAATTATTCCAGATATTCTCTCCAAGGTTTTAAAATGTATTACTTAGAGCTCTTCTCTCATCATAGGCTGTCAGCCTCTATAACTGGAGTGGTATCTTCATTAGTTAGATATATTGCAAACCTTGGAAAATATTTTGCTTATTTATGTTTGCTGCATGAGTTCCTGGAGAACTTTATTTTGCAGGTTAAATCTCATGAAAGTCAACACAAATAAGAAAATAGTACAACACAGTATGGTGTGATCTCCACTTACAATGCGCAGAGACAAACAGGGAAAGGAAAACAGAAAGGGCTGATACAAGTCTTACAGGAAACCTTTGACTTAACATTCACTTTTTTTAACAATGTCCTGTGATGTAAATCAATACCTCAAGGTTTTCAGCTTGAAAAATAATTTTATTAAGAATGCCATCACGTATCAATGAGTGATGTTGTGTCATCTAGATACGCCTCTCTTCTCTATTTACATCTGATTAATTTCAGCCTACAAAGAGTACAGTTCTTTACTAGAATAGCTTTATCCTATTTAACTTGGTCTAAAATTATTCCTTTCTAAGATTTCCTTGGTTCCCAAGTGACTTACTAGACTTTGACTATATTTGGGGAAAAAAAAAAAAAAGGGAAGCAAATGCATTTTTAAAATATTGTTTAGACTGATAGTTTAAAGAAAATATTATTTTACTGTTTTTTCACAGGCACTTTTACAGTAGTGAAGAAATTCTAGGCAGTTTAACAGGACTGAGAACTAAAAGAAAAAGATTGGAAATAACAGAGCTTTGTTTGCAGAAGAGGTTGTAAAAGACAACTTCCCAGTTCCACTGTAAGGCAAAGTTCAAGCTTAGGCAAAACTGACAAAATTTACATTTCCCCCCTGAATTTTGCATTTTCTAAACATAACAAAAAAATCCTCAAACAAATTCTACAGCCCTTCAAACTTCCCTAAAATCAAATTTGAAGATAACAGGAGAATTTAAAACAATGGCATTTTCCTATGCTGTAAATGTGACTTTTCTAATATGGGCAAGAAAAAACATGGCCTTGTAACCTTATACTATCCCATTGTGTCACATGGAAAGACACTTTTTGCATTCAGTTACAAGGTTATTTAACCGTGAAATAAGTCTTCTTTTGTGTTTTTCTCCTCCCCCAATACTTTTCTAACACTTTGCTTTCTGTGCTTTTTCTAATGTTTGATAACACAGCTTTAGAATACAGAAGTAGTTTATATGCAACTGTCTCCAAACCTCCTTGCTGAGTGTTTTAAGGGAATTTGTCAGGTGAGGAGTAGCAGTTTTTTGGAAGAATGATTCTTGGAAACCTCATAAAAAGTAATTTTAAAAAATCACATAAACCATGAGGCCAACAAAAGAGTTAGCTTGCTTGGAGCCTAGAAGGAGGCTTTTTAAAAAAAATGTTTTGTTATTATTACAGACTTTATCAACCTCTAGGTTAAGACTCCGAAGCACAAGTATAGCTGAACACCTCTGTCTGTAATCTCTTTCTCTCTCTTTGCATCATAGATTCATCACAGAATGACAGAATAGTTTGGATTGGAATGAGAAGACCTTTAAGGTTCTTTCCAATCCTCCTTCCTGCCATGGGCAGAGACACTTTCAAGTAGACCAGGTTGCTCAAAGCCTCATCCAGTCTGGCCTTGAACACTTTCAGGAATGGGGCATCCACAGGTTCTCTGCCTTCTCCCTCTTCCTGTGTCTCATTACTCTCTAAGTTAAGAATTTCTTCCTAACATCTAATCTAAATCTCTCCTCTTTTAGTTTAAAACTGTTGCCTCCTGTTCTAGCACTGTGATAGTGTCCACATAAAAAATAATTCTTCCTCTTTTTAAAAAGCCCCTTCTAAGAATTAGAAGGCTGCAACTAGGTATCCCCAGAGCCTTCTCTTCTTCATCTTGAACAACCCCAACTCTCTCAACCTCTCTTAGAAGGACAGATGCTGTGACCCCTCTGATTATCTTCATGGCCTTCCTCTGTACCTGTTCCAACAGCTTCATATCCTTATGCTGGAGACTCCAGGCCTTTATGCAATACTCCAGGTGAGATCTCACAAGGGTGGAGTAGAGAGGGAGAATCACCTCCCTTGGCTGTTAAATACTCTTCTTTTGAGGTTTAATGCTGATAGACTTCAGCTAGAAATGTTAGTTTACTCTTCTTCTTTGAGGAATGTTTGTTAATATGTTGATGTCCACCTAATGCAGGACTGAGCTGAGCACAAAGCATAGCCCCTGTGAAAAGATATTTAAGAAAGTAGAAGAACACCAGAGGAAATTGAGGACTGAGGAAAAACATGTCAGAACCAGTCCTGCAAAAAGCAAGGTCAGAGAAGAAGGAAGAGGAGGTACTGCAGACATGGGGCAGAGATTCCATGCAGCCCATGGGAGACCCGACTGGAGCAGATATCCTGCAGCCTGGGGAAGACCCTCTGTCAAGGAAAGCAGATATTCCCTGAAAGAACTGGAGTCTGTTTAGAATCCAGTTTTTCCTGAGGGGAACTGCAGACCATGGGAAGGACCCACAGTGAAGCATGAAGAATAAGCAGGAAGGAGTGCAGAGGAAACTGTTATGGACAGACTGCTGCCCCCATTCGCCATTGCCCTGCACTTGTCAGGAAGGGGAAGAGGTAAAGGAATTGGGAATAAAGGACTGAATTTGAGCATGGAAGAAAGAAGGGGTGGAGGAAAGGCCTTATTTCAGTTTTTTACCTTTGCTTCTCACTATCCAAATCTATTTAAATTGACAATAAATTAAATTATTTTTTCCCTAAGTTAAGTCTATTTTGCTCATGATGATAATTTTAAGTCATTTTCTCTATATCAGTTCAGGATTTTTTCCTTCTTATTTTCTTTCTTTTTCCTGCTGAAAAAGGGGTAGTAAGTTACTGGGTGGGCATCTGGTGTCTGGCCAAGATAACCCCCCTAAAGTATAGTGTAAATAAAACTTTGAACAATTCTGTTTAGTTATTTTTACTTTTGTAATTTTTTTGGTCACATAATGAGTATTATGAGTCTCATGTTGAATCTCATGGAAGGGACTCAAAACCAGTGTGATACAACTGTGGGAATACGAATTAATTTGGTCTAATGAATTACCAAGTACTGAAATACTAACAAATGGAAATTAAGGTCCACCAGCATAATCAGACAGTAGAACTCAGCATCTAATATACCCAGTCTGTCTGCTTACAGCTAAGTCCTCCCATATTTGCCTGGACTTCCAGCCAGTTCCTTGTATTTATCATGGAGAGCACTCAGCAAGTGGCAGGTGTCTTGAATAGTTTCTGTAATATTCTCCAACTGCTGGCAAAGAGATCGGCTCAGCTCTTTTGCTAAAGAGCTCAGTCCGAGCACATACTCCTCCATATCTTCTTTATCCAGATCACTTTTCAGAAGCATATCTCTCACTAGAAGATTCAGATAACAGATTTTTCCTAAGAGTTGTCCTGATTTCCCTGCAGGTGTAATCTTACTTTCAGCTATATCCATTTTATGTTCAGAATATGCCACTACAGTTTTTTTTTCTGCTCAAACACTTTCACAAGTTGTTGTCCTTGGTTCAGGCCACTACACTGTTTAGCACTTCTAGGCTTAACAGAAATTTTAAACGTACTGATTCCACAAACCAAACTCTATCTGAGAAACTCTGAGCTGATGTTGACTATTAAGAAGTTACTAGGTGACAGGAAGGAGTGGCTGTTCTGTAACTCCAGGTACGGATTGCCAGGAGACGCCAATGTACATCATGCACCTTTATGGGAGGTTATGTAACTCAGTTATGTAGCAGTGACTCAGAATTTCAGGATATCTCAGCAATTTCTTACTTCAGTGGCTAGAAATGATCAGTACTTATGAAATCAAGTTTAATTGTTTATTTATAATTATATACTCACCAACAACGAGCAAGTGTTTTCACTGCATTAAATGCTGCAGGTCATTGGACATTGTTTTCTGAACACTGTATTTTATTTGTTGTTCACAGACATCAAATAGGTGGGACAGGCCGCAGCAGCCATGAAGTGTGGATGATGTATTTGAACTATGTGGATGTTTCAGCAATACAAGATTCTACAAATCTAATTTTGTGGTTAGAGAATACAGTTATTAGCCATAGATGTTTAATGAAACTTGAAGTATTTCTGGGGGGTGTTTCTATAACAGGGGAAGAAATGTAAAAAACCCCAGGCTATCAGCTAAAAGTTCAGATAACTAATGACTGAACTTTTGTTTGACACTTTAGAAGTTGAAAAGCAAGCTTAGGAGAAAAACGTGAGATCACTAAGCTTAAATGTGGTAACAAGAACGTACTATATAGAGTTGAAACGGAAAAAGCACTAAACTATGAGTAAGAGTACCTCAAATACCACACTCCCAGGAACACCCCCACAAAAGCAGGTAGCCTCCTTTTGGAGGAGCTCACAACCTTGTGCTCCTGGAGGCAACCTGGGAAGTAGCAGGGAAGTAGTGCATGACAGGGCTCCTGTGCTGGTCACTGTCTTCAGTAAGTGAAATTCGAGCACTGGTACTTCAAGGACAGCATTTGCAATGATTTCTATTTCACCTAGCAAGTTCAGGACAAGGTGTCTCACCAGGACAGCAATAAAAACATGTGGATGAACATCACTGATATTCTCTTAGTGATGCTAATTTACATTGTGTTGTGTGATGGGCTAGGGGAGGATTTGCCTGAAAGCCTCATTAGCAGAGTTCAGTACTGGCCTACATCTGAGGTATCACAGCAAAATATTTTATAATTTAAGAAATGTACTGCAGAAACTATTGGTATTGTGGCTTTCCAACTAAACATTCCTTTTCATGGCCTGCTGGAAATATAATTAATGCAACTTTAAATAGCAACTAAAATGGGATTGAGATATAAAAAACACACTGAAAATTGTATCTAAGCATTGCAAGAACTAATAAGGTAATATCAGCAGAGTGCTTTGACAATGTAAAGCACTGTATAAATGTTAAAATAACCATGAAAGATGGAAAGCACCTTTAATAAAATCTATGAGCAGGAACTAGCTGTAATTATGAAATTCAAAAGGAAAGTTACTTTTGACTCATTATAATTTGCTTGGTCACACTGAAAATACAGCATAGCCAACAAAAAAGGTATGTGAATCATTAACCTACTTACCATTTCTGATTGTTCGGTTTCTCTATTTTTTCTAGATTATTCCTAGTAAAAAGGAAGAGAATGTATACTTTCATGTACAGGGTGAAAAAATGTGTCATATTTCCACCCAAAAGTTTTGGAAACTGTAAGTAAAAAAAAAAAAAAAAGATGAAAAAAAGCATTAATGTGTAAATACTGCGTAGCATTGCACTGACTGATCTCTTCTTGTAAATCCATATTTTCCCCCTAACCATAATACAGGTGAATTCCTCAGTTCCAGATCTTTTCCAATATCTGTGTCTCCTTAGATTACTTCTGACTCAATCAATTGCCAATGTGCAGACACGAGCTATGAAAAAAGGCATTAGAGTGAATAAAGGTAAAAGATCTAATTCTTATAAAGTAACCTTTCTTGAAATAGATAATAATAAATGAACCTGTTATCAGAATATGTTACTGAATGTTGTAGAGCTTACAGGAAGCTACCATAAACCCTGTTATAATCACAGTTTTATAAGATATGACAAGAACTGATCTATACTCATGTTCTTTGCCATAGGCAAATCGTTTTGGTTTGGGTTTTTTGGTCAAAAAAATGATATATCTCACTCCTCTTCAGTTAATACATGTCTGTAAAAATTATCTGTGCATATTCTAAAGAAGACACTGCCTAGTTTAAAAAATACATTTGCCTAAAACATATTCCGTAGGAGAAGAGAAACAACTCTGATTATTCAATGGGTACTTAAAACAATGCCAAGCCTTAGCGATAAAGAAGTAATTATATTGTTCTTTGTAAACATGAGTGAAACAAGCAAAAAAAAAAAAAGCTTTTGTAAAATGGAAGAATTTCATGGTATACGTGGTATGAGGGCATGCAATAATAGAGTGGTCTGTATAAGACTTTATCATAGATGCAATTACATTCTCACTGAAACAGTTAGCCCACAAGCACTTCTGTTGGGAGACACTTCATTTTTAAACACAGGATTCTATACCAGATCTCATGACAGCAAACGAGGCAGTAATGGCCATTTAAATTACAGTTGACTCATCCAGGTTTTTTACTCTTCAGTAGTCATAAAGAGAATGTATATTTAGGCTCTCTGATGATTAGCATTTGAAGGTCTCTAAATTCAATGATTCATATAGGAAAACCATCGTTTCAGTTAAAAAAAAAAAGTGGGTTCCACATTCTATCTTAATTTCAGTCCCAGTGATGAACTATGAAAATCTATTTATTATATTTTGCTATCAATTCACTGTTTCTCCTTAGTTGAAGAATGGTGATAAATTATGTAAAAGGAATTTCTTAGTCTTTGATGCTGTTCACTGAATAGTCTTACAATTTAAGGCTTGAGTTTACATACCATATTGACAGGTATTAGATAATGCAACTATAAAGTCTTTGGGAGCAATCGTGGTTTTTACTTGACAGAAGCTCTTGCCTAAAGAGATCTAGTTAGTGCAGTAGTAGCCTTCAGGGCTCTGCATGCCCCCATGGGGTTTCACAGCCTCACCTGATGAGTGCAGGTGATTAGCTATGCCATGCTTTGAAGCTTTCTGAACACTACAGATTGCAAAAGAATATGTTGCTGTAATTGGTAAAATATAATTGAAAGACGGGAAGGATAAAGAAAGTAGGCAACACAAGTTATTCAGATGTACTACAGTGTATATCCTCTGAAAATATATGACTGCCTATATTAATATATAGTACAGAGTAAACTTAATGTAATATCACATGTGAATTCAATGCAATATGGTAAAGAATTTAGTAAAATGGTTATTTAGATAGAAAAAAAATTATATCACACAGTTAATGCTGGAGTCACTTTAATCTTTCGTGAAGTTAATTGCACCTGGATTAGTTATTGAGATAGTTTACTGTGCAGCACACCAGTTACAATTAGGATATTGAGATGTTAGGAATAAGTAGGCTTGATAAGTACAGTGTTACTCAATTCTCCAGCAGTCAAGTTTAACAATGAATCTATAGTTTGTTCTTCCAGCCTTTACTACAGAAAATCTGAGCAGAAGAAAAAAAGACACAGGTACACAAAGAGAGACACAAAACCAGTCCAGTAATATCTGATCAGAAATAACTCTCTAAGATTTGGCCACTGTGGATCCTCAGCCTCACTGGAAATCCCTGCCTGAAATACACCCTTTAACTGAGAAAGCATCAGGCCCAGAGTGGGGGGATGAAGACTCAAGCTGTTGTGTTATCCACTGCCCATGGACATGAGTTAATAACTATTACAAAAACAGACTCACAAGAAAAGAGACATGTTTCTTTAAGGTCTGGTGATGTTATTTATTTCATGTGAAAGAACTAATAACAAAAGACCTGTGCACTCATTGTCAAAGTTTAGCTATCCACTGAAATTTGATTTTCCAAAGACTGATCCTACTCTTCAGCTAAGCTACATCAGCAGAAAAAAAACAAATTAGAAAAATTGGCTCTGTGCTTGATTTTGTTTTAAAACAATTCCTATTCCTGGGTTACATTCACATTTAACTATGTTCTCTAAGTATTTGAAAAGTTCTTTTAAAAAACCAGCTTTTTCATCCATATCAAATAATAGCCTTGGATGTAGGAAGAACAAAATATCAAATTTAGAAAAATAGGGATCAAATCATATATTTAAATTAAATTACCCTTTAGCAGATATTCATGTTTTTTTGAGATTACCTCAGAAGTGTTGCATAGCTGATAACAAAGGAAGTGGCCTTTGTTCTGCTAGGAAAAGAGTTAAGAGTGTATGGTGCAGATCCAATAAGTTCTGTCTAGATACTCTGCATATAATACAAAGTTCAGTACATGACAATGAATGTATTTTGGTGTGTTTATTGATCTATTCATATTTGAAAATACATGTAATGGTTATTCTTCCCATCTCTGGTATTCTAAGGCCAAAGTATAAAAGCAATAATAGTATAAGAAAAACTAAGGAAGTGCTACAGATGCACTGTGGCATACAATTTGTATCACATGTTCATGAAAATGCTTCATTTAGCACTCTATTACAGTGACCAGTGCTGGAAAAGATACAATCTCTTTGAAATACCTAATTATGAAGTAACATGGTTAAAAAGGTATCTCTCTCTGAGTGCAGTCACAGCACTTGACTTTAAGCAATCTTAACTATGAATCAAGTGTTCAAGAGCCTCACATTAGGAAAAGCAAAAGTCCAGAGTCGAGAAGGGAAGGAAGTCTGAGCCTGTCCTAAACCCCTGTATGCAGCTGCCTTTATACCTATATTCACTTAAATGCACAGTGGTATTGGCTAAGTTGGCCATTAAATTAAACTTAGCTTCTGTGGAGCTTTCAGGCACCCATTGTTGAAAAACAAGCTGTGTTCTAGGGTAGAGCTAATACACAGATCATGAGAGTTCAGGGTGCTAACTGTGGTTTTCTCATTTCTGAGCTTGATCTATGCCTCATTGCACAGCCACAGCCTTTGGTTATCTTTGTGACCCGTGGTGAAAAAATAAAAGGCAGGTTATATTCTTATGTGTTCTCTTTTAGTTTAATTGGTGATAACTATTTGTAGCAGTTTGAACAATATTCCATGGGAAAAAATAATTATCTATCAAAGAGACTGAAGGCTGGAACTTTGAGTTCTTATCTTTGGTGGGCAATGTCCTCATATTTGGAACGGCTAGAGGAACCTCTAGCCCATCTAATCTGTTCTTTACTACTTGAGCACACACCTACAAAAAATAGCAAGAATGAAGGAGAAGATAAATATATCAATATATACTCTCAAATCCATATACTGTGTTATCCTATTTATAGTCTTCTACTGGAAAGAATCTTGGAAATCCATCTGAAAATCTACTCTGCCTGAAATCCATCTTGAACTGTAAAATGCATAAGTAATAACCTAATTATAACCTTTAGGAAAAACTAATTCTTGAAAGAAAAATGCCTTTTCATTTGATCAGCAATAATATTTTGTAATTACTAAACTTAGAAAAACTGTAGGCTTTTCTATCCAATATTGAAATAACACTTGTTTATTGGCAAACTTAATTAAATTTTAGAAAGGGAGAGGCTGTAGAAACATGACATGAAAGTGGTGTGTTCACTTGACAGTATTTCTTTCCATAATGAGAAAGTCCTTGTCCATTACAGTGCTGTCCTCAATACTGGGGTTAGACCTTCATTGCTCTTAAGAGATATCTTTGGTACAAAGACATGCTTGAAGGAAGCATGACATTTTCTGTACAGACGAAGGTGAAAAAGATAAAAAGAGCTATCTAGATATAGAATGCTGTGCTATCATCAATTTCAGTGGAGTTTGTAACATAAGCTGAGTACTTGAATGGGATTTCTTAAATGGCAATCTAATTCAAATCTGTAGGCAGAATGCTTATGCCATCCTTTGTTTATCTAAAATAATTAAGGTTATTGGTAGTTTCAGTACACCTGGTAGTACCCAGGTAGCTTGTCTACTTTAAACAGCATTTTACATTTGAGGCTGTTTCTCAATTAACTATTTAGAAAAGAGACAGAAAACTAAGGAAACTGTTTGTGAAATGGGATGTATACAGTAAAACTTCAAAGACTTGATACCTCTCAGCTTCTAACTTAACATAGTAGCCTCACAAGAAATTACCCATGGACAGATGGGGTATCTTCACTTTGAGTTTTCTATTAAATATTTCTATTATTTGTATGTACAGTAAGCCTCCAGTTTAGCACCTTTGATAGCATCAGAATGCTGGGAAGTGAGTCAGCAATCATGAATTGCTTGCTTTGTTTGGGCAGAGAGCAGTGAGGAAAAGAGAAAGCAGAAGAGAGAGGACAGGTTGTCCAGAGAAGTTATTCCAGAGAACATTATCCCTTGAAGCGTTCAAGGCCAGTTTGGATGAGAAACCTGGTCAGGTTTAAGGTGTTCCTGCCCACAGCAAGGGCTTGGGACTAGATGATCTTTGAAGTCCCTACCAACTCAGACCATTCTACTGTTCTATGATTCTACGATAATGTGTTTCATCAGACCAAAGTAAAAGTGTGAAAGTGTATTTAACTATAGACAATTTAAACTGTGATTGTACTATGGAAATTTTTTTCTCTAGAAGTAGTTCTGTGACTTCCATTATATTTCATTACTTTCCATGACAAATTTGCTTAAGCAACAAGTAAAATGAAAGAAAGAAGGAAGAGCCTGAAATGGTGACCTTTAAATCTAATAGCATCTTTAAGAGTGTCAAATGTGGTTTCTGTTGAATTTGAATAAGCCAGTGCTGTGGAGATAAAATCTTAATGATATGTGATTCATAACAATTCAATGAACTGTGCAAAAGACAAATATGGGAAAAAATTTAGCACTTTGATGTGCAGGAAATTTCCTCAGAAGGATTTATTTTCAAAGAAGTTAAAGAATGCTACATTAAACTTCTCAAAGATGACAGAAAGCTATGTCAAGGTAACTAGATCCCCTAAATGAGAGCAATAGCAAAGAAATAAAAAACCCTGAACACGCCACATGCTTTGAAGAAGCATTTGTATTCAAAAAGAACTTGAAAACATTTAAATATAAATGAGAGACAGAAGTGCTAGAATAGGGTCCCACTTGGAACACAGGTACTCTGAAAACAAGCATTAAAGCCACTAGATTAGGTTTTCTTGTGACAGATTTCTTGGAGGAACCCTAGTCAGCAACTAGAAGCCTTTCATTTATAGTAAGAGCTTAACTCCATTGCATTGCTAGAATAAATTGTCTGCTTTCATTTCTAGACTTGTGAATACAACAAAGCAGTACTGCAGAAAAATTTCTCAGCTTCCTTTAAAGTTAAACCATGTACCAATACATAGGGCTGTATCCAGAGGTTTGGGTGCAGGCCCAGGACAGGACTTGGAGTAGGTTGGTCCAGGGAGCTGTTTGTCAAAGCACCAGGCAGGTGCTTTGGCAAAAGACATCAAACAGAGCCTTCTTAATTTCCTGGAACCTCATGCTGTCCCAGGAAATGTATTTTGAATTGCTATCTTTGCAAACTTGTGTTGAAAGTGAAGTCAAGTTCAATGTTTCTAATTTACCCATCACTATTATATGAGAGATGCTAATTAGAGCAAATTTTATTGTTGGTTTACAAGCAGTTTTATGACAATAAAGAGTACATCAATTAATCTAATAACTTCTTGATAGAATTTTGCATGTGCAGTTGAGTGCCATATAAAATATATAAGCCAAAAAAATTCATTTGGACTTAACTATCGCCAGAATTTGTAAAAGAAAGGAAAACATCAATACATTTTAAAACAAAGTAAAAAGTAATTAGTGAACCATACTCTGTGGGATCACTTTTACACATTTGTTTCTACAGTCATATATCAATATCAAAGCAGCTAAAGGGACCACTTCATGGGTCCATCCTTAGTTTTAACATTATTACATGAATACATTAATAGCTTATAAAAGGTTAGTCTAAAAATCCGTCATATGGTACAGGGAACTACCTTATGAAGCTTCCTGGAAATCAAACTAACTATTAATTACATTAAAATATGGGGTATGGGTCAAACAGGCTTACAGGTCTGAGTAAAAATGGAGGTTGGTATCCAGTATGACAGACAACAGTAACTGACTGATACATTGAGTAAGTAGCTGAGAGGAATCCCAAGGACACATAAATAGTTGATAGCAAATGCAAAAACTGAATTTAATTCTAGTGCTTCTTCTTATCTGCAGTCCTATCATGAAGCTTTGTATCATTTTGTCTTACCCTGAGTGAAATATGTTACCTCATGATAGAACTCTGCTTATGAAAATTGTAATGCATTATTTCCAAGGTTAGTTTTCCTGATACTTTATTAACAGTAATATCAATTTTATACTATAAAAGTAATAGTGAGGCTCAGATCATAAGAGGCATGGATATTCACATGCTGGTTGTTTGAGGTGTAGCTAACATTTCATTTCTTATGATGCTTCATAAGCTCCAAAATCTAAATATTAAACCTTCTCAACACCCTGAGGAGACTGGTGGATGAATTTTATTACCCCTGCTTTGAAGAGGAGCAAATGAGACTGAATCGATTGCAGAGGACCAAGTTCAGGCTCGAGACCTTGCCTGACCTTGTTCAATAAGAATATGTGGGTTGTTTGGTTTTTTCCCCCAGGAGAAAGTGAAATAATCTCATTAAAAGTCACAAAAAACCTCAGGTCTCCTGAGCATTTTTAAGTAGCTGACAAATTTCATGTAAATATCAGAGCTACATGTAGACCATCTATATAGGAAGGAGTAGCAGCTGTTTCCCCTGTTTTATCTTATCAGCTGGCTGTTTGTGCAGCTAGATTTGGAGTTCTTAAATAGAATAAAAATGCGACAAATAGAACTGATCCATCGTTTTAAAAATATACATGTCTAAAAATTACAATATTTGAAATCTGGAAGATGTCTGACTAGTTTGAGTAATTTTCATTATAAGCTTAATGAAAAGAAAGAAACTTGGTAAACATCTATTGTGACGTATGACAAACTGCCGCCTGCCGCGAAGGCTGTCCCGGTGGGCAGAGTCCGGCAGCGTGTCCCAGCAGTGTCCCTTGGGGAGCCACTCTGGTGGTGCTGTTCAGCTCCTGCTGCGGCTCTCCGCTACCCTGCCGGTGGGAGCAGCAAGGCAAGCCCCAGCAGCTCCAGGGGTAAAGAAAGAAGGGAGGGAATCTTCTGTGTTGGTATCCCAAGAGTTTATTAAGGGCTCCTCACTCAAATAGGTCCAGGGACAGAAGACCCAGAATGATGGAGAACACAGACTTTTATACTACAATAAACAACCAATCAGGCGAGGGTCCAGGGGAGGAGAGAAGGTGGGACAAGCTAAAACAATCCAAGGAGGGGAGGGAAGGGGAGGAGAGAGAGAACCACAACCAATGGGGTATCGAGTAATAGAGAAGCTTCTAGATGTGAATACATACATATAAGGGGTGGAGAATAGTCCAATCATGGGGGTACAATTAACATAGCAAGAACACATCAATCACGTGGAAGAAACTATTACCCTCCAGAGGGAAGGGGAGGATTTTTCAAACCCGAGAAACCCTCCACCATGGTCCATCCCTTAGATCCCTTGGGACCTTCTGAGCCTTCCTGGGCCTCCGTGGTAGCCTCAACAGCTGCCACAACAAACCACACAGAATGTGGAAATCTGGGATATATTCACATCCTACAGACTAGTTCCTGTACAGTTTCATGATATTATTCCATCTTTACTTAAACACAGACTTATAGGATTATTTTTACAGACTGATGTTAAAAACAAACAAACAAACAAAAAAGTCAGGTCAATATCAATCACTGGAAAACAGGCTTTTAAAAGGGTTTTGTAATGATAAATATGAGCTGGAAGGTATTCTTAGTGTGTTTACTATGAATGACCTTCTTTTATGGTCAAATGTATTTTAGGATACAAAAGCCCTAATGTCTTTCAGAGAATATAGCAGAAGTCATGCAGCTCCTATTTATAATTAATTTCTAGACAGAAATTTTGTCTTGATCTACTAAAAAACCTGCCTACCTAACACTTTTTCAAGAAACTCAAAGGAAGAGGAAATTATCAGATAACAAAACCTCTGCAGTTTTCAGGCCTATCAGCAGATTTTTCGAAACTCAGTCTTATCAACAAGTCTTAGAACAGTACTCTGCCTTATGTCATACATATGAATTACACCAAAATTAGTAAGATGCAATTTCCTGCTAGATTTTTTAAGACTTTTTTTTTTTTACCATAGTGTTAGAAAGCCACCATTCCATTCTCATCAGAGAACTATATGTTGCAGATAAAGTAGACCTGAGAGCTTTCTTAGAAGATGATTGTTATGCTACTGGAATTCTAACAAAGAGTAAACCACCATATATTAAATCATATTACTTTATTTCTAACAAAGAATAAAACATAAATGGGTTTGTGTGGTACTGATAATGTAATTTGGACATACACAAAATGTCAAGAAAAGCCCCTAAACTCCTAATAGCACGTGACTTAAAATGATCTTGTGTATATTGCAATTTTTCTGGGCATAATGCAAACAGAAAGAAGTAAGCACAACTGGGTACGTGTTTAATGCTTATTTCTCCCATTCCTTGGCGTCTCTCAAAAAAACGCACTGAAAAAAATTATCTCAGTTCTTGTGATCTGGTATTGTGATCAAGAAAATGACGTAAGTAAAACTCCAGCTGAGACATGGTGTGTCAGGGTGCAGTGTCATGTTGTGCTCTGTGAGAAGATGCCACTACTGCACAGGTATAAATGTGCTGAGGGCAATCGCTTTCAGTGAGCTCTGTGTGAGGGTCCAACACCCGTTTTTTAAAGACAAATGCTCAGCAAAACGTTATCTATGGTCTCTGCCACTGACCTAATGACATGGGCAAATCACATGGGTCCCTGGAAGAGGAGGAAAAGTGGGCTTTATGGAAGGATTTGGGAACTTCTTGACAGAGAAGAGCTCAAGGGTATTAATCAATGACCATACCCTTAGACTTGAGGAGAAAGAAATTCTAGCCCACCACAAACTGCTAATTAACTGAATTTTTGCATGGTGAGGTAAGCCTTGCAAAGGAGGCTGGTCTTTTGTTGTTCACAGGGCCTGAATCTTTCAAATAGTTTAAGTTACTGTGGTTAAAATTCCTTTTCAAAGTCAGTATTCATTGGCATTCCTACTGTTCTGAAAAGAAGCTAGGCTTAGCTGGAAATGTTAGGCAAATCTGTGATCAGATGACTCTGTGAGTCATTAGGTTACAATCCACAAAGGCTATGACAAAAAAGGGTGTTAGTATACTTACCTGAATCACATCTGTGCACTCACTTAGTTTGGAAATGTATCAGCCCCTTTGCAAATAATTGGGAATGACAATTCCTTTTCTGAGATAGACTCTGCAAAAGCATTAATAAAAAGACAAGCAAGAACACAATAGATTTCTTTAAATTGTCAAAAAAGGGAAATCCAAAAATTTGCTTGCGTAGTAAAAGCTTAGGAGGTAAAATTAAGTACATTTTTTTTTGGTACACAGGTATTTATGTATCTAATAATTAAAACCTGCAGCTAGATTTTCAGAAGTGCTTGGGCACTGGTGGAATTGGTACTGTAATGCTGAACTACTAACTTCTTATCTAGAAGCTTTGACTGGAAGCTGAAGAGTGAAAAAGCTGTTTGCATTCAAAATTGTAATCCTGAAACCTCACTTTAGTACCACGGCACCAACAGTATTTAACAGCCCCGCTACTAGTAAGGCTATTCTGTAAGGCTGTAATTAGTGTGTAGGAAGCAGCCTTAAAAAGAACGCAGGTTTACTTGCTCCTAAATTAGCACTTTAATTATTGGCCTCTTTTTCTCAATATATCTTTGCTTCTGTTTTGCTTCGGTAGGGTGAGTGGCAGATCTCAGACTTCAGCTGCAACACTGTAGACCCTCTGGAACCTCCTTGGATTTAATAAGAAAAGATCAGAATTGACACTTCAAGAAGAAGATGCATAAGTCCACCAATGGAGTACATTAAAGTACTTTCAGTATCATTTTGTGTAACAAAATGCTTTCATCTGAGCGACAGTTTTTCACAGGCACGGGCGAGTTCCCAGAACCGGGGAATTCTTGGAAATTCTGAAAGCTTAGGTTTTTTTAAGCAAGTGATCACAGCTGTGTCACTACTGGCAAGCTGTCCTGCCCCCTCGCAGCGGGAGCGCTTGCCCCTAGCGCGGCTCCGCGTGGTGGCAGAGGTGGCGCCGGGGCGCCCTTTGCTCACTGGCCAGGCAGGAACGGGAGACTCGTCGCCTGCCCAGCCCGGGCGGGGGAACACGGGACGCCTGTGAAGCGATGCGCTGGGGCACACAGCACTCCAGAGCCGAAGCCTGCCTGCGGGCTTGCCAGTGACTCCTCAGGAAATATGCGGCCCGGCCAGCACGCCCTGAGCCGCGGCGCGGGCGCGGAGGGCGGCGGGCGCGCCCAGGTGCAGCCGCCTCTTGCGGCAGGGAGGGAGCTCCGCGGGCGCGGCCTGCNGCTGGAGCGCTGCCGGAGAGGGCACAGCGGCTGGGTACGGGGCATGTCCCAGAGGGGCGACAGATCCCGAGGTGGGGATCGGACAAGAAATAGCCGGTAGGCAGGTAGAAAATAAGGCTCTCCGTTTTCTTTCTAGCTTCAGTTGTTCTAACGATTTGTATGTAAATGTTATGCCAAAGAATAGTGCTTTACTATTTTGTATTTATTTGCTCTATGAGTTGTTTCTGTGAAGTCAGACATGAACAGACCTTATGTTAGCTGCCATTCTATATCTGGAAATTTTATCAGAAAATTTAGGAAAGTCAAAGAAGCAGCAGTATGTCCTGGATCGAGAGTACGAAGTGAAGGGTACAGCACCCGAGAGTTGCCACAGCAACTTCCCAAAGTTCCAATTCCACCTTCAGTTTGCTTATTCATGCCGTGCAGTTCCCTTAGTCCAGCGACTCTGCAAGTTGTTCCACTGGAATTTCTTGCAGTATGAGGTTTGACTCCGAGGTAACAAAGGTTGCTGAACCTTTTTCTAGAATGCAAGTGTTCTGAAATTAAAAAAAAAGACAACCAAAAACAAAACCACAAACAAAGAAGCAGTTTGACAGAAGATATGATTAAAGTTATTTTGTAATTACCCACTAGGTTAACCTATGCTTAGTAACTTCCTTGTATTGGTAAAGGCAACAGTTCTATCGAAATTGTTGCAATCAGTGTATTTTTTTTTTTAATGCAATCAATATGCTGATTGTATAATGTAGATTTTGGAAAAGATCTTTAGTCTACATGTTTTCTGTGTTAATCTTGTTAGTTTGTATAGAGTCAATTACAATGCAAAGATGACCTTAATTCCCTACTTGCAGATTTCATTCTGCCCCATGGTAAGACCTGTTGTACTGTTTTATTTTGCTGTTTTTTTTTTTAAAACATATTTATTAGGATCTTAATCTAGTATGTGGTTAGCAGAAGTTGGGAGCAAGCCTGAACTTGCTTGTGTTTGTTGAACTGATTGCTCACAGTGTGATTATCTTGCCATGTACTCCTAAAGGTTTGACAGTTTCTTCAGGCTTGTGTCTGTATTGACATTAAAAAAGAACAAAAAAGCCTAGTCCTACTTGAGTGTTTCTGTGTTCACCTATAACTTACTGTTCATCTATTTCATTATTTAAATTTGGATTGCTTGCTTCAACAAAGATGAGTCTGTCTATATCCCAGTCAATTTTGTCTTCAAGAGTTTTCAGCTTGAAAAATCATAGAATGAAAGAATTTTAAAATTAGTAGATATAAAATCTAGTAGCTTTCCAGAATGCTAGATGCAGGTGCTTACCCTCCATGTGAGGAAGGGTCCTGAGAGTTATAGTTGCCATTTTTCTCTGATGCTATTTTTCTGTCACTTTTAGTAAAAGAATTGTTAGGCCACTTTGAGTTTTTTTGCCACTCCTTGTCTAAGTCCCTTCCAGAAAATGGGAAAAGGAAGAAATTGGTAATCAGTTTGTAAAGAAGAGAAACATCTTCTAGGAAAGAAAGTTGGATGGTTCCATTAAAGGCTTGGGATGTGCAACACATTGCAATTCATCCCCTGCTGAAACATTTTTCTTAGAAGAAAAGCCTAAATGGTTTTCCTTGTATTGCTTTCTCCACATAGCAATTTGAGTGTTTTCTCCCTATTTTGATAAAATGGAATGGTCATGTGTCTTCCAAGAAGTTTGATTTATTTTTTTTTTTTATAACCATTATAGCTTTTTCCTGTTATTAGTAACTGTGTTGAGAATGGTGATTTTTGTCTTGGTTACCATACTTAGGAGAATATAATATTACAACAAGAATCAATTTTATTTAAGCAAGTTCCAATTCCCCTTGTGTTTTTTTTTTTGTTTGTTTCTGTGTTGTTTTCTTGTGGGGAGTTTGCTATTTATTTCTATGTAGGAGAAATCTATTTTGCATTGCTTTTTAGAGAAGATTTGTTTTATGGTATGCATGCCACCATGTGCGCTGATGTTGTTTCCTTAAGTTTGTAGTGGTAGAAATATGGATGTGAAAGAGAATGGATGTATTCATATAAATGTGCATAAGCCATATATATATGTCATCCATTTCTAATACTGTACATTCTTTGGGGTTATTGTGACTTTGCAATCAAAGCTAAGGAGGAGATTAAATTCTTTTTTAATTTGATAACAATTATATCAAAACAGGTTAATGTATTGAATAAGGTGGTCCGTAAGTTCTGCATTTCTGTGTATTTCTTGAGTTCAAACCTTATAAAACATTTTAAGTGATTATGTATTTATGTTCTAGCCTGCAAAACATTCACCAGCATGTGTAGATTTGTTTAGCTGTTTGTTTCATTAATCTTTGTGTAAACCAAACCAGTTGTCAGTATAAGCCTTTGCTTAGACCCACAAAATAATATGTGATCTTAGTGGTATTTAACCAGTTGTGTAGCTAGGCCAGATACATGGTATGTCTTCAGAAATCTTGATGGATACACTGATAGCTTCTGCCATAGACAGCTACAGAAACAGAAAGTGGCTTGGGCTTTATCTTCCAGCACTGTTGGCATTTTTGTGGTCAAAATGTCTTCTCAGCAAGCAGTTCCTTCCTTCCTCTGCCACGTGTTTTGTTCATAAAATACACAACAAAACGTAATCATCCTTACAGATTTGGAAGCAAAGTTTGTTCTCTGCTAGGTAACCCTTTGCATTGGTATGTGGTTTATACAAAGATGGGTTAGAATCCAAATGGGTGGTAATGCATGGCTGTTTGGGTTCCTGAAGTAACAACACTGGAGGTGTTCCAGAATAAGGTGTAGGCAAAACTATTGCATGTAGAAAAAACAGTATTAAGATAGAGAAGAAAGAGTGTGTGGGTATAAATATATATTTTTTTATGTAACAGATATATATTTATTTATAAATATATAGCTAAAGCTACTTTCCCAGGTGTATTTTTTTGTTATTATGAAAGGTGGAGGGATTGAGAAGATGATACTGTTTGAAAATGAACACTAACACCTTAGGGAAAAAATAGCCACTTGCTAACATGAAACCCAGAACTGTCAAGGAAGGTGGAAATGGCTGAGATCACCAGCTGCAACTGCAACTTTAAAAGCCTTAGACTGATATGCTAACACTGTAGGGGTTTTATATTCTTTGATATGTATGTGGTTTTGTTATTGTTTTTTGGTTTTTTTGGGGGTTTGGGGGGATTTTTAGTCTGTTTGGGTTTTTTCCTTTTTGTTTTTTGTTTGTCTGTTTGATTGTGTTTTTTATTTAATTATTGGGTACCTGAAAGACTATTTTCTGGCCCAAACAGAAAATATCTGTCTGATACTTTTTTACCAGTAAGTAATTTCTGTACTAATTTTTTTTAATTCTGTACTCAGAATCTGAGAATATATATTCAACTTGTTAAGAGACTATGTATTTACATTTACATTTTCCAGGATTTAGAGATGGGTGAAGGTCATACTGTTGAATTTTATCCTTTATGACTAGAGGCTGCCATGAAAAGTCTGAGGAAATGCTGAGTTTTCAAATTTTTAAAGGAATGATGAGAGTTTACATAAGCATGCAGGTTAGGATGGGTCAAAGGTAAATACGAAAGTGGATTGTTAATCAGTTTAGATCAATCCAAGGCTTCTTGAATTTAAATTACTTGGGAATCTTTAATTGAGGGTTAACTCTGTAATGAAGTTAATCTCTCTTGAGAGATTGATATCTGATTGACCTATAGAGTTGTCTGTCTAAATGGTTTTAATTGGATCAATTAAATAATCAAGATGATAAGTCACTTCTCAGACTTGTGGGTAGTGATCAAAGCTGATAAAAGTATTTCCAGAAAAATGAAGTTAGCGGCTAGAGAGAATCCAATTATTTATTTTAAATAATGGAACATTTATAGTAAGTATGCTATGTTGGTTTTTACATCTTCCAGAAAAATGTAGGTTTGCTCATCTCCTTTTTTTCTTATTATTATGTCACTTACATGTTTACTTGATGTAAGTATGAAGAATCTAGTTTTTGCCTTGGTTTTGATTACTGCTTTACGAAAGTGTGGGAGTAATGAAGATATTTACAAAATTTTGCAAGAAAAGACCTCTAGCAATTGAGGTAGTTATTTAATAATTTATTTCATAATCATAATAAAGTACAATCACTAACAACAGTTGTGCTTCATGCAGTACATTATTTTAAATTTAAATTTGTCTGTATGTGGCTTTGGGTAATGAGGGGGAGCATAAAGATTTATTTATCTGTTTATTTATTACTACCTTTCTCAATAATGACTTAGATATTCAAAAGACATTGGAGTAATCTTATAGGAAGAGCGTTTGTCCTTTATTTAGGAATTGATACAGTAAAAATGTAGGCAATCTTTTAGGCTTCAATTCTAGATCGCAAGTACTGCATTTTTTGTCATGAAATACTTTGAAGAATGGGGTATCAATGCCTACTACCATGGCAAAATTCTGGGCATAAGATTTCTCCTCTTTTTAAATGCTACTTAAGTCTTAATGCTCTTCCACTGAAGCTGTTCTTTCTTTTCCAGGCTGCTTAAGGCTAGTACCTGCATGCTAGGACAGCTGCTACAGTCAGCAGGTTTCCCTAAGGCCAAATTACTCTTTATACAGAAAGAGAGAGGTGAAAAAACCTGTTGTGTGTTGCTGATCTTAAACCTTCTTTGAAGAAATATGATTTCAGGCTGTTTCAAACACCTTCAGAACAGTAGCATCTGGATTTTGTAGGTTGTGAATTTAGATATGGCCCTGTAAGAAAGAATAACTCAAATAGATGAAATCTGGAGTGTAAGAGCTGAGTTGGAAAATACTAAGGAAAAACTCATGGGCAGCCAGAACTTGCCTATGGGGTCATGCCTCTTCTCTTTGTGGCCAAGGGAAAACCGGTTCATTGTCAGAGTTGAGATGCTGGTGGTTACCTGTTTCCTGTGTTCCTGCAGGACAGCTTGTTTGAAGGGCTGGATCTACTGTTGCAAACCATTTTATTGACAACAGTACTTGTTCAGTTGGATTCTCAGCTGAAGAGGGCTTGAATGCACAGTTCACATAGAATGCTATAGACAGTAATTTTTCCTTTGTTCCATTTTAAATGTGTTTCTATGCTAAAAGAATTTTGAGATTAGAAAATAAGGGAGTAGAAGCCCTGTTCCATAGTTCATTGGTGCTAGTGGGGAAATAGGAAAGCTTTAGGTTCCAGTTGTGGTCTTGGATAGTTCTTTCTCTCCCTGATATCCAAGTACTGTGTAATAAGAGTGTGTGTGTAGATAAGTGGTTCATCTCTTAACTGTTCATCTTAATGTTTAACTGCTAGGAATATGTGTTTTAAGTCTGTGTTACTTGTGCTGAGACTTTGATTTTGCTACTTTCTTTATCTAGGCTAAGATAAAAGGATGGGTTTAAACCTGTTGAAATCATTGTATATAAACAATTTAAAAATATTACTGTTCAAGTGACAGGGAGTCTTTCACAATTTGATTCAAAGTAATTATGAGGTTCAGGTGAGAATTTTTTTAATGTCCTTTTTCTTTTCCGTATGTTTGCAGTCTTTAAAAAATCAGTTTGAACTGAAGAAACTTGAAGAGGTGTCATGAAGAAACAGACATTTTCTGCTGGATGGTGGACATCAAATTCAAGAGAATTTTCTTGCTAGTGAACATGCATGCAACCTGACTATTTCTTCATGACCGTGTGGGGCAACATACGGAATGAAGTCATGTCATCCACAGGCAATGGCCCTGATATTGAAGAATTTTTGGTCAACATTAACCTTACACAGTATCTTCCTAACTTTAGAAAATATGGTTATAACATTGTGACAGATTGTGTGGGAATAAATAACAGTGTGCTTCAGCAAATGGGAGTGTTGCCTACAGGGCATCGCAGAAGGATTCTTAAGCAGCTAGACAGCCTTTCAAAAATTCAAGGAAATTCTCTTTTCTGTGAAAATCTAAAATTCAAAGACTTGAAAGGTTTAGAAGAGAAGCAATATTCTTCCTCAGATCAGGAGTCTCCTGTAAGCAATTCAAGTGTAGATGGAACTGGCTTGCTATCTGCAACATCATCAGAACAACTTCTTAAAAAATCTTATGTTAATAAGGAAAAGTTTGAACTTGCAGAGCAAAACTCAGTAGAGGCAAATGATGATAGCTTTACGAATTTGGATTTTTCCAGTTTATACCAGAATTCAGACAGCATACTAAATGCTGTCAGTCAAAGCAGAAATATCAAGACAAATACTCAGCCAGATGCATCACTGACAGAAGCTGCTGCATACCAAGTTGACGAGCACTTGAGTGGCCCTTTGGTGTTTCGTGATCCTCCTTCATTTGTTCATTCATGCGAGACAAAATGCAAGGAAAATAAACATCAGAGGTTTGCAGATGAGGTTGATTTATCTGATAGTCAACCAGATTCTCCATTCTATAAGTTTAAAGGAGAAATGATAGACAATGACTTATACGATTCCTGTACGCTAAACTGCATGAAAGTATTTCCAAGAGCAAGCCGATCTTTTATCTTAAGGCATCGACCGGTACCAGAAATTCCTGAATCGAGTAAAGTTCAAGCTTCATCAAGGTAACTGCTGTTCATTACTAATGAGAAATTACTATCATGGTAGAACTTATGTTTTGGGGTTTATTGATTTTTCTTTTCCTTCTTTTAGGTCTTTTTTTTTTGGTGTGGATTTTTTAATATGTGCTGTAAATACACTGGATCTGGTATGAATGTTGCCAAATTAATTGAAGAAGAGTTAATATCAGTGTAATTTAAAAGCAAAAATGAGTGTATAAAGGGAAATTTTAGAACAGTGTGCCCTTATAACCTCCCCAGTTTTCTCTCCATCTACATACTAACAAAGAAAAGAATCTTTATTGTTTTAGATATAACTCTTAAAAACAACTATATAAAGCATAAGCAAGAACTTACTTCAAGATGGCTTTTAGGTTAATGTCTGAACTGGTAGTCATTTAATTGTTGACTTTGGAGAATGAAGACAACCATTTTGTCATATTATATGTTCACTTTTGCCAGTGGTCTCATAACAACAAAACCTTAGCTTTAAATGATATTTCTAGTATAAAAATATTTTAGAGGCATTCCAACAGTGGAAAAGAGCAGTGGAAAAAGGAGGAAAGAAAGAGAATAGATGAGAAAGATTTTCAGAGTTTATGGAATCTTTGAATTTGTTTCAAAGTATTCAAGTGATGTGACTATGTATTTTTCTTCCTTCAAAATGGTTGAGTTCATAATTTCAATCCACAAATTACTGAGTGGCACTTATTTTCTTGTATAAGCATTAGTTGTTGTAGCTTATCTTGGAAAAATATGATAGAATGTTGAGAAAACTATCTTCTGCTGGGACTTAATTCAAGACCTATCTTAATAAAAGTATAATTGTTTGAATGTTAAAAATAATAGGCACTGAATATGTAGTCAATCACAATACAGTATTACAGGCTGTAAGCAAAAAATACCTCCACATAGGTTAATTTGTAATATTTTTGGATCTATTAGGTAAAGCTTTAGTTGTCATGCTGGCTAAGTGTCTTAAACAGAAGAAAAATTAATTTAAGGGCATATGCAAAGTTTGTTGCTGTAGCCATATCCAAATCATTAGGTTGCATTTATTTTAATTTTTAAATTTTTTTGAACCATAAGCAATGCCTGGGAGGGACATGTCTAAGAATGTTTTGTATTTATCTTGGGTTTTTCATCTGCTTATCTCAGCAGTTAGAAACATAATCAAGTTTATACATGCTCTAAATGCAGAGGTTTCCCAGATTTTATAAGTTTTTTTAGATTACTGGAAGAAGTAAAATTTAATCTTGTAATACAATTGTTTGAACAGGTGGAGAGGCAGAGGTTCTTTGCAACAATTAGAGATTTTTTTGTGTGCCTAAAAAGCTGCTTCGTTGGTGTCTTCTAAATGACAAAACAATTGTGCTCATTGAAACTTAAGTATACGTATCTTTCAGTGAGGAGCAGATTTATGTTAACTTTTGTAGAGTGATTATCCCTACTTAATTCAATAAAGCTATTCATGCTGAGACAAAATGGGATTCTTAACCTAAAAGATAATAGTAACTACATACTAAAAGAATACTCTCACTGTCTTTTGAGAAACAATCATCCAGTTGAGAGAATATGCTGTATTTGTAATCTTCCCACCATTGGAGTAAATCCTCCAAATCTCAGTCTGTTAGTGATTGATATGAGACTGGGTCACTAACTTCATTACCCACCATTTTGATTTGTGAGCTCCAGCTTCTTTTCTTGGTCCTTATGCTCCAGTTATGGCAATATGGAAACCCTGAGGGACCAATCTGTCTGCCAAAGATTGAGACTAATCAAGAACTTCACAGCAGAACTTAAAGTTTATAGAAACATTCTTGATAATCTTTCTGATAGCCTTTTCATAGGGGCAGAAAACTAATACAGAACTTTAAAATGGCATTGTGCAAACACCTTTGACCTCAGGAAAGATTGTATCTTCCTCACAGAATTGCGTAGACAAATAGCCTCAACTGGCCTTATTGACAGATGCTGGTTTCATCCTTATTACATTTTATAAAGGCTGTTCCATAGAGGCAGAGAAATCCTGCTGAAGTCTTCTGGGAAACTCAGCATTTCCTTCTAGATATTCATGGATATTAGTCATTAAATTTTTATGCAAGGAATACTTTTCTCATCACCTTTTATGTGTCTTTAGTACAGAAAGTTCATACAATGGGTCTCCTTGTGCCCCATGGTAGGGCTATGACCATGTCATTTTTTATTACTAATAATGCACTTACCTCTCTTGCAATTTTATCTGCTTCCCTGTGCCTCACTTCTGCTCCTGGCTTTTGCCTGTAACAAAGCATACTGGCAGCTGGCAAGACACCATAGCATTTTAGAAGTTGAAAATACTTTGGGTTTATTTCTTTTTTGAATTATGGCACTACAGTGTGGTATCACTGTAGTATTGGGGAGTGTGGAATTAAAAAAAAAAAGGAAAAAAGTTGACCATTACACAATTTTCTTAATAGTGGAGTTATTGTGCAGATTTTAGAAGTGGTTTTTGTTGCTCAGTGTTGATGTGTAGTTATGCTAGATTATTTTCAGCTAGACTTTTCCTTATTGTATCATTATGAGCTTTCTGCTGTTAGAGAATTAATGAAGATCAGTCAAAAGGTGTTTAAAACCACAAAGTGAAAAACTGAAGTTTTTTGTAAGACAAAATAGTGGAAGTATTGCAATGGATGGAACTAACCACTAATGTGTCTTTAGGACAAGATTAAAGATAATTAGTTTTGAAATAGTTTTAGAGGCTTTGAATACTTTGGGTCTTATCACCTAGCAGTCACTCTTCTGTGAAATAGTTACCACTGCATCATTCCGAGAAGCAATCTGTTCAAACAAAAAGCTGAAGCAGATTTAAAACGTGGTGGACCTGATTTTTATACAGAATAATACGCAGATAAAATTTCAGACTGCTGAATTCTATATTCTTTTAGATTGTTTCATGTCTCCCATCTTTGTTACTTGTGTGGCGCAGTAGCGGGGATGTTCTGATTCTTTGTTAAGAGAAGTAAGAAAAAATAGGCCAAAATTCTGGACGACATCCTGCATGTGGGGGAAAATATGAATAAGTAAAATAGATAATGGGGCTTGGCCTGAGTAGGCACCATTTGTTTTCTGCAGTTGGCAGATTCTGTCATTAGAATTTCTTGCTTGGTGCTGATATCCTTTAGACTCCCTTTCTTAACATACAGTTGTTGCTAATGAGGTGCCAAGCTGGTGTTGCTGTGTATCTCTACTGTGTTCTGCCACACAAAATAATTTTTTAGAAGAGAGAAGTTGCTCCTTCTCTTTACCTGTGATCAAGTATCACCATTAATTTACCTCTGCTAGCAGTCTATGAAGCCCAAAGCTTTAACACAGCATGCTAGAGCAGTTTTGATGTGTTTGCATTATGGGAGGGTTACGTTTTGAGATAGATGGAAAAGAAAACATGTCTTGAATGAGTTTGAAAACAAAAGCTTCTTTCATTTAAAACACTCAGCAGATGAATGCCAGTAAAGACTTTGAAACACTGACTGATTGCACTGACCTCCTTCCCTCACTTTATTTGCAAGGTGACGGGAGTATATTGAATAAACCAGCTTGGTGCGAAGTTTTAGCTTTCCAGCCTCTCAGCATTTAGTGAGACCAGTCCCTGCCTCATCATATCCTTTCATCCTGTTTATGCTTAATAATGGGTGCTAGAGAAGTGTATGCAGCCTGAGCCGCATCCGGTACCTCTTAATGTATGAAAACCAAGACTCTTAATTGTTGTTAACAAGTTGTAACAAAGTCAAAATTGAATAATAATTGAAATTATTATTATACCTGTGAAAAATTGGAGCACTTTGTGATTGGCAGACTGCTTCCATTAAGGAACAAAATAAAGAATATCATCAATCTTTGAAATACTCAGTTTTTCAATTGAAAAAATTCAAGAGAGGACCTGTTCACTTTTTGAAATGGCTAAGAAAAAGTCATAGATTGATAAAGTGATAAGATTTTTTCAACTTTTTTTGTCCAAAAGATGTCTTCAGTATATTTATCTCCTTTAATCCAGGTATTTAACTGATAAAATAACTAGCTTACTATTCTATTAAGCATTGACAAATTATTATCATTTTATAGCTTGTATGTTATAGCTTTGTAGGTTTTTTATGACATATAACCTTTCAAGCAGATATTCAATATAAGCTCATTGATTTCATTTTATATCATGAGGTAATTTTTAATTAACATAAGTTAGAAATTTGCTTTCCAAAAATGAGAAATAAGTTGTATTTTTGAATGCTAGAAAAAAAGACTGTAGTTTGGTTATTAGTAGGATTTTGTGCCACATATTTGTGGCAACATAATTGTTGGTGCATGATCAAAAATAATACACAAATCCTGAAAAGTATATGGATTTTGAAACAAAGTGTGGGGGTTTTTCTTAGTGTGTTTGTTTGGGTTTTTGGTGTTGTTTGGTTGGTTGGTTTTGGTTTTTGGTGGGTTTTTTTGTTTGTTGTTTTTGTTTTTTTGTAAGCTGACTTGTTATTTTTTATTTCCTGGTGAAATTATCCATCTGCCCTGAAAATAAGCAAATGACTCGCTGTTTTACTTAAGGAAAGCCCCCATAATTTTAAAAGCTCTTAAAGCTGCTTATCTGTAACTCTTAATTTAGTTGAATGCTGCTAGTACCCTTTAAAAGATACCAACCTAACAACAAAAAGTCTGATCTGTGTTGAAGTACATTAGGTTAGGTTTTGGGGTTTTTTTAAGCATACTGAGTTCTTTAAAATTAGTGCAAACACATGAAGTTAGTTTGCTAATGGAGCTTCAAAAGGTGTAACTACATCAATTTTAGTAAAATGTATGACAAAATACAGACTTGTAAAGTATTTGCTGTGTATTTATTATTGCAATTATGACTCAGGAGAGTAGGCAATTATATATGGGAACTAGGCCATGATCCACTTATACTTGCCAAACTCACCCTGTGTTTTCTAAAACAAGGATTTTATAAAATAATCATTGAGGAACTTAGTTTATATAACCTGGGTAACATTGGAAATGTCAAGTAACTTTATAAGGTCTGACTTGTATCTTGAATTTGATCTAATAAATTTTTTGAGGCCAATTTAGGTATGGAGTAAAAATTATGTGAAATAGTAGTTAATGAATCTTTGCCTTCTGTCACAAAGAAACATCATTTTGTGGTAAGGGATAATTCAAGTTGGACTTCATGGGACAGTAGGTCTAAAGTTCTAAATGCAGCTTATCTTAAAATAATAAAATTTCTCAATATATTAAGTGAGGAAACAAAAATTAGGAGACTGATATTTTTAGTAGAAGACAATTGCCTTTGGCTTCAAAGGATGGAGGACCCACAAACTGTTAGGAAAACTGACAAGGATCTCACATGTCATTTGTCAGCTGGAGAATATTCTGTAAGGATGCATGAGAACCTTTAGTACTCTTATTTTAAGCAGAGAAAATGAAATTGAGGTAAAATTGCTATGCTAATGTTAGTCGGGGAAATTCAGAGCTTGACTAAAAAGACCTCTTAAACAGACTGTTGGACTGGTGAAGGTGGGTTAGAAATTTTCTAATTCACACATTTTTCTTCCTATGTTCTGATTATAAAGCTGTCTTGGCTTGAAATATTAATAATAGCAATAATATTGCACTGTACTTGAAATTACTGAAATATATGGGGCCAGCATAGCACTAATAAAATAACTTTTCTGCTGTGCATGGAGATACATTCTTACCCACGTATAAAATGTGTAGGTGTTGTCACAGGCAGTTGCAACACAATGCCATTTACCTCTTGGTTTTAAAACTTTGTGGGGGGAAATAATTCACCTTAGGAAATCAAAACTTTACAGCAATTTTTTTTTTCAGTGATTGGGAACATGTGTTGGCTGGATTCTCAGGCCTCTTACGAGTTTAATGTTAAAGTAGATTTTCATGGTACATCCTTTTTTAAATACAGCCATTGGTAATCATTGTGAAGGAGAAGGGAAGGAAAAGGTTGTGGAAAACTCTGGGATCTCCATTCTTCAAGCAATCTAAATGTTTTGTAAGGTCAATTCAGAACAAAATAATCCCTGAATTTGGAATGTCTGCTGGAATCAGAGAAGTATTGAGTGTCATAACTGGAGGAAAACATACTGTTGTGACTTCAAAAATAAATCAGAAATTTTCCCAAGACTTGAAATCCATTATTTCTGTATTTCTATGCAATTGTAATTGTTTAACTGCATGAGATGATTTTCCTTTCTTTCTGGTGAATTTCAATTAATGTTTTCATTCTCTGCTTTGTTTTTTTCAAGTTCTCTTCAGAGAAGAAGAAATATGGACCTTGTAAATATTTCTTGCACTGGGAGGCAAATTTCACAATACAGTGAGTTAAGCATGCTGGTATTTACATCTTGAATATTAAGGAAAAATAAACCTTGGACTGGTTGTCTAGAATAAATATTGTTTACATATTTTAAGAAATACTGGGCATCTTAAAGTTCTAGAAGAATTTATGTCATAGCAGAGCATTTAATCACTTCTGCATTTTTACTTATTTTTTTATTATGACCAAATAAAGTAGAAATTAGAAAATCTAATCTTCAACCCCATTTATTTTAATATACTTTTTTTAGACTAATGTTTTAAGTTTCTAAGTTTAAATCCAGATTTTTTTAAGCAGAGTTAACTTCTTGAAAGATATAAGGAGTGTATTCCTGACTAATGCTGCTTAATTTGTTTATAAGTGCTCATAGCTCCAGGAAACAATATGAAATTAATTGTATTAAATGGTTTGCTGAAGCATTTAGAAGTCTTGTGCAGTCAGCTGGAAACTTCTTTCATATTCAAGAAATATGTCTTGTTTGAAGTTATTTATATTTATCTCAGGCAAATACTTGGGGACGAAATTATTGTACACAAAAGAGTTGTGCGGTGGTTTATTTTTGGTATTGTGTCTTAAGTCAGAATAAAGAGCTCTTTGGAGCTATTGATTCTTAGACTAGACAGCTAAAGGTTTTTTTATTTTAACTTGATGCAGGGTGGGAAAGAAGAAAATGCCTGTATGCAAGTTATATTCAAATTACATAAAAATAGTGATAATATCTGTGGTGAAAAGAGGGTACCCGAAGTTCTCTGAGAAGAAGGACATTGTTTCTTGTTCCTCAAAGTTTTTTCTGGGAAGGACAGAAATTACAAGCTGAAAAATCTGTCCCTTGTTGGTTTTATTATGACTTTAGCAGAGCATTTGTGACTCACAGTAGAGCACGGTGTGACTGTATTTATTAATTTATTTATTGATTTTATTTTTTGCTTTAAGATACTTCCACGGAGGAAAAGCCACCCATTATCTCTCCATATGGGGAAACCTTCATTTCTGTCAACGCCAAAGGTGCTAAAGTAAGTAGAGAAGCCTGAATGTATATAGTCTGTCTTCACTTTGATCTTCATGTTAGGTATTCCATACTGGCTTTAATTACTTTTTTTTTTTAATTTTGTGCTTTTTAAATTGCCACTACTTTTCTGTCTTTTTAGGTTTTTGCAAAGGGTTTGTGATGTAAATATGAGGATTAATGACTTCTGTTAATCTCAAGAGACACTTTGTATGTTTTGTGTATGTTGGTTGGTTTTTTTGTTTCGTTTTTTTTTTCTTTTTTTAAACCAACATAGGACAGATAACAGACTTATTTTTTTTTTGTTTGTTTTAACCCCAATGTCCAGAACTGCCATATTTATGCTCTCTGGTACAATCCTTTGTGCATAATTGAGTATAAGTCGTTGAAATTTGCAACCGTTAGAATTTACTAAGAAGAGTAAAAGTGGCTTTTGTTTCATCTGAGAATTGCAGGACAAGACTGGGCATCTCTATAGAGACTTTTGAATATCCTGTGAAAGGAGCTTGCCCATTAGGTTAGATGATAGGATGGTCACATTTCGCCAAACCCTTTTTCAGTTCCTGTATATGAAAGTTCTCAGGATGTTTTAATTCTTGCATGATATTTTTCATGCATCTCCTAAACTTGCTGTGTACCCAGAAAGTCGCTTTTCTTTTAGGATTCTCTGAAGGGGATGTTTTTGTTGGGGTCAGTAGTTGATGGTGTGAACGCCACCGATGACATGTGGACAGACTTCTGAATCTGAAATCTGAATGGAGGGAGATATGGGAGGTGAACTAGCTTAGTGAGGCATCTGCCAAATGCCATGAATTTCCAGGTCCTGTTTCTATCTCAGCAGGGAGCAGACCAGAAATTGTTGATTCTGTGATTACTTAAACTTTTTCCAGCCAGTCTCAAGCCACAGAATTAAAGATAGCAGAAAATTCTTCTGTCCTGGTCTTCGCTCTAATGTTTCATTTTTAAATTATTGTAAACTATTGACTAAAAGAAAAACTACTCAAATGGATGTCCAGGGTTTTTCTTTCTCCTTTTCTAATTTCTTAAGAATTGATCAATAAAAGTAAATGGTTCAAATTTCGTCTTCTAATGAGAGTAGTTTTATAGGAATAAAAGTAATCTCTTTTTGATGCATACTTTCTTTTGGAAATATATTATGCTTTTTTGTCGTTGTTGACTTTTTAACACAGTACACATAAAGTCATGCCTTGTCTTTCCTTCTTGTTCTTGTTATGTGCATGCAAAGCTGACTTTTGGGTGTTCATTTTCTTTCCTTGGATGCAATGTCTTGTCTGTGCCAATATCTTTAAAAATTCAAAATTTAACTTCTTTGTGATTATTTCAATGGTTTAAGCTGATTTTCTAGAAAAAGTTTCCTAGCTCTCTTGTTACTTCCTGGCATTATTCTCCACATTTCATTGAAATGGTTGTTTATGAGAAAGCATACCCAGAAAGGTTGTCAGCACTCTTTCTTATCTTACAAGGCACAAAGTACAAAAATACCATGCTGCTAAACTGGATTAACTGCTTGAAACTAAATTGCTATTTTGCTGCTTGTAGAATTATGATTAATGCAGTATATTATAACATCCTTTACCTGATCCAAAGATTGGGATTTTAATATCACTTTCATATATGTGAGCAGTTTCTTGTATTAGGTTTATCACATGCCTGTTGAAAACTTCATAGCTGATTTTAGTTCCATTAGCACTTCATTGCGGACAAAGGTCAAAAAGAAGAACTATAAAATAAACGTCTAGAGATATGTTTCACTTTCAGATTTTTTAGCAAAAGCAAATGTCTTAGAAGCAAATAAGAATATTTAGATAACATTGGAAAGTATCTGAGATTTTAGTGCTTGTTGATGCTGCTTCATGTTAAGTCAATGAGAGTATAGTTTATCCATATAGAATAAAAGATGTCAGTTGTTATACTTACTGACTGAAATTTGTTCTAAGGGCTTGTAGGTTAGCCATCACCCTTCTTTCTGTTTCACTGGTGTAAAGAAAAGGGTTATGTAGGCTTTTATGAGGGGAGTGCCTGTGGAAATAGGTAATGAGTCACTACAGACTGGATGTAAGTGAGCATGCAAGAACAGGGGAATGAAGGTTATAAAGAAAATATGCCTTTGATTTGGGTCAGGAAGAAAGATAAGTAGAAAGAGAAACCTCTGAGGGGCAACCTGAAGAAGAAACTGTTTATTTTTTAATATTGATTTAAAAATAACACAAAAATCCAAGTGTTTCAGAGACATTTTATTGTTGTGTCTAACTAAAAGAATCAAGTATATTTGAATTCCTTTGGAGGAAGACTGAATTCAAATGAGTGTAGGCCTCATGAGTGAAATACTGGCTTTATTTCTTGCTGTAGACAGACTAAATTAAACATATGCATACTGAGCTTGGTAAATTGTGTGACTTCCTGAGCATTGGGATACTGTGGAAGGCTGGCTGGATTGCAAATCTTACCACTTCAACATAAGAGGCCTTAATATTTTAAAAGGAGGAATTTATCTTTATGGACCCATTACAAAGTTGTATTGCCAGACTATGACTCAAGAAGCAACCTGAGAACTGTGTGACATTACATTTTTTAGGAGACTTAGGTGGTATCTCCTGAGGAAGATGCCTCTCCACAATGGCATTGAATCTTCATTTAATGTAGGCTCAGTCCTGCTACTCTTCATGCTGTTTGTGTTTTAGCTTTCATGCTTCCTGTCTTGCTGTTGAAATCAGGAAGACTATCTGTTACAGGAAGCTAAAACCAGAAGTGGATTTGAATTACTTCCCGGTTAAAAGTAGAAGGTTTTTATGCAGGCCTGTGAAGAGGCAGTTCCACCTGTCTGGATTGCAGACAGATATCCTTCCTTAAGGATAGGTGCTTCCTATGCACAAGAACAGGACCTATATAGAAGAAATACTCTCTAAAGGTGTCTGCATGAGAAAATGATGCTATCTTTGTATAATACCTCAGAGCCTTGCAGGAGATGGGAATTTTGTCTTGTCTTGAGCCTGAGCACCTTGCAGGATATTTCTGTAAACAGGATACTGCAAATGCTTGGGATTTAATTGGTTTGAAATAAATGTTTCTGAGCAAATAGAATTTCCTTTAGCTACAACCTGTCTTCATTTGTGAACTTCTACATTTTAAATTCTACTGACAGTAGAAATGCATTTCTTAGTTAATTGCCTGGAAGTTATCTGGCTCTCTGAATTCACTTTCTCAAGTACTGAAGATTATGGAGTGAGCACAAGCAGGACATTGAGCTATTATTGTGGTGGTTCATGGCAGGCAGGAAGAGGCAATACTATGTACCTTCAGTGGGTATGGTTTGCAATTGTATCCTGATGAGCAAATGAAGATTAAGGCTACTGACTGTTTTTACCCTGGAGATGTTTCTTTCACCGTGGTATTAGCCTCTATACTGTTGTGCTGAAATGTGGCCATTTCCCCTCCTTTTGTGAGATTCCAGGTGTTCCAAGTATTTGATAAGCAGTGGATAGATTGCTTTTGAGTTTTCTAATTAATTTGTTTATAAGGTTTATTGATGCTTTTTGCTTTTTTTATTTTTTTTTTAGGGTTTGTTTGGTTTTATTGTTTGGGGGGGGTGTATTTTTTGTTGTTCTTTGTTTTGTTTTGTTTTTTTGTATTTCAGCCCTTGGTGCTACAGCATAGTACTGTGATGTGTGGGTGGTTAGGTTTTGGTGGGTTTTTATTTTTTAATGGGTCTGGTTGGCAGAGGAAAACAGACTGTTCGCCTAGATTTATCCTAGCATCAGACTGATTTCTAAATTTTTGCTGCACACTTGCTCTGCTTTGAACTATGTCCTTGTTTTGGTCTTCCCTTTCCATGTTCCCAAGGTACAGCCCTCAAGTACAAGATTAGGTGCTACTACTCAGAAAACAAATGGCAATGTTGTGAAAGCTTATCCACTTTGTTTCTGCCATTGTTCAGCTTTGTTACGCGTGCATAAAAGCTTAAATGAGTAAATGAAAATACTTCTGTCAGAAAGCATGAAGATGTTAATTTTAGGTCATTTTTAAGAGAAGAAAGACACATCTTGAAAAGCTTAGTAGTGCAATATGATTCTCAGATTAAGTTTAGGAAGTGTGAAATGTGATGTTCACGAGCAGTGTTAACCTTGACATTTTGTACACTGCAAGCAGTTTGTGATAAAGATTTCTAAGCAAAAGTTAATAGATGAACCTTTTAGAAAAAAGGTCTTGGCAAAAAAATAAAAAACAAACCAAATCAAAAAAACCCCAACAAGATATATTCTGTATGGCTGAGTTCAGTGTTACTTTAGGATTTTGAATTATTTTAGCTTTAGTGTTCTATGAAGGCTGTACATTTATTCTGAGAAGAAATACTGTTTTAAAAGATAGGCTAGCAGTGGCAAATCATAAAAGGTACTTAAGCTGCATGTAACTTGTGGCTCTCGAGCTTAAAATAATATTCAGTTGTTGTGGTTTAACCCCACCTGGCAACTAGAACACAGCTGCTTGCTCACTCCCACTGCAGTGAGGAGAACTGGGAAACAAGTAAGCCTCTTAGATGGTGGAATATGACCAGTTTAATAATTACAAAAAAGCAAAATATAATAATAATACTAATGTCATAGTAACTGTAGTGGAAATGAGAGAGCATGATGCTCTGTGGTATGGAACATCCCTTTGGCCTGTTCAGGTCAGCTTCCTGACCATGCACCCTCCTGGCCTCCTGTGCATGTGCTCGCTGGCAGAGTATGGGAAACTGAAAAGTCCTTGACTTAGAGTAAGCTGTACCAAGAACATCAGTGTGTTATCAACATTATTCTTATTCTCAAACGCAAAACATAGCCCTGTGCCAGCTACTTGGAAGAAACTTAACTCTATCCCTGCCAAAACTAGGATGTCAGTGGTGCCTTGAGAAAAATCAGAGCAGTGGTATTTCTATACACTGAATTTCTTTATCTGATTTATTTGTTACAGGTGTTTTGGACCATGCTTAAATGTTTTATCTGAATATTATTATTTAAAATGAAAATGACATTTCTTAGAATACAAAAATCAGCTTTCAAATGCATGTTTGAAAATGTGGGAAAGAACAGCTTTGCTAGTCAGGCTGTTTGTGTGTGATTTATATCTACTGTAATTTAAATATCACTTACTCCTTCAGTACAAATGTTAGTTACAATATATTTCTTTTCTAGGAACTTCATGGAAATGAATTCCTGGCTTGTGAAAATAAATTGGATCTAGGAATGAATGGAGAATATTCTTCCAAGAATCTATGGTATTAAATAAGAATTACAAAGAAACTCAAAGTGTAAAGAAGAAAATGTTATTTACATTTTGTCACAAGTGGATCTCTAGCTCTGAGGGCACAACCATGATTGTATTTTTTATCTTGTATTTGAGTCTTTACCCCATCCCGTATGAGGCAAAGCTGGGCACTGTGGCTGTTCTCAGACTGTTTCAACCAGGTTTCAGAATTTCTTGTGGGTTTGGAGAGTGTCCCTGTTTTCCCCAGTCAGAATAAGGAAGACCAAGTTCCATTTTTGTTTGTCACCTAACTAACTGTGTCTGACTGCTCTCATAATTTACTTCCTCATTAGAAAACAAACGACCCACCAAACAAACACAAAACTAAAGCAATTTCACCATTCCTGTCGTGAGGCTGTATCCAGTGGCTTGATGAAGTGGGAGCTAATGTGCTTCTTAATTATCCAGTCTGCACCAGGCTCCTGGTGAGGTGGGAGAGGGAAGAGATGTGATACTGCAAGTCATCGAAAGTATTCAAAAGAGCAAAACTAGTTTTCTGAATAAGGAGAATTTAAATTTCTGTTCAGGCTTTTAAAGGAGTGTTATCTTGGTACTATTACCATTGAATGGAGAAAGTAGCATTCAGGATGGTCGTAGTTATAAGATAAATTGTGTTTAGCATGTCTGTGGTTATCACTGTGATTATACAAGTTATAAACATATTTATAATATGCCTTACCAGTATTTGTTCTAATTACTAATTTTATGTATCTGTGCATTGTAGCAATACATTTTAATAGTAAAATGTATTTTTTCTTTCCAGTCACTTCAATAATCAGAAAGAGAAGACAAAGGAATTTGAAAAAAATGAATCCTTGTCTCAGGAAGACCTATCATTAACACCAGAAGAATCTGAAAGTGAATCTGTATATTCTATTGTGGAACAACATTCTTTGTCTTTAAAGAAAAAGAAAAATAAAACCAAAACACACTCAGCATCTTGCAGTAAGATACAAAGTGGAGATTCTGATTGCTTGGCTAGTGAACAAATGAATTTTTGGCAATTTGGTGGAAATCAAACTTCAGTTGGAAATGAATCGATAACACCATATGCTTGCTTTTATGGACCACCAGTAAAGAAGGTTAAAGCAGGCTGGCTGGATAAACTATCCCCTCAAGGGTATGGTATTGCAGTGATTATTGTGTAATTGTGACAATGTATGTTTACATGAGAGATGTAAAGTTTGTATTTAGTCACTGCTTAATATTTGCAGTGGGAGGGGAAAGGGAATAGTTTTCAATGAAAGAGCACCAGGCTTTTGTGAATTTAAAAGTTTTTAATGATGTTACCTATCCTAAAGTTTCTTTAGGAGATGCACTCAGGAAAAATTTTTCTTAAAATTCTTGGTCACCACTCATGAACTGTAGTAGAAAAATACAGAATGAATTTGTACTGTTATTTCCAGTTGCTACATTTTTGCTGATTTTTTGTGGGCCACAAAGTAAGTGAAAACAAACCCTGATTCTGAAATACTACTTTACTAATTTGGCCGTGGTTTATAATTTAATAATGAGTGTGACTGGAGGTCTTCTTGCTTTCTGTCTGTATTACTATTACTTGAGCTTTGAGTCTAGAATTCACCTGGGGTGAATTCCTCCTAGTTTAATTTATTTTTGTGCCTAAAATTTGATGGTAGAAATTTGAGCTCAAGTCTTAAGATTCCAAATAATGAAGAGAATGGAGCACATTTGGAGGTTACACCACAACAATAACAACAACAATAAATCTTATATTTGATTCCTGTTATAAGTTTTTTGTTTTATTTTAACTGATTTTAAACTCCAGCTATCTTTAAACTGTTTTTCACTAAAGAATGCTCCATTGTCAGATCTTCCATCAGAAATACTTGCAAACTCTGAAATTCTTCTAACTTCCTCCTTTTAAATTGTAGTTTTCAGTTTCCATTTGTTCTTATGACTTATGTTCTTACAAATTCTATAATTTTTTTTGGAATTGAAAGTGTCACAATTTTACTTTTTAAGTCTGTTTCTGATCTTCACTAGGACTTAGCATCTAGAAATTAAAGCTGTTGCACTTGTTAGTGCTGTAATACATCTGCTGTGCTTCTTTTCAAGTGTTAGTAGATCTGTATTCTTTGTTCTTAGGACTGTATACTGAGCTGTGCTGAAAGGTATTAGTGTTTGGCCTTTCCTTTATAATGTATGGCTATAATAATCATCACTACTCAGCAAGTAGTATATAATTATTTTCTTAGTGAGAAATTTCTGTAATTAAATTGCTTTAGAATACAATTTGATTTGAACTTATTGGATAGAGCTCTGTTGTCTAGCAATTTCCATTTTTTTCCTTGTTCCTTTCTAAGGAATGTGATTTGCCAGTTTACCTCTTTTTATTTTGGTTTTGTGTTGATAGTGATACATTGTTGAAGGTATTTAATGAGATGGAATAATAGATTTAGTAAAACTCTTCTACTGTTGCAGAATTTCAACGTGCTCAAAACTATTTTCTTTCCTTTTTAAATTTGAAAGTTTCATCCACATTTATGGATTGCCATTGTTCATCTTTGCTAAAGAATCAAAGAATAATTATACACAGTGTCAAAAGACTTTTTCCTGGTATAATAGCATTTCCACATTTCTCTTTTTTTCCCCAGAATTATTAGGGTACTGACTTCTTGGAGAACTGCAGTTAGTTGTAACTAACTTAAGTTTATTTTAATAACTTAGTTATTTTACTTATAGGATTTTTTTTTAAACAACACTTTTGGCAGTTAGCTAGCAGAGTGATGAAAAGTATAGTTCTTGATTCCAGCTGGCTTGTCTTGCACTATTTGAAGGGATAGAGTTGAGAACAAGCTATGGAAACTTCAATAAAGTGTCGTGTCAGAATATATTATTTGGAAAAGATAATGAGTTGACCACAAAATTAGTAGTGGTTAGTACTGAGTAGAACAGTTGGTCATTAGCCTTGATCCAGTGACACTCCACTGCTACAATTCAAGGACTTTTTCTCAGGCATGGTTCAGTGAATGATACATTTTTGTTTATTTTTCTTACAATACCATTTCTCAAACACTTGAATAATTAAAAAAACCCAACCAAATTAAAAAAAGAATTTTTTTTTTCAAACTATTGAAGCAGTGTCATATTTTATTTCATTTCCCACCAACAGAATATTTCATTCTATTCTATGCCTCCCATTCTTTTTATAGAGGTCCAATTTACACCTGGCAGTTTGTGACTCCTTGGGGAAAAGAATATATACTGTTTTCTTATATTGCTGCAAATAATGCAATTAACGTACAGCCTCTCTTATTCTAGTTAATTCACTATAAATTGTACAGCAATTCAGTTTGCTCACATTGTATGTGGCACTTAGGTTCACTCGTCCCTGTATAATCTTGAAGTTTATTGACATTTTAATGCAAAATAGATGGTACATTGGCCTTTCCAGGTTATGAAAAATGATGATTTATTGTAGTCATATAATACAAGTTAATTAAGCCAGACCTGCTATTTGATTAAAGTTTTGATAAGCTATCACAGTCTACTAATCCTAAAGCAGAGCACTCATTTAAAAGGAAAGGAAATAATGTTGGAAAAAGATATTCGTGGGGTCTTGTTCTTGCTTAATTAACTTGCTTAATAGATTTTTGAACTGAGACATTTATAGATGATAACTAACAAGCTGTCAACATTTTTAATGAGTGTAATGGACTACTTCAGGTTGATGTAAAAATATATTTTTAGGAGGTCTTTATTATAGAGTGTGAGTTAATGGCACACTGAAAGTTTCTCATTAATGATGTCCAGTTGATAACACACATTGAAAATTAAATTTCATGTTGTACTTGTTGGGAGATGTGGTGTGCTGCTATTGATGCATTGGCCAGAAAAGAGAGTCCTGGGGAGATGTGTTGATATTGAATGCCTGCAGGTACCATAGCCTGTAAACAGAGATGTCCTTGTTGTAAGCATGAGGTTCTCATTTTTGGAAAGTATCTTAAGATGGCTTGTAGCACTTAAAATTATGCTGTGTGTTCAGACTATCCATTTGAGCAGGAAGCTAAACAAGATTTGACCTTTCTGTAATTTGTGATTGAGACATTCTTAAAAGCTAGTGTTAGCTGTGTATTAATTGTGTTAATTTTTGATTCACAGTAAACGAGTGTTTCAGAAGCGCTGGGTTAAATTTGATGGAGAAAGCATTTCTTATTACAACAATGAAAAGGTAAAGTACATGTTTTGGTCATGTTTGGAACAAAATGCATCTGTGTAATACACAAGGTACTATAAAGAAATTACTGAATAATTACAAATGAATATTCATCTTAAATTATATTTTCAATTATAAAATACTAGGATGAGATGTAATTAAATATTTTAAGGTGTCCTCGTCTTCAGTAATTTTTCATCCTTTTGTTTTCTAGAAGGGCTTGTATTACTCACCTTTCCAGGTAGATATCATCAGATTTTTTTTACTTTAGTGAGAGACTGACACTGCTGCTGTCTGCAGAACAGAACAGGATCATGCTAAACACTTTTGAGAGATGTTATTTTGATGGTGTTTGCAAAGTTTTTTGTCATGGGAACCTAGCACACTGGAGATTGTGAGAGAGAAATTAAAAGTAGCATAGAAGACCATTTGAAAAAGAAAACCAACCCAAACCTATATGCTTGTTGACTCTTCCATTAAAAATGCTTTTTTCCTGTTTGTCTTCTATGAATAATTGTACATCATTGAACTAGGTTAGGTTTGAATAGGAATGTTCAAAAACAGCACAGTACTACAATGGATATGGCTGTTTCTGTACCTGAGGATTGAATCTTGCTGAAACGTTTTCAGACTGCTTTGATTAAAGTGGTTCACTTCTTACATGTGATACAAGAATGCATTTGTAAATCATGGTTTTCAACAAAGCGTATATTCCTTGTAATTCTCCTGTAATTCAATGTCATTGCCCTTCAGAGCACTACAAAATCCTTTTTCTTTTGCTCTGTGGTTTACTAATTAGTTTTTCCTCTTGGAAGTAGTGATGACCTTCTTAGACTTGAAAGTGATAGATGATTGTACAATACGCATGTTAAGGGAAGTTGAGGTTCCCTTCTACATGCATATGTGTTATTTTAAATGCTAGAAACCATTTCCTGTTGAAGAAGCATATTACTTTAGGAAGAAAATACAGGTGCAGGTAAAAGTTCCAAAACAGTGTGCTGATGGGTGGTACAAGACCTATAAGATGTATTATGATGGGGAGGGGATGTATGAACTGAAATAGGATGAGGCTGTTTATTTTCTGAGGGGCTGGGGAACTAAGAACAAGCTCAAAAATTATTTACATTGATATTTGTGCCTACTGATTGCAAACTTGATACAGTCTGGTTTTACTTGCTTACTTCATTTACAGTAGAAGACATGATTTTGTAGGTGAGGGGAACAATAGAATGAGGAGAATAATGTTTGGATTGCAGTGATAAAAAATGGTACCCCTTTGCAGTATTGATCCCAATACTTCAGAGGAGCAGAAAAGCAGGGTTAATCATTAAGAAATATTTGAAAAAATACAGCAATGGGATTTGCTTAACGCTATCTGTAGCATAATTAGGGAAAGAAATGCTAACAAAGAATTTTAAGTCTTGTGTCTGCACTAGGGATTTCTTTTTATTTTTTTTTCTTCTTTTTGAAAGTCCCTGAAAATGTTACTTGGTGGTCAGTTGTGCTAGAATAGCACTTGTTATGCATCTGTTTGTCATAAGAGATTCTGGAAGTCTTCCCTTCTGCTCAAGTGAATGTTTAGTGTGTCACAGGATGCATAGGAAGCTACCAACTCTGCATCCTCTATTTAAAAGGTATGTGTGGTAGGTTGAGCTATCAGCAGCTTGGCAAACACTTGTGCTGAAGCCTCTTTGTCTCACTTTTCCTGGAATCTGAGTCCAAGCCTTGTGCTGGGTATTGAAGGAGATGCTGGTTGGGCTCTGTGTCTACAGTTTGACCAAATCTGGGCGTCTGATTTGTTTACTTGGTGAGTCACATATCTGAAGAAATGTTATATCTGACAACTGCAAGGCCTGAAGCAAATTCTGGGAACTGAGGATTTGGTCAAACTCAAATTAGCTTTCAGATATGAAGAAAACACGGTTGGGTACCAGTATTTCTTAGTGCCCAATGGGATTTGTTGAGTGAGCAGTGGTGTCACTTGGGAAAATGAGATTTTTGTGCAGTGGTCTCTGCTGGATCACTATCTTCATACCTATGTTGTTCGTATTTCCTGTGAGAGGGATATCAGCATTTTCCTGCTGTTGCTTGTGTGTTGTTACCTTGACATTATAAACAACTATTTACAGACCCATCAAGACTTGCATGTAGCTTGAGCTCCTTGCAAGGCCTTGCATGTTCCCCTTCCTACCTGCATAGCTGGCCATTTATATATTTAAACGGGGAAGCTGTTTTTTTAACTGAAGAACTTAATGGCAAGTTCTGTCTATTTTTATCTGTTTGTCTTAGGATGTTCCTACACAGACAAGCAGTTTTAAAGAAATTATACTTTTGGTTGTATATATCAATTAAAAGTAGTTCTCAGGAGGAAACCAATCCATACTTGATATTTTTCTTTTTTTACAAGCAGAGAAGGTTAGACTCAGTGGAAAGGAACTGGTTTTTTTACCCAGAAACACTACCAGTATTAAATAGCTCTATTTGTCATTCAAATTAGGAACTAGAGAGGAGTGATTTTCTCAAGAAGGGGAAGTGTGCTACATGGCTAATGAAGAGTGAAATAACTGGCGAATAGAGAGGGAAAACACAGAGAATATTATTCCTGAAAGTACCCATATGAATGCTTCTCTGAATGATTTAAACCTCAATTTTATAAATATTTTTCTAACCTTGTTTTAGTTGTGTATCAGCTTCTACTTGATAGAGATCTCTTCTTTACTTTGTATCTGCATACATGAAAAAAAGATTCATCTTTTAAAAAACAGCATCTGACCTAGGGAAGGTCTAGGGTTGAATCTGTGTTGCTCTCATTTCATCTGTGTTCCTGATTCTGAGAAAGCTAATGCAACCAGAGCAGCATCCATGTGGCTTTGTCTCAACAGAGTGTGGATAACTGGAGAGGGGAAGGTAGAATTGGAGAATTTTTTTCAGCTGCCCTATATGCACAAGTTTTGTTTCAAGTTTCTTCCTACTTTTGGCAGAACTCTGGTGTTTTACCATATGCTTTATAGTAAGGCAAAAACTCCTGGTTATGTTGAAAGTTTTTATTTAAAACAGTTTAGCATCCCTGACAAATATATTAGTAATTTAGGAAAAAGATTTCACTCTTCAAGTGGAGAACTTCACTATTTTGTTGTGTTACAGTACGAGTGAACATTACAAAAAGCAAAATTCACTGCAAAACAGGTGAATCGCTGTCATTCTTGAAATAGATTGTACTTAATCTTTTGTGGAACTAAAACCAAAGTAGTCCAAAATGGTATTTTCCAGGATCCCATAGCTCATCTCTGAATCACAACTGTCAAAGAGTGATGTGCGGCTTTATTTGAAAACAAAGGTTTCTGTTGAACCAGCTGATACAAAAAACCCCACCCAAACATTTTGTTTTCCCTGCTAGGAAAGTTTTTCTCAGAGAATTTTTAGTAGCTCTAAAACTAGTTTACACCACTCAGTAACAGAATAAATAGCTGTGAAGTTCTTGGCTGCGTTTGTTTGGGTTTGTTTTCTGTATTCTTAAATAATTCACCTAATTTCTAGTCTGGAGTATTTCAATGAGAGATATTGTATCTTGATCTACAAGAGCTTTTCAACAGGCATTATTTTTGCACATGAAAGAAAAGCTGCTGCATAAGAAAGATAGATTGATAAATTATTATTGTTTAAAGTGTATTTGAAAATATGTATGCCTTGGAGAACAAAGCTTTAAAAAGGATGATGGATGATTGTTTAAATAACAAAGCAAAACTATGCTCAGTGTAAAAGGAAATTGACTCTTTTTTTTGAGCAAATGAAATAAAATAGTTGAAACTTCCAGCAGTTATTCTCTCGCAGTAGTACCGAATACAGCCAGTAGATGCCTGCAAACACCACAACATATTTATAACTGAACACCTACAGTAACAGTATATGTAAAAATTTTGTTTTGGCTTTGGAAGGGTCAGTAGTTAACTTAATATCCAACCATCATTAACAAATATGTTAAAATCACTCTTAACAAATAACCATAATGAAAATAGCTATGTGATTCTATCTGTGGTCATTCTGACTATTTCTTGTATGTAACTATAGTAACATGCTTGCCTCTGCTGTATTTCAATATTTCTATTTATTTATCCGCTAAATGTATTAGTAAATTAAATGTATCACTGACATGTATTAGTACCTCAAAAGGAAACAACATTAGTATATTAAACTCAGTAAACAAAAAAATGATCCAGTGTATTCTTCCTGCTTCACATTCAGTGTTCCCTGAGTGCTTGTATGAAGTCTCTTATAATAATTTATACTTTGGGAGGGAAGTTATTACAGCACAATTTCTTTATGGGGAGCTGACTCTTGGACTATTACTGTGTCTGAATCATAAGTTTTATCAGTATATCTGAGTTGTCTTGGTTAGAAAATTAATTGATCAAAGCATTGTGGAGCAGTGCTAACTCTGGAATCCAGAAATCATGCAGATGTATTTCTGAAGTGCATGTCTGCTTCAGCTTTCCTTTCTGTCAACCCCCACCACAAATCCTTAGGTTAATTAGGTTAAAAGGTGAGCTACTTGAAGTAAGTAGCAGTTCCTTTTTTTTTTTCATTTGTGTTCCATTCAGTTGTCCTAATACCTAGTTGGAAACCTAAAAATACTGGGAAAATGTCTGCTGATCCTACACCCACTCACTCTCACCCCCATCAGGGTAGAGAGAGAATCAGAAGAATAAACATGAGAACTCGTGGGCTGAGATAGAGACACTTCAGGAGGTAAAGTAAAAGCTGTGCACAAGCAAACCAAGGAATTCATCCACCACTTTTCATGGGCAGACAGGTGTTTGGCCATCCCCAGGAGAGCAGGACTCTTATTCTGCTTAATTGTTACTTGAGAAGACAAACTCCACCCCTGTGAGCATCCCTCACCTTTATATACGGAACATGATGCCATGTGGTATGGAATATCCCTCAGGTCTGCTGGGGTCAGCTGTCCAGGCTGTGTCACCTCCCATCTGCTTGTGCACCCAGCCTCCTCAGGGCTGGGGTAGGGTGAGAAGCAGAAAAGGCTTTGACTCTGTGTCAGCACTGCTCAGCAATAGCTGAAACATCCCTGCATTATGAACCCTGATGATCCCTGCATATCATCAAACCTAGCCCCATACTAGCTACTGTGAAGGAAATGAACTGTATCCCAGCCAAAACCAGCACTCACATATAGCAGAAAAGCACATAGCTGATATAGGCTAGAGCATTCTTGTTAGCACTGACAGGACTGTATTTTTCCACTGTGATGCTCTTTTGTGTTCAAACTCATGGATAAAATCAGTGAATTTACTTTTCTAATTGGCTGCCCTCTGAATTGGCACAGTGTGGGGGGAACAGCAAAATTGTTTGGAATTCTCTGCCTGGAGAAAGTACAATATTTTTCCCATGTCTGATTCTATCATACAAGTATAATAATTATATATTTTTAGATTCTTTTTCTGTGAGATAGTAAATGTAATGTACTTTGGCATAAAATTGTGAATTAAAGTGTGATGTTTTGCAATATTAATGCCATGAGATAATTTATGAAGCTGCATCTCAATTATGCACAATCTATCTTATCATGGGATTTTATTCTGTTTTAGAAGGTAGTAGATGTGCATAGATCCAAAACAGTGAAGTTGGTGATAGGTCAGCAGTGAAGGGTTTCACTTACTCAGTTTTATTGAGCGTGGTGAATTCCTAAACATCATGACGAGTAGTAGTAGCTCAGAGAAATTTAAAATTCTGTGAGAATTAAATATTTTGACTACCTTTTTATTGCAGGAAGTGTTCTCAAAGGGAATAATACTGCTCTCTGCAATAGCAACAGTAAGAGTTCACGGGGAGAATAAGTTTGAGGTTGTCACGTCCCATAGGACTTTTGTTTTCCGTGTGGACAAAGAAGGTAAGTAGAAGTCGCGTGTTTCTAAAACTTGCCAAAAAGCCGTGTAATCACTGTTGATGAATTCTGTTTGTGAAATATAACTTGTTGTATTATGAGGAATACTTCTGGAATCCGGTCGGTTTAAGCTCATAAAATGAAACTGGAGATAATACTAAACTTTTTAAGAACAGTGGAAATTGCTGGCAATGGCTTTTTCAAATACCAAAATGAGAAGACTGTTTTCCCAACTCTTCTGCTCCTCCCCCATCCTTCTCAAAGATTAATTTGTCTGAACATTTCTCTAGTCTCACTAGCAGCTCTTACAGCCTGTTGCTCTCAGACATCTTAGTCACCACTTGATAAAAAATTGACAAAGAGACAATGAATGATGGCTGGGATGTGATGGTGTGATCAAAGGAAATCCGAGGTTTTCTGTCCTATACAGAATTTTCAGCCATGTATTGATGGAGATTACAAATGTAAGTTGTAGCAAGGAAGTTAGTATGCCTTCTAATCGAATGCTTTATCAACCTCCAGCTGCAATATGTAGAATCAATATCAGTGCATGTGTGATTTATTTATGAAAACAATCAAATAAAAATGAATGCCTAGAAAAAAAGAGCTGTGCAATATGTATTTACAGCAGTACATGCCAGAGCCATTATAGCTAAGGGTCTCTCAGCATTTCCATTATCAAATCCCATTTTTATGGGTTATAGCTTGGTTGTAAACATTTGCTGCAGGCTGTAACAGGAGTGCAGCATCAGTGAACAAATCCTTCTTATCAGGTTTGGCTCAAATAATTTCAGTCATTTTTACGCTCTAACCTAAGTTTAAAAGTATGTTTTTCTTTATTATTTTTGCATTTCTTTTCCAAATTTTTTTTCATGAATTAGAATATAACCATCTTGGTGCAATACATTTTGGAGGGCAGCAATTTGTTTTATGAACCTTTGCCTTGGATGTTATAAAAATGTTAAAAACTTATACTGACTTGTAAAATATATTCGGACCAACCACTTGTTATACATGAAATGCCACTTTCATGTGGTATATAACCATCTTTGAACATAGTAACCTGTCTGCACAGCTGTTCACCTAAGGTTAGGAATGCTGATTGTATAAGGAATATACTGTATCCAGAACTGGATGACGTATTCCCAGTAAAGCATGTAAATAACCTTGCTTGATTTCTGTTATGTGCAAAAAACAAAACTGTTTCTTGATGCTATTACTTCTGTGGATTTGTGGCTTGAAATCGTTCTGGGACTATTCAAAGAGTACTTAGCTTCTTTCAAAGATTTTGAAATGAAGACTTTTATATGTATTTTGAGATGTCAGAAATGCATTACTTTTGGATGGATTTAAATATCTACAGGGAAAAGCAGTATATATAATGGTTTGGAAAGTTTAGGGGCTTTTGGGGGCAAAATAAATAACCAGACCAGGGATAGCAGTGAATTAGAGCATAACTTGCTCAGATGCAGTGAGATTTTGTCTCACCGGAGTGAAATGCCATTGAAAAAGAAAACTTCTAGAGTAATTTGATGCCCTCAGCTATACTAAAGTACTTTGAAAAGATTACTGGAGTATTTCAAGAGAGCATATATGTATTTTAAAGCAAAAATTTTTACAGGAACACTTGGATCACATTCCCTGTGCTATTCTGTCAGGCTGCTATATTTCTTTTCTACAAAATATTTAATGATACCTGAATTTGTGTATTTGTTCCTTCATGTTGCACACATGCCATTTATGAAGTAAGCATATTATTATTTCACTGGTGCTCTTTGCAGTCTTCCACACTAATTTTGCCAGCTTTATACATACCGTGTATAGAACTTCCTCCCTTTCCCTCCCCCAATATATTTTGTGGTCTGGCTCTTTCAGAGCAAACAGTTGAAATATTCATGATATTCCAATCGCATAAGGCAAATCTAATTCATTCGGGCTACTCAGCATTAAAGGATATTGATCTTAGTCCGGTGAAATGCCTGAACATTGTGGATGAGACTGAGCGAAACTTTATTACTTCACCTCCTTGTGTTCATGTATTTTAAGATGTTACATTAATAATGCATGCAAAGATGCTCAAACATGCATTTTCTTAATTACTCACTACCCTTGACAATAGCAAGCTTAACCACCACACCTTAATGGAATAGATTGTAAAGTACCACGTGTTTTTTCTTAAAAGCGTGGCCAAGCATGGAATAGCACTGGTGATGGTTTTCCTCTTCAGTGGCAGACGATATTTAGGCTCCCTGGTTTCTGCTTATGTAACTGCTGTACTTCTTTCCCATTGATCTGGCTTCCAGAAGGTGGACATGCCACCTATCTGCCATCTGAGTCTTCAAGCTGTCTGGAATAAAGTTTTTCAGAACTAGCAGTTGTGATTTTAAGAATCTCTATCAATCAGTTTGTTTGTATTGGTGTGTTGATTGTTGGGAGTTAATTGAATGGCTGTCCTTCTAATACCTCCTCTGATACAGATTCTCATTATTTTTATTTATACCTCCTCCTCAACGTGGATGTTCTCTCTTATTTTGTATAGCTATACCATCAACCAACATAGCAACAACATTGAGAAAGCCAATGTGTAGAGAAGAATGAAGTTGCTGCTTAACTAACTGTCTTTGACCAATTTTTTTTCTTGTTTAGAAGAAAGAAATGACTGGGTTAATACGATGCTCAACGCTTTGAAATTGCAGTCTGAGAGTAACTCTCAGTCTCCGACTTCTGTCACCCCTGAGAAAAGTGGGTATCTTGAACTGAAAGGATACAAAACCAAAATCTTTATTCTACTTCAGGGGAGTACTGTATGGATCTGCAAAAATGAGCAGGTAAATTTTTCATGTGCCTTTTTGTGAATGAAAGCTTATAAAATGGTTTAACTAGTGAGTTGGAAATTGATGGCTCTTTGTGAATAGGTGCATTTCAATATAAATGCATATCTCTTTATATGTAGTTCTTTATTGCTGCAATTCTCAAAAGGCTTCACAAAGTAGGCAAAGAATCATTATGTCTGTTGTACAATAGAAAAAAGTGAATATATAGTGAGGTGAAGTGAAAAGCTCTGAGTGTCAAAACATGTTAGTGTCAGGGTTGGGATTAATTCACTCTTAAAATGTCGGCCATGAACACTCAACTTAATCAGAAGGCTTATTTTGTGCACTGGTTTCAGTGTTTTATAATACACTGCCCTGGAAAGCGTGCTGTACAGAAACACATCGTGGCATTTAACTGATACTTCAGGGAAATGTTCAAAACTGATGTTCTTTTTGTTTCCAGGAATAGAGACTGGCCAGATTCTGTTGTGCGCTGTAATATTTTAAACAAATTCAATATTAAAAAAAGTGAAGTAGGCCTATCATTTCAACTTCCAAAATCTAGGGCTTTTAGTTTTGTTTTGGGCATGACTATATGATAATATAAAGTGGAACTCTCTAGGATGCTGTTGGCAGGGAATAAATGGGGATAGCTGGGTTCAGTGAATACTTGTGTGAACTAGTGGAAGAAAAATCTATTGCAGGACATTAAATGGCACGTACTGTTTCTTTGTGAGGCAATTGATTAGCCACAGATAGTTGGAACCTGTAATGGAACTAGGGGAGGTGTTTTTACATGCTTGCCTTGTTCTGTTTCTTTCAAAGCTGTGTACAGGCAAATCCCTGTCTCAAATGTGAATGGTCTCTCTTGGTGTTGATCTCACTTCCTCTCCTGTTATCCTCCTCTGTGTGAAATTATTTTGGTGTGCTTGAAGGTCTACATAATGTTTTATGTTAAATCTTACCATTCTTTCCCAGGGTGTGGCAGGAAATTTGAGACTGAGAAAGACCTGGTTTTTTTTCTACTTACTGTACTCCAAGGAAGTTTTACTTGTTAGGTACATTCTTTGAGGTCAGTCAACAGCCAGCTAATCAAGAATGTTGTATTGGGTTTGCATGGCAAACCTGAGGGGGGAGGACCAGAAGAGACAAAGTGTGATGAACTGACCACAATCCCCCATTCCCCATCCCCGTAAGGTGCTGAGTAGGGAGAAGGCAGAGAAAATCAGGAGCAAAGTTAAGACCAGAAAGAAGGGAGGGGTGGGGAAAAGGTATTTTAAGATTTCAGTTTATTTCTCATCCTGGTCTGGTTGGATTGGTAATATAAAATAAAGATTGAACTGATTTGCCCAAGTTGAGTCTGTTTTCCCTGTGACAGTAATTGGTTAGTGATCTCTCCCTGTCCTTACCTTGTCCCTCGATACTTTTGTTATATTTTCTCTCCCCCCCAGTTGAGGGAGGGGGGAGTGATAGAGCAGTTTTGTTGGGCATCTAACATCCATCCAGGATCAACCCACCACAAACATGATACAGTTTATGGATTTATGCTGGTCTGTAAGTATAACAAAACTCCACAAATTATTTAGAGATGTAATATGATACCAAAAGTGTATTTGCTATGTGTCATTTGAATTTAAGTGTGCAGCATATATTCATATTTTGCTAAATGAGCATCAAGGAGAGAAATTGGTCTTCATAGCTGAGGTCTTTATATATACTGAAATCCTCAGGCCTGATTATTGTAATGAATAGGTGACCTGTCAGTATGTTTGTTTAAGTCAAGTTAACAGCTCATCTTTAGGGAGCAACAAAACAAAGATGCAAACACCACCCCTCCTTTCTGAGACCCTGTATTTCACTAAGGAGTTTCTGCATTTAGAAAGAATGAAGTTGACCGACTTTACCATTGTTGCTTGTGAGTGTGCTCAACGTTACTCTTCCGTCATGGCATTTCCAGGTATTTTATCAGTTAGAATCCATGGAAAGCATTCTCATCCATGAAAGTCATCTTTTTGTGGATGTTCATTGTTAATGAGCCACTTTTCCTTTCAGAACTTACGCTTTTTGAATCTTATGCCCCTGAATATTTTTGAGTGGTCCTTGTGGGTGTTCTGAGCTTTTTCATTGAGGAGCAAAGATATCCAGACTTGTGAAGGAATTTCTCCTCCAGACTGATAGGTCATTTGAAACTAGTTAGGTCCCTCTTGAGAGTTGCAGTACCAGGCATCAAATCTTTGCTTTTTTCTTTCATTCTTACTCTACTTGAATATAACTGTAGGGAGCATCTTTCTTGCCTTGAGTAGTGCTTTGAACTTTCTCTGTTGATACGAGGTACTCCCAACTCTGCCCACTGTGCTGAGTCAGTTTTTCTGACTGTATGTTGATACAAAACAGAGTCATTTACTGTTGAAAGGTTCTTGATTGCTCTTTTCTGCATTTTCAGAGTGCAAATTACATGATTGAGATACTCTAAGACTGTGTCCCTCCCCCATGACTTTCTGTTTCTACAGATTTTTTAAATGTTTTTTTTTTGTGTGTGCACATGTGTGTTGGCTCTTTTGCTTGTACACTTGAGTGGCAGGTTATATCTACTCTGCTCTTTAAACATCATGTATTTCAGAATTGCTTTAGCTAATCATGAAAGCACTCCATTATACAGCCCTTTTACTAGATGTTTATTCCCTTCTACTACATGGATGCTTTGCAAAGATCACAGACTGCAGTGCAGCAGAAGGCAAACCAAATTCAAGCCCTGAAACAGAATGGTTAGACATGCTGCCAGCCTGTTAACTCCTCCGGTGTGTATGAATATTGCAAACAATGGTACAAAACCAGCTTCTTCCCAAAGCTTATTTATTTAACCACCAGAAAATTCAAATGGTCCTAAGACTTTTTTTTCAAATTCTGCATTTGAACAATATCCTTTCTTCATGCTATTTATGGATGTTTGTGAATCAGAAGAAATAGCTTCTGTCTTTAGGCTTTCAAAGCCTGCAATTCTTTGGCTACATCTTGTGTTTTAATTTCAAGTGGAAAACAGAATGGTTTTTACTGAAGTACTGAATAAAACCATCACAATTCGGCACTAATCCATTAGAAGGCGCTGTTGATCTAAAAATCCTTCTCTGTCTCAACTTTGCAATTGAGCCAGTAATTATCAGGCAAATCTGTCCAGGGATGTCCTCAAATCCTGTTCATATTGGAATTCACATCCATACTAGACTCCCGGAGAGCCTTAGAGGGGTTTATTATAACTGCAGTGCTAAAAGACACCTATTTAGATTTCTTACAATGTTGAAATGAGATTGGATCGAGCTTAGTCATTGATTTCTAATAAACTTGATAGAGGAGAGTTTGCTGTTACTTTAAAAAAAAATTCTTCAGTGTTAAAAGTGGAGAAGATCCTAAGCCAAATGCCAAATCGTAACATAACCACCATGAACTTTGTGAAGTTCAGATTGAGATCAGAATATCATGTCTCAGGCTTCTTTATAGTTAAAAAGTGATTGGTTTAGCTTGAACTTCTGGCAGTGATATAGTGCTAGTATGAAACCATCAATTTCTTTGACTCATGTAGTGCAAATTTCTTAAACTCCCTCTCTTGAGCAAAAGTGAAAAGTAAATCCTATGGAATCAATTTGTTCAACCTGCAGCTTGCTGAAATTCCCATTTCTGTTTCAAAGTCATTTGTGCTTAAATAAAAACATGTAATCCGATCATTCATGGTAGTTCAAATACTGGCCTGAAATATCAGTCTGCAGTGGTGGTGCCAGTGACCACCTTTCCTCTGTTACTATCAGAAGGGCTCTGACAAATGATTCTCTGGTCTGCTTGATTATATTCCTTTGTTAGGCTACATTTAAGATTTACTGGTATCTAATGTCAGGGAGGGCCTAGGTGTCATATTGTCTGTGCTAGAATTTGGCTTTGAAAAGAGAAATCAGGATCTTCTTGTTACTCCCTTGGGTGGTTAGATGTATTTACCTGGGATATTTGAGGAAACTTTGCCAAATATAAAGATGGGGGACTGGTATGACTGTGTGCCGTAATAATTTGTGACATGTTTTCTCTGACTCCAAGTTAAAGCTAGAATGGTGATGAGTATTCTCTCTGTTACTTATAAGAAATAATATACATTACTTATTAAAAAACTCTTGTTTCATTTTGGCTCAATGTTTCTATTGATTTCAGAGGATGTTTTGTTAAAGACTGAAACTATTTGCTCTGTGGCAGATGGGAATGTTTATTCATGTTGAATGAACCAGTAAGGGTGCCTAGTAATTTTAATTTCCTCTGTAATGCTAATAGGACATTTAAAGCAAAACTGGACAGCACCAAGGATGTATTACAAGAAAGGATATTAAACAGGCAGAAAATGGCAAAGGGTGGGATAATGTAGAGAGCTGATACAAGGATAGCTGAAAGGACAAGCCAAAACTGATGGTTGAGATTGGAGTCTTGAAAGAGAGGAAGTGATGTGAATGTCAATAGAAGGAAATAGAAGGGATGTGTGCAGGAGTCCCTGTCTGCATAAGAGCAGAGATATGTTCTTATCTTTGTTAAGAAACACAGGCTTAAAGGGGAGCATTTTTGAGCAACCTGATCTAGTGAAAGATGCCCCTGTTGGATACGTGTTTCAGGGCGATTGGATTAGATGATCTTTAAAGGTCCCCTCTAACCCAAACCATTCTATGATACTATATGAAATACAATGCCAGAGACAATGTGGCTGGGAATCAGAGACAGACTTGGAAGTCTTTTGGTATACAGCAAGGGAAATTTATAATGATACTCTGCAAAGGGGATTGTTCATTAGGAAATGTTCTGGTTTTACCTGGAGAAAATGGAACCCTGATTAATAATCAAGAACATGATGAATGAGAGAGAAATCCTTTTTTTTAAAAAAGTGTCTATTAAGAACAGACAAAACTGTTTAACAATGGAAGGTTACCAAAGATCAGGTAAATGAAGTACTGAAGATGAGTAGTAATAATTGGTTGTCATGCTAAAGCATCATGAGAAAGCCTCTTTAATGTATGTAAATTCTTTGGTGTACCATTGTGATTATATTTGTGAATATAATGAGTACAAGGTGATGGAAAACAGAAATGCAAAAGAAAACTGGGGAAAGGAGTTGAATGCAAGTTGAGCAGAAAGGAAAGTACTTGAAAGTTTTGAGACCTAATGAGGAACCCTGAGAAAAGCAACTGAGAGTTCTGAAAAGGAAGCTAGGGAAAAAGACAGGGGAGTAAAGACAACAAAAGGAAGCAGGAGGAGGAACAAGGAAGGCTGATAGAGGGTTAGAGGAGAAAGAAGTGCCTGGTATGAATTGGGGTGTGGCGGTGGAAGGAGGAATTATTGAGAATGAGAAAACAAGAAGTGCAAACCTTATAATTGTGTTTCTCCTGTTGCCCATCCCACATCCTCATCTCCCTTGCCCCAAGAACATGTGTGCTTTTAGACATCTTGTGATGAAAAACTGTTGTTTGTAATAACTGGGAAACTCTAAAGAAACAGTGCTGTAATTGCTAGTGCAGACCGTGATCAAACATGGTTGCAAACATACAACTGAGCTTGTCCTGGAATGCCTTAAATAGATGGAAGTAAGAGAAAAACAAAAGAACAATTTTTCTTTGTTTGATTAATTCAGGCTTTGCTCTTCCTTCATAACAATACAAATCTGTAGCAAATCTTGAAAAGCAAAAATGTAACAACCCAAAAATATATAAAATTCACTGGAGGGAGAAAGACTAATATGAAGAAGTGTTTTACGACAAAATATACTGATAGATAGCTGACATATAGTGGAATCAAATGGTCCAGCCTCTTTTAAATATAGTTGTTTGCATCAAGCTGTAGTTGGGATGATAGATTAAGGTCGTATCCCTAATTTTCCAGCAGTTCCTTCCAAGAAATTCATTCCAGTTTTCAAAAACATAGCAGCAATCAATTGCATGTGCATGACATAAGAAACAGCTGAACTGGAAATAACTTGAATTGTGTAAGAAAGCTTTAAATCTTTCATTTTTGCTTGTTATAACACAAAATTGATGATTACAAGAAATTATGTTGAGTGGGGAAAAGGTTTATTGTTTTTATAACAATTACTTCTTTAGTTTTAAACTAATTGGACACCTACTTAAAAAATGTTTAAAAAATAGATTTAAAATAATATCCTGATAAAGTGGCTCAATCAGAGAAGAAAAATGTGTCAATGACCGTCTTTACAGGGAAGATCTACATTTTACATTCAAAAATAATTTTGTGTGATGTTATTCTAAGTTGTATTAAAGGACACAGAGAAGGGCATAAACAGGACTTCTATAAAAAGAAAAAGAAAATATTTAAGTAGTTAAGTTCTTCTATGTGCAGCTAAACTTTGAGGATTTTTTCCTGTTCATTTGTTTTTATGCTAAGATCTAGTTGAGATGTAAGTACACCTAAAGCTGTCATGAAACATGGTAAAAAACCTAATGCTTTCACAATGATAAAAACATTCTTGATTCATCTGGTTTGGAGTAAAGTAGTCAGTTTCTCAGTAATGCTCTGTCAATCTTTATGGATAAATATATAGCCCGCTACCTTAATCACTTAAAAATTATCAGTGAAGAAATGTGGGATTTGTTTGAATATCATGAAGATTTTACATAGTGACAGAGCATAAGCAGTTGAAGAAGGTTTTAGGTCTACTTGCCATAAGGCTATAACACTATTAATGCAATGTTAGGGAAATCTATTTACTTCTAAGAATACTGGAATTTCCTGAGACCATTGTCTATCACTGTATATGTTGCTCATTTTTAAGAACTACTAGCTTGGCTTCAAATCCCATTGTAAAACAATGTATTGGATCAAAAGCCCTAAATATAGGAATAAGAGCATTGTTATGGGGACTTCTTTTTATAATTGTAGACTGGGTCTGCATTTATCTTTTTATTTTAAATCACATGAAAAAGTTATTTCTGCATTCAATTAATCTGAAAGGTTGCATAATCAGCATATATATATGTATATACCCACCTAAATAACAATGTCTTTTTTTGTATGTGTTTGGGTTTGAGGTGACAATGAAACAAAAAGAAAGTATTTTTCAGGAACACTTGGATTTCTCTTCTTTCAATAGCTTGATACACTGTAAAATTAAATGCAGCTCGAACGCTATTTGATTTCTGTTTAATTGTAAACATATTAGTCAGCTCTCATAGGAAGCATGGTGAAAAACCAGTCACTAACTTTGGTTTGCTTTTTCTCTTTTAAATTGAAGGCAACAAAAAACATATTTTCCCCATTCCTGTTATTTCTATGCATTTGCCACATTTGGTTTAGTTTACTAATTATTTTTCCCTCAGCCTTTTTTTCCTATACTTGATTTCAGCTATTAAAGTAATTAGCATAGCTAAAATACTAATACTTACATAAAGTTACATGGCCATTATAACAGTGAAGAGCAGAGCATTTCTGAGGCAATGTAGACAACATATCTTCACAGAAATATTTGTTCCACAAACTTACATAGGTTACAAACATATGTTAAGATCATCATAGAATGGCTTGGGTTGGAAGGGACCTCAAAGGTCATCTGGTTCCAACCTCCCTGCCACAGAGAGGGATGCCACCCTCTAGACCAGGGCAAAGACCCAACCAACCAACCCAACCTTAAAGGCTTCCAGGGATGGGGCATCCACAGCTTCTCTGGCCTCACCACTTTCACAATAAGGAATTTCTAATGTCTAATGTAAACCTATTCTCTTTCAGTTTGGATCCATTCCCCCTTGTTCTGTCACTACATGCTATTGTAGAAAGTCCCTCTCTATCCTTCTTACGGGCTCCCTTTAGGTACTGAAAGGCTGCAATTAGGTCACCCTAGAGCCTTCTCTTCTTCAGGCTGAACAAACTCAATTATCTCAGCCTTTCCTCATAGGACAGATGCTCCATCCCTCCTCTGATCATCTTGGAGGCCTCCTCTGAACTGACTCCAACAGGTCCATGTCCTTCCCGTTTTGGGGACCCCAGAGCTGGATGCAGCACTGCAGGTGGGGTCTCACCAGAGCAGAGCAGAGGGGCAGAATCTCCTCCCTCCCCTGCTGCCCACGGTGCTCTGGATGCAGCCCAGGACACGTTTGGCTTTCTGGGCTGTGAGCGCACATGGCTGGGTCATGTCCAGCCTCCCATCCACCAGCACCACCAAGTCCTCCTCGGCAGGGCTGCTCTGGATCTGTTCATCCCCCAGGCTGTGCTGATACTGGGAGTTGTCCTGACCCAGATGTAGCACCTCATAAGATTCCCATGTGCCCACTTATCAAGTTTGTCCAGGCCCCTCTGGATGCCATCCTGTCTCTTGGGGTTTCAACTGCACCACTCAACTTGGATTTTCTGAGGGTGTATTTTGATCCCTTCATCTATGTCATTAATGAAGCTATTAATTAACACTGGTCCCAACGCAGAGCCCTGAGAGGCATCACTTGTCATTGATGTCCAGTGGGTGTCTGAGCCATTGACCACTACCCTCTTGATGTGACTTTCCAACCAATTCCTTATCCACTGAACAGACCACTCATCAAATCAAGGTCTCTGCAATTTAGAGGAAAGAAGTTGTGGGGGACTGTGTCAAAGGCTTTACAGAAGCTCAGAAAAATGACATCTGTAACTCTTCCCTTGTCCAGCAATGTAGTCATTCCATCATAGAAGGCCACTAGGTTACTTAGGCAAGACTTTCTCTTGATGAAGGCAAGCTGGCTGTCTCAAATCTCAATCTTGTCCTCATTTGTTGCACCAGACTTCTATAATAATGTATGTGAATTCCATGTCATATTAGTTAAAATACCGTAATATGCTATTAGAAATTGTTGTTTAGTTTTACCAATTTGCCAGGTTTGAAATCCATTACAACTCAATTAAGCAGATGTGGTTTCTGAATTCAGTCTATACTTCCTGTGGTGGAGCTCAGACAAGTAATGTCACAAAAGGATATTTTTCTCTTTTGGTACATTGCCCATATGATACGATACCTTCTGTGAAAGGTAACAGGTGGGACTATTCTTCTGTCCAGTCTGAAGTGGAAAAGAAATATTGCTGAAGACTAGGATTTGCCTAATCTGTGACAAATATCAGATGAGCACCAGCAGTCACTTTATGATGATTAAAATTTTCTCCTTGATTGCAAAACTAAATAAAATGGATTATGTGAACCAGCAGGAGACCAAGGAATATGTCTGCAGTTCATTAATGTGCCTTGTAGCTGACACGGTAATGTCTGGAACTCCAAGCACTTAAAAGCAAGTGATTGATCATTATGCATTTAGCATGCAATAGCTGATCATGCAGGAAATGCACAGTGTTCATAAAGAAAACAGTTTTGGCATTCGTGGATTTCTGTAGTTACTCAGTGGTGATTTTCAAGATTGGGTGGTCTTACTTCAATCTCTGTTGGAGTTCGTCAGAGTAAGGACCATTGGAACTTTTTGAAAATACCCAGAATTTGTAGTACCCCCTCCCTTTTTTCCTCTTCATACTTTTTTCAGCTCCCACACCTTTTTGTACAAATGATTAATTCAACAGTAGACATTTGCTCCAAAACTGTTCTTTTCCACACAGCATGGGCTGGAAATGGGAACAGTAGCTTTGATGGCAGTGCAGAGAGAGCTGGTTGGAGTTGCTATTGGACTACTAAAATAATCAGGCTTTTGGAGTTTTCATTAGTAATGCAAAGTGGATGGTTTAAAAAAAGAATTATAGAGATGATCCTTAAAATACTAAGATGTTTAATATCATTGTAGCTCAAGTGGCATTTTAATGTTTTTGGGCCATTAATATTTTTGGGTCATAAATATTTTGTTTTTCTTCATTTGTGCTGGTTTCTTTATTGTTTGAAGCAGTTCAGGTATTATAAAAACATTATTTTCTCTACTCCACGATCTTATATCTACAAATTTTATTCTAAATAAATGAACTATCCTTATGGCAAAAGGAAGAGAACTTATGATTTACAGCTTAGTACGAATGTGGGGAATGCCCCAGTGTGCTTTCTCAGCAATAATTTCTGCCCCTGGTTAATAAGTTGCTAGGCCAACAAATTTGAACTTAATCAACTCAAACTGAATCCTTGCTGCATGAAACACTTCAATGTCATGGTTATTAAATTAAATTCTCCCTCTTAAATATTTTGTACACAAAATAACATCTTTGTACAGATGGCATGTTTTAAATCTCATTTGTTAAAAATCAGTATCTTAGAGATATTTCCAGAAAACTTCGCTCAAAGGTTATTTCCATCTCAGCATGTGGGTCAGGATGCCTCAGAGATTCATCAGAATGACTGATTGATATCTAATGCTTTTAAAGAAACACATGAAAAATCCTACATGCACTGAAGAGCAGAAAAAAATCAAGTTTTGTTACCTTCACTTAAAATGAAAGGTTGTCAAAACACTTGGCAGTGGGCGTCCAGAGAACCATATGAACAGTCCTGGACAATGGTTGAAAGAAAAATATATTCAGGAAAATGTATGAAAAGCAATGATTCAGGAAATAAACAATAGAAATAATCTTGCTTGTTTGTGAGTCATGCCTAGTGATGTACATTAGTATGTTCTGAGCATTTCAAACAACTTTTATTTGGTTTGGCTTGTTTTTCTTCTTTATTCTTTCTTCTACCTCTTGGTAGACCTTTCTACTGTACTTCCATGTCATTTTTAATAAAATTACTTTGGAAAAAAAAGCTGAGCCAAATAATGCAATGGCTGACAAATATGTTTTACTCATGGAGATAAACTCTTTCACTATCAACTTCGTTAATCCTTTTGGGTGTTCTGGTATGTAATATTTAATTATTACATTAAATTGATTTTATGTCCATTTCTTGTTTACGGTGAGTTAGGCTATTAAAAATAGTATAAAAAAATCCTGCTGCTGTCTGTTGTATATGACTCTATTTCAGTTATTGCAAAATCGTTTGTCTTGTACCAGCAAATGTTTCCAAATTGTAGAGGTTTCTATGCTCTGCAGGCAGGCAGAGAGGAGTCTATATCCACTATACTGCATTTATCCACATTTATACTTGTCTGTGGTTTAAGTCCAGTATGCAGACCTGTGTTAGAGATACATGAGTGAGATTTAAAAAAGGTTTGAAGCAGAGTGGCTGCATTGATATAATAAATATGGCTTTGTGTCCTGCCTCCTGGTTCACAATCAGCCTGTCTGACACTTATTTGAGAGGCTCTGCAGGATGTTGTATGTATGATGCTTTTTCCAGCCAAGGGCTGTTATTCCTTGCCATGGGGTCATAAAGAAGTTTGAAGGCAGATAAAATGACAGCAGTCAGCAACAGCAGCTCAGTTCCTGCAACACGGGAGTAATTGCAGCCCATTATTACAATTGGCTCTCTCTTCTTTCCCCTGAAGGAACTGAGCAGCTGCCAATTTACTGGGCTGCAAGAAAACTGATGAGACAGGAGACGGGGGTCATAACAAAAGTTGAGAAACTGATCAAGGCAAAATTCATTAGTCCTGAGTAGCTATAAGAGAAGAGGACGGTGCTGTGACTGGCCATCACTGATGCCCATGTGGGAGATGGATTCTGACTTCCAGGTTGGTTTGTTTCACCTTGCACTTCTTTTTCTCATGAAGAGATGCAAGGGGGATTCTACCATCTTTCATCTTATTTAGTAGAAAACAAACCAACCACACAGCTGAAGGCAGGAACCCCTTTATGGGACTTACATAGGTTTATTTCAGCCTGAATGAGTGCATCAGTTGTTTTTTTGTGTGTGCCACAGCTAAAAAAGGGATGATCTATAGCTTGTTTGGTTTTATTTAACAGCAGTGCAGTTGAATGATCCTTAGGTACTTACTTATGGTAAATACGTACAATTAGCAGTGTGAAACTTGTGTGTCTTTATTGGTGTTCTCAGCAATAAATGCTAATGTAGAAATGACAACATTATATGTATGAATTGAAAGAGTTGCATCTACACAAACTGTGTTTCAGACTATTTCTTCATCCTTCTCTCACTGATGTGGTATGGAATGTCAGAAACATCTCTTAATATATGCAAGTGGAACTGTAGGAGAATGTTACAGGGAGAAGAAAAAGTGAAGGTTAATAGAGTGCATTGTAGATACAACACCAGATGATGTTATCTCATCACAGTTCTGCGTGATTCTCTGGTGCTGTTCAGGTCTTCTAATTGTGCAGGTCTCACACCTAAATGTCATTCTACTATACTGCATATAGATTTATTTTAAAATGAACCTGAAGAGGCATGTGCAGATTTTGTTGTAACTGCTTGTCTTTCTAAATAGAAAAGTTAAGGATGCATTTCATTTTCAGTATTTAAGGGGCTGTTTAAGGAAAGCTGTTTCTTATAGGATCTATACACAGATACCTGGGGTGAATTTCCATCTCTTTGAATGTCAGTTGGAGCTTTGCCATTCATGTCAATTGCCAGTTTTTCATTTTAGTGTAGTATTTTATTTCATTCCTGAATTCTTCTTCATCCTAGTTTCTTAAATTACATGTTCATGCTGAGAAAATATACCTTCTTCTAACTTCAGTGTGTTTGTAGATTGCAGCTGCCCATTCCTACTAATATAGAAGGGATTTTTGGTAGATTTTCTGTTCCTAAAAATCATTGTAGCATGTTACAACCTTCCCCACCCACAAATGGTACAAAATGCTGCTGCTGGGTTCCTGAATATCCTAAATTGGAGTGATTTTGTAATTTCAGTTCTATTTTTACTATTTGTGAGATTCTCTTTTATGTGTTATCTTGATGGAGTCTTTGCAATTTTGATGCAGCTTGTGTGTGATGAGATGCATCTGCATACTTTCAGTTATGAGCCAGGACAGCATTTTTATCACTGTGCTTCCCCATGACATGAAGTGGGTTCAGTTTGCTGCTGTCTAGGTCAGGAGGTTGCTGTATGATCAGCCTGTAAATCACTGCTTCCTTGTTGGCTTTGGTCACTTTCCATGAACAAATGACCACTACAGGTGCTGCTCTTCACTAATCACTGATTTGTAAGGCATCTTGACTAATCTGAACATAGCAATATGTGTTTCAAAAGTGATTATTTTTTTATTACTGTGTGATTTTGAAGGCTATTCTAGCACAACATTCAGGAAAGAAAAAATTATAATCTAGGCCTCTTGCCCATACCCAGGAATGTACTCTGAGGCATGAGTTAACATTGCTGTTGACAAGTTTTGTTTATTCAGTTTCTCAATAAATTCAGGTGAGTGAGATTTATTTCTTGCTTGTAAGGATTTGGGCATGAGTGAGAGATTTGAGAAGTGAAAAGAATTGTAGACAGGTGGAATCAGATATCCTACAAAGGAGGCGTGTATCTGTAGCTTCTAATCTGTTGAAAGACACTTCTTCGAGAATGGTTACTCCATATTTTTACAGATAATCTGTACTTTTCTGTTAGATATTAGCCTTTGCTCCTCATTAGCAGAAAATAATTTCATTGAAGTCTTGAGTTTACTTTATTTTTGCATAAGATGCTTCTAACCCATGATTTGTGATGGAAGGTGATATTCATAAAAACATCAGATTATATTCATTATGACAAAGGCATTTTGTTTGTTTGGAAGGATGTATTAATTCTATACACAGTCCTGAAACATAAGTGCAGATATTTTAGAGCTGGATCCTTCTTAAGTTGTGATTATTGCCCATCCTAGCTTTGATCGTTGTAAAATCAAAATTTTAAAAAATTAATCACTAAAATCAAATGGCAATGGCTTTTACATGGGCTCATAATAAAACTTCTTTACAATGGATTTACTAGGAATTCAGTAATATCGATAAGTTTTAATACTGTAACCATTTCAGTATTTAAGTAATGAAAAGTAGATTGCTTGTTTGAAAACAGTATTGATTATTGAAATTCTCTTTTACATATTTACTTTTATACTAACTGGTTCTTTTATGTGAAATCACTACCTTCATGGCATAAAGCCTAGGCAAGCATGAAAATGAATAGCTGCTAAGCAGTAGCTGTATGTGTGTCCATAAGTGATTTTGCTTTGCAAAAATTCAAAACAGTTTCTCTGCATTTATCTGCTATTTTCGTCTCTGTTTGTCACATAAAGACAAATTAGTATGAGCGAATCTAAAGCCAGCAGAAGAAAATACTTTCTTTATAAACAAAAACAAAGAAACCAATTCCTCAGAACAAACAAACAAAACCCCAAACCCAGCCCACTCTATTTTTGGCTGAACTAAATGTAAGGAGGATGTCTTCCCAGGAGAGATAATGCTGAAATGACTGAGCGGGTTAGGGAAGATTCGGCTTATAAAAAGCTGTGGTGCAGTGTTGCTGTTGTCATGGCATCGGCCTTCTCTTGGACCAGACACAGAAGAATGTATGGCAAAACTGTTGGTGCTGCTGTCCCTTCACTGTTTTAGAATAAGTATTAGAGAAGTGGGAAGAATTCACAAATCATAATTTGGTCTTAGGTTTCTGTTTCTTGGCATTTATGGGAAGTTTATGCTTTATGTTAGCTTCTAGAAAAGGTCTGAACCTTCATGAAGTCTGCCACATTCTTCAAAGTCAATGAATATGCGTGCACACTCTCAGAATACTCATTTGTGTATTTCACAAGAAAAAACATTATCTTTTTGCTTCAGGTAGTCCAAAAATTTCTGAATTTCAAATTTTAAACAAATCTGAAATTTTATGGGGTTTGATATTTCTTTCCTGCAAAGGTGAACATTTATTAAATCGATGACAGCTTATACTGTCTGGCCAAAAGCTTTTGTGAGGGTCTGTACTCTCCTTAGCTTATTTTTTTCCTTTTACACTGAAGATCATAATATCAGTTTTTAAAGTGACACATTTTTCTTCCTGGTTCTCTAAGCAGAAGGTGTCTAAAATCTCCCAAGCTGAAAAAAGTAGTTAGCACAGTCCAGAGCTCTCCATATTTAATGTAATTCATTAATTTATTCTTAAAAGGTGTGCGTGTCTGTGTTTTGTTGCAATATTCACCATCTCAGAAGAGTAATTCAGTTTGATAGGATCAGAAATCTAAACTGTTCATTTTATCAACATCAGCTGGGAAATGCCATAGAGATCCAGTTATGATAAAATGGGGTATGTTTGGAATATATTCAGATAGCCATAAATGCATTTTTTAATATGTGGAAATGTCTGTAATAATTAGTCCTATTTATATGGTACTTTAAAAACTGTTGAAACTATTTTTTAAAATTAATTGCCCTTTGAAAATATTTTGAGTCATGCAGATTACTTGGAAATTAGGTTTGTGAGTTAAAAAAAAAAAACTTTAGAAGACTTTCTCCATCAGGAAAAAAGCTATTTTTGCTTGTGGTTATTGAAATATTATGAATTATGTTAGTTATTAATTATTTCTAATTGTGAAATATCACATCATAGAATTAAACTTTAATTTATTAAATAAGGATGTAGTAAATAAAATAAGAAGTCTTCATAATTACTGTGAGGACTATTCCTCATAGCACCTTACTGTTCGTAGTCAGTAAGTAAAAGCACAGTGCTTGGTCAATTGTACTTTATTGTCAATATCATATTTGTTTATCTCCATGGGCAATTTTTGGAGGAAAGCAGAAACTACATTATTTGGAGGATTTCTTGGTTCATTAGGGGAATTTTGCCAGTGGGGATGTCATAACAGTTTTCTCTCTTATCTAGTGACAACTGTACTAAAAGGTCTAATGAAAAGGTTTGTCATTTTTGGGTGACAAATGTTGTAGATTTTAAGGTATTGCAAAAATGTTCACAGTCTGTCCATCTTGTAAGAGTTCAAACACTTTTACCAGTTTTTCTGGATTATGAATACCTAACAAGACCTTTGGTGTGTATGTAAAGCTTTGGCAAGAAGATTATAAAGATATGAATTCAGAAAATTATAGCTGTATGCAGTATCTTAAAATTCACCGATCCTTCTGGTCTCCAGAGAACAGTCTTGCTAAATCTAGGAAGGTTTCCATTTGTGAAGCACTTCCAAAGAAGAGTCCAGATGGCTACTTAAAATTGTAATGGTAATATCTATGTTTAAAAATGTCCTTGGATGAACAGGAGTTACTCTGGGTGCTTATTACAGGGAAATGTTTAAAATGGTGTGTGAATTTGAGATGGTGACTGTAGGGATAGCTGTTTCAGCTAAATGAAAAAATAAAAAGGTGGAAGGGGCTCAACACTAAAAGTGAGGAAAATTGAGGCATTTCCACATAATTTTAGAATTTGCATATATTAAACTGGTATCTCTATGGGATGAAAAAGATATGAATCGAGTAGCAAGAAATGGGCTCTAAAATGGAATGCGTTTCCATGTGTTAGAAGTTGTGCATCTTAAGGAACATGATTGCCTCTTTAAATATGATACAATGTTATGAATAGCTATTGGAATTAATGTAAAGGTGAAAGCCTTGAATATAGGCTGTGCTTGCTCCTGACAGGCTTTGACTTATATTTATGTGTTTATTTAGCTGTACCATCTTTATGCCATCTCATTTTTCATGAAGCAGCAAAAGTAAAGATCATAGCCCAGGCAGCTGCAGTGGCTTCAGTCTCTGTAGTTAGTAAGATGCTGATTTCTGAATGAGCTCCATGCTGCAGAGAAGCCCTGCTGGAAGGGAGTTACTGTAAATGTTTAAATTGGAGCTTTGCCTAGATTTGTCTTCTGTAGGTGTGTGGTGGGGGAGTGGGGGACACAACACACAGAACAGGTTTGTCTTTCTTGCTTGGTACCTGTCAAGGTATTTGGGAAGATAGCAAGGAAGGTTTTGTGTGCAGTATTACCAGCTTGCTTTGGATGCTGTATTCTGTCTTGTATGCCTTAGATGTGAGACTCTTGCTTTCCTAGTATGTTGAATGACAAGAAAAAGAAAGCATGTGTCTGAGGAATGGAATATGGTCTGAATCACACTTTCTGTGGTTCAGAAAACTGAGCTCTGAATTGTGGAATAGTTGAAGAATTCAGTTCCTTCAGTATATTTTTAAAGCAGGAATGCAAATGACTATGGTACCTTTAAGTCATGAAGTCTACTTTCCACTAATAACTTTTAACTGCTTTGTGTTAAAATGTACAACTTGATGTAGAATTCAGGTTCTTATATTGATGCAGCAACTTGCACGTTGTTTCTGAAGTACATAATTTTCATGCATACAAATTATTTGTAATGGCAAGGCATGATTGCAGCATGGATTGTTTCTTCCCCTTAGCTTTTAGCATGTTTTGGCACAAGTGAGAAACTTAAAAATATTTGGAATTATGATCTTTACTCTCTGTTATCTTCTTCTCACTTTGTTTTTGAGGATTAAGAAATAGAAGCTTTTAATTTGTATATTTATATGTTTGTGGCTGTTGACTTTGAGTATCCCCTTCCAGATTGCGTCATCTTGTCCCCATTCACTATGACCATATAATAAAGCCTTTCCTTATGGGACTGGGCAATAAAGAAGTGGAGAAACATAGACTCTGTGTTCTCTGTTCTGATCTACTTTCCTTAAATCTTGCTAAGATCTGAAGATTCATTGGCTACTATTATGTTGAAATTGATTGAAGTCAAGGATCTATCTAGATTAAGAACTTACTTGGGGTTACATGGGGAGGCAGATGCTCCTGTGTTATGTAAACCTAACTTTTTTTAAGAAGTCAGCTAAAAGCCTTTGAAAATTCAAAGATCTGTGTGAAATAACATCACCTCAATTACAGATTTGTGCACCCCTCTAATAATGGGAAAACTGGTCACTGGTCTTATTTCTAAGTCCTTAATTTTGTCCGATTATAATATTGTGCAGTAGATACTATAATATGCTATTTCCTTTCACAGGATCACTACTGCTTTCAGTATGTTGTCTATTTAGTAATTGTTTGGTATTTTTAATTTCTTTTCATGGCATATCCCATGCCTTTTTATTAGCATGCTGTTGAAAAGTACCTTACATTCAAATGAATCCTTGACCGAAAAAGGAATGTTCTTTGATGAGCAATGAGGAATTTATTTTTCCTCAGTTTCCTTATTTATCAGTTCCTCCATGTGACCACACAGATCTGAAAAACAGAATGTAGGATTCAAATATCCATATATTTTGCATTCTCTGTTTTTCTGGTCTTTTATGGCTGATTGGGAGGGAATAGTTCTCTGTCAAACTATACCTGCTCAAAATACTGCTTTCATAGGTCTTGGCTGAAGTTGCAATTGCTCAGCAGCTCTGCAAATCAAACTCTAGAGCATAAAGTCAGATACTAGGAAATGAAAAATGTGCAGTGAAATGACAGTGTGCTAAGGCTTTGATTTACACTGAGTAGAAACTGGAAAAGTCAAAGATAAGAGCTACCTCTTCAGTATCGTATCCAGTCACTTTAATTATGAGATCCTCCTCCTATTTTTGTTTTTTTTTTTGTATTTCGCAGCCCAAAAAGGAAGGAAGCTTTCATCTTCGTGTGTCCCATACAACAAGCAAGGCATGGGCCTGATGGTGCATAATCAAGTGATATAAAATTGTATTGATATTGCAAAATATGTACACATAGCTGCTGAAGTGAGGATTCTGAATTGCCCCTGTAGTAAGTGAATAGAGAGATCTGTAACTTAAATGAGAAGTAACATCTAAGGTTGTAACTACCTTAGAGTGTTGGTCAGGAATGTATTTTTTACACTAATATATTATCATTCCCACTTCTTATGTATTTGCTTTCATCATAGAGCCATCTCAAAGTACAGGTATTACATTTTTTTATAAAATAATAACGTGGAATGATACAGAGAGGGATGTACTCCAGCGGTATATCCAAAACACTCCACTGCACACAAGCTTACTATGTGACACTGACTAGAGCTAGTCTAAGTGGCCCTTCTTGTCTTTTGCTGCCTTCCTTCTTTGTAACCTCCAAAATCTTGGATGCCAGGTTGTCATTACAAATTTTTTGCAAAAATAGCGTGAATCATTTTCAAGTGGTTCTCTAATGGGGGAAGACTTTTGCTTAGTTAAGTGAAGAACTTAAAACTGATGATGTGAGTACCTCTCATATCACAAAATATGAGCACCAAGCTGCAGAGTTAACATGCACAGACAACTGGAATTTTAGCATCTCCTTTTAACATTATTTTTTTGAGTATGTAATTAGATACTGTATGCTTCACTGTGGTTTTATTTTGGGACCTCATTAGAAGACTGTAAGACAGAGTCTGTATGTGGTGGTTTGCGTTCCAATCCACAATATGTAACTCTCACCAGAAATCTATATTGAAAGGTTTTAGGCTGTGATGAGGATGTAGAGAAGCCTGATGAAAGGTGACTGGGGGTGCTAAGCTCAGTACATATAGAAGGAGAGGAAATCAGTGTAAACTTGTGTAAACTTAATATCATCAAAGGAATTTCTGCATTAGTAGTCACTTTTTCTCAAACCCTTTAATATATAAAAAAGCCTTAATTTTTTGTTAATATGAAAGCCATTTTTTTCCCATATTTCTGTTGCAGAAATTAGCCCTACTTAATAGCTGGAAAGGCTGAAGTATAATGCCTCCAAATAATGAGGAGAGGAAAGAAACTATGAATACTTCATCTGAATGATTCTAGTTACTGTCTCTTAATCTCTCCGGAATAATTTGGTTGTTTACAGGAAATAAAATGCCATGGGTTAAGAATGAAGGAAAAGATTAAATCATGTTAAATTGTTAAGGGAATTTTTGGATCTTGCAGGAATAGTGTAATTGTCACAAACTTCGTGGTAACTTCCCCAAGGTAAACCTAAAGAGCTGTTGTAAATTAAATGGTAAATTCAAGGGACCATGTAAGGTCCTATGTTGCAACTCTGATTGGAGATACTGTGATTAAAGGTCAAGAACTTCCTTTGTATGGGCAGGAGGACAAAAGTAGGTTTTTTTATAAATTAAGGTTTTTTTATAAATTAGTGTTAGGGTGTTATGAAAGATAGCTGTTAAAAAGGAAACCAAGTGTGCATTTATAAACACACGCATATACATTTGTGTGTGCAAATATACTTTTATATGTTGTACAACGTTCTTGATCTGTTACCTCTTACCACTATTGGAGCGTTATTATATATATCTCCATGTATATCTATATATGTAACTGTATAACTATATATATATATATATATTTGCATGTGTACATGCACACGCTTAAATATTGCATGTCCTCAGGATCTGACAGCCAAAGACAAAAAAAAGCAAATACACCATGATCTCATAATTCACAGGAAGGAAACTGATGTGCACTGAGAATACTCAGTTGATGCAGAATTTCCAAAAGTGCTGTGTTTCCAGCATATACCAGTGCTATTTCTGTACTTCAGAGTTCTGTATTTCTGTATTTTTTTTACTTCAAAATGAGCTACAAATATATATTTATATATTAAGGTTTATACTTACGTGTGTATATGCATGTGTGAGTATGTAGAAACGTGGTCTCTTGAACCCATGGCAGCAGTTTTCCTTTTTCTCTGCTGTTGCTGTTATCCCCTTTATCCTCCACCAAAAAAGAAAAAGATAAAAATATGGATTGATATTTCTAATATAAAAGTAGTAGTTAGTTAACCTTTTATTTTCAATTATTTTTATGTAAGGAGTATGGGTAAGGTTATAATTGTGGCTGAATTCTTTTGGTTTAATTTCTCTCAGATGTTTTCCTGATGGAAGGATTTTTAAAATCAACTTTATACATTGGGAACTAATGTTAGATCCACGAAAGACAGTACATCCAAAGGCATGATAATAACTGCTGAAACAGTAAATGTTGAGGAACACAAGCAGCATCTCTAGAACTCCTGTGTTCAGATGAATTTTGGTTTGACTAAACCACTAAGAATGCCAGCCCAAGTGTTACTAGACCAAAACCAAGTGGAAGGGAAAAAATAGAATGAAAAATAATTATCCTTTCTAGGTTGGAGAAGAGCTTTTTTAGAAGCGCAGTTTTGTGGAGAAAGTCTGTTCACTGAGAGTCACAGGGTTCAGCCTCTGATTACAAATTTATTTATGACTTGCATGCAGAAAGGTGCCCAAGTCTGTCTTTTTAAGACAACATACTGAAAGTTAGGTGTCCAACAGCTCTGAAAATTTCACTTGTTCAGATATAGTTGCATGGTTTTATACATATGTACTTTAGTGTTCCTTAACCTTCGTGTTTATTTCTGTGTCTGTGAAACAGTGGTGGTTTATTAGAAAAGGTATGAGACTAATTTTGAATCTCCTTGAATTTCATCCACAACAGAATTGAAGAAATGTTAGTAAAGCCTGTCACAGAGCAGCTTTTGCCTATGAAAAGATAATGCATAATAGAGAAGGCAGTTTTGTACACTGAGAGGCACTTTATAGACATATGTTAAAGGTATGTTTAAAAATAAAAGTTAAATAATTTCATGGTTTATATACAGATGACAGGTTGTCATAGGTTATGTGTATTTCAGACAGAGTGATAATGACAGCAACACTCACACATTATATTCATTCACCCTTCAGGAAAGAATAACAGCTAATCAGAGAGCCAATACTCATCTTAGTATTTTTAGCTTTCAGTTAACTGTGATGTTTAGTGAATACTTTTGATCTATTATTATATCTGTTAAGAATTTTTTAGGGTTTTTTAAAGTTCTTATTGTCAACTCATTTTTCAACCTTTCTTCCAATTCATGAAGATAGTATAACTATAGAGGTTTAAGTCATATCTGTATTTAACTTTTAAAAAACGCCATAAAAACCCAACCCTCATCTTTCTCCGTGCATTTCTGAATCTTTAACTTTTCTTCCTTTGTCAGAAAGCCTAGCACAGTTCCATGTATCTGAAACAATGATCTTTCAGTGAGTAGAAGCAAGACAATTCTTATTGTGAAAAGATACTGACTGCTTGCTTTTGCTGTCGATATTTTTTGTATTGCTCTTGAATGGCCCTATTGTCCTTCTGTGCACTCAAAGTGAATGAATTTATCTTTCGAAGTGGAGCACTTTTTTCTTCCCTGTACCAATTCCTACTTCTGTTTCAGAAGTAGAGAAGAAGACTGCACTCCTGAAAGCACATAATTCTGAGCACTGAAAATTAGATTCTAGTCTACCTGTCACTCACAAAGCCAGGTTTATGCCAAGTGTTGTGCAGTTACCTTAAGGAGTTTGTTTGGACCATTATGGAAATAACTTCACTCTAATGTACCAATGAAATTGCCTAATTTGTCACCATTTTCTGTTCTGAAAAGTCGATTCTAATTTCTTAACTTTTCTGGCATTCCTCACACTGAAATTCAGTATTGTAAATTCTCATGCCCTTGCTGAATGTAAAATGTTATGAGTTATTCTTTCTTTAGTTCAATTGTTCAGACACTGGGCACATGCAAATTTTGGAGGGTTGGTGCTGCACCTAAAGGTAAAGACTTTCAAATTAATGCACTTTGTAGAGTGCTTTCTTGATTCTGTACTGTTAAATATTGTACAACAAAGTTTGGTGTCTGTTTTCACAGACATTAATGTGTGTGTGTGATCTTCATGTCGCAGGTTGCTTCCATGCAGCTTGCTCCATTTTGCTCAGAGGAAAGGTAGTGCAACCAGCTGCCTGAAGGCATAAAAGAGACTGAAAGCAATATAGAATAAATATTTTCAAGAAGGAACATTATGGAATAAGTGGATGAATGAAGTCTAGTTAGCATTTCTTTCCTCTTATGTAATGAAATTCTCCGTTGTCAGGCAAAAAATTGAAAATTCTCAGTTATCAGGTGGCAACATACATATACAGGAGGACCTCTTTTTTCACAAACAGTGTTTGGGAAATTTATGAAGTAAGATCCTGCTGAGACCTCAAAGCATGTTGTTGTTGTTGAACTTTTTAATTCTTTGAGGATGTGTCTGTCAATGGCTAATAAGTATAATTTTCTTTGCTGCAACTGTTTGTTCAGGGACTCTAAACTGCTTGGATTGCTGGAAGCATATTTGGGAAGATGAGCATGTACCTTTTCTCATTTGCATTATTTTTATGACTGTCACCAGTAGCAAGTGCGTAAAGGGAAGCTACTGTACAGGGGAACTTTTGATCTGTAGTTATTATTTTGGTTATCTTTGTTAATAATTTACCTTCAGTGAACTTTAATCTGAAAGTAGAAGTAAATTGAACACCATTTAAGCATGGCTTCTGGTGGTTTTTTAGCTGTTACTTAATAAATAAAGAACACATTGCACTGTTCAGGATGGGCTTGTTACCTCTCCTTTGAAAATCAGGGTTTCTTAAGGCCAAATACTTGAAATAATTTGAAATAATTGAATCAACAAATGAAACTTGCATCCAATTTACATCTCAGAAGCATAAACCATATAATTCTAGAAAGTTAATGGTTTGGGGTTGTTTTGGTCAAGTTTCTTTTCTTTTTCATTTCATCGATAGAAATAAAAGCTTTGTGTTTTTCTGTCCTCAGTCTTTTTTTTTTTACTATTTCATGCTCCTCTTTTTCTCGTTGGTGATGTGAAGTTGAGAATGTTTCACTGCTATAGAGGATGCTGTCAAGTTCAGACTCAAAGAGAGATTATTCTGCCCACTCTTTTCCCATAGAGGGTGAATTAGGGACTGTGTAGGCTTAACAGTACTCTGCTCTCTTCTGAGGCACATGTGTCAGTATGAAACCCCTTGATTTATAGGAAAGTGGAGTGGGGACTGAAGATGAGGGGAGAGAGTAAAAATGTCTAGGTTCCAGGATAAGAGGGTAGAAGAAAAGTAGAAATATTTAAAAATATTCCTATTTTTTTATGTTTTCTGAAATAAATTATATGTGGAGTGGCTAAGCCAGGTTGGTAATTGAAAAGCTTCTCCTTTTTATCAAGGTTTGTGTTGAAATCCACACCTGGTTCCCCACTATTACTGTCAAAGGTATGGAATGTAAAAAAAAAAAAAAACCCAAAAATTCTTAACAAGAAGTCTGGCAAGGAAACATTAGCTAACTTATCTCACAGTATATTTAATTAGTGGGAATTCTGTAATTCTAAAAATCTCATCCTATAATGGACTTCATGCTTTTTGGGGCATTATTCCATTCAATGCCTCATATGATACAATTGATGCTTCTGCTTGTGCATAGACACACACATAAATGTGTGTCTTTTGTCAGATTTAGCCTTTGCAATCTTGGCTAATATTTTTATTTGCTCATATCTGAAATAGGGAAATAAAATTAAAAGAGTTTTGAGAAATATTTTCTCCATGTAGGCTTTAGTGCTCAAAAATTTGTGAATCTTACAAAGAGAAACTTGTCAGTGATGCAGGTTTAAATATGTATTAACTAGAAAAACAATCCTCTCTTCAGATGCAGGCAACTCTGAAGCTTTTACCCTTCAGTGCTTTTATTTTTATCAGTCTATACCCAACTACTTGTTATTTGAGAGGTAACAGTGAACATGCAAGTGGTAAGATTTTTGGCTTTTTGCTTCGGTCATATAGTTTGGTTTTGTTTCTGATTTATTTACTGTTTTCAAGAAGTATGCTAATATTTCCAGAAATAAAACTTGTGGAAGTGACTGCCTTTAGATGAACAGGTAAATAAATTTAAAGAGGGAGATGTGATGGTATTCCAAATAGATAAGAAATAATATATGTATTCATCTGTTTTTCCAAAATCCATGCATTTGAGAGGCCCTCATGGAAGCTCAGTGTGAGCTCACATTTTATTTCCCAATTGTGTCAATGCAAAAGTTATTTGTATTTTTAGTACATTTTTCCGTGCGGGAGAAAAAAGCCACAGTTTTGCTTGGCTTAAGGGAAAAATATTTTCTTATATTTGAGTCAATACTAACCCTTTGTCTATTTTATGTGCTGTATAGGACCTTTTTTCAAAGACATGTTTAGTTCATGTAGTACATCAGAAGCATGAGGAACCAAGGGTTTATGAAAGAGTTTTACACATATTTTATTGTGTTAAAGCACCCAGTTTTAAAGCAAGAAAAACTGCTGTCAGTGAGAAGGATTTAGTTGTATAGAGATTATTTAGACACTAAAGCATGATTTAAGCTAGATCCTTCCATAATTTTGCATTCACATTTTAATGTCTCTTGTTTAAACTTCCTTTTATTCTTTCCTTTACTAATAGTTAGAGCACACAATTTTTCTCCTACCAACAATCAAGTAAGATCATTCTAGCAGTTGGAAACTTAGTGGCGGGGCAAAATTTAGTGGAGGCATATTTATTCCTTAATAAATTAGAAGTGGCTTATATATTATGGCAAAGATGTCTATTACTGATGTTGGTTTTATTTGGACCATGATGAAATAATTCTTCTTTACATGATTTATTCTTGGATGATAACCTCCCAAACTTTTATTATCTATTCCCTAGGACTTTAAGACAGGATTTGGTATCACTTTAATCCCTATGAATGTGGCAAATGTAAAACAAGTGGATCGGGCTACAAAGCAATCTTTTGAAATAATTACTCCTTATAAAAGCTTTAGGTAAGAACTTTAATATTTGCTTTACAAAATATGCAATTAACTAAGGCCCTAAAGAAATAGTGGTTTCATACTCCAGTGCTGTAGCTAGTTTGGATGAAAAGGTAATGTTTTTATTAAAGATGTTCAGCAACTTTTAGAAAAATGTGAGGATTTTATTTCATTTGTTTAGTTGTGTGCTTCATCTGTTAACTCCTGACTAGGCATATTATGCCCACAGTTTCTTATTTTTATGTAGCCTTCTTTGTTCATTCTGTGCAAGGACAAAAGGAAAAAAAAGAAAACGGAGTTCCTCCACTTTAACAAATTGACTCCATCCTAAAGAATAATAAACTTCAATAGTGAAATAATGCTGCATCCATTTAGTATTGCACATTTTATTTGAAAAGAAGCTTTAATGTGCTATCCCTCATAGAAATGCTTGGTTGAAAGCAGTTGAAAGTTTCACTTTGGCTGATGCTGAGACTTGTAATGATTTTTAAGAAAATGAAAGTACATGCTAATAAAAGCCTTTTGTTAAGTGTTGTAGTGTTTCTTAAATGGAATGTCATAATGAAGGAGAAAAAGAAATCTCTTTGTTCTCCTGGGTTTGTTAAATGTTAGCAAATACTTTCATTCTCAGTCGACTAGCAGGTAAATTAGTTTTGATCAGCGATTTGAATCTGTTGCTAGTTAGTAGATAGCTAGTTCTTTGATTTTTTTTCTTAAGACATGACCATGTTGATGTTTGTTTACTATTTAATTTTTTAAAAAGATAAATTTAAATGAAAAGCAAGTATTTTTTTAAATTCTCAGTAATTTTTAAAATTATCAGTCTTTTTAAAATTCTCATTTAATTCTCCATGTTTCCTTATGTCATTCAATGCTTTTGTTAAAGTTCAGTCTTTAAGTTTGGTAATTGGTAACATAAAAGGATTGAAATTAACTCAGGGATGTTACATGACTGTTACAAAAGCTAGGTAGTTTATACCAGTAGCAGTTTTGTTGAAAACAGTACTGAAACAGAGGGAGTTTCATTTACTAAAAATACAAAAATAATAAATTCCATCTTAATATTTATATCTGTGTAGAGGAAGATTTTTGACTGCGATTTTGGGTGTAAATGTAATAAATAAAAGAGACTACAGACCATGTTTAATTGGGCTCTAAAATAAAGATCAATAACACAGAAAAGTCAATTGTTTCAGCTTTACAGCAGAGTCAGAAAGAGAGAAACAAGACTGGATTGAAGCACTCCAGCAATCAATAGCAGAAACTCTATCTGATTATGAAGTAGCTGAGAAGATTTGGTTCAATGAGTCCAACAGGAGCTGCGCTGACTGTAAAGCTCCCAGTCCTGACTGGGCATCCATCAATCTCTGTGTTGTCATTTGTAAGAAGTGTGCAGGTAGAGTAATTAATGACAAGCTATGTGAGTTCTACAAAATGTCATATTTCCATATCTATGTATGTCCTTGAATTGGCTTTTTTTAAATATTTTATTTTTGAAGTGTTATCCTTGTGCAAGTTTTGAGAAACAAAATATGAGCATAACTTTTTTTTAATACCAAGAGCATCATTATTCTAAAGTACTTCCACACATAATCATGTGTCTGTGGTGATTGAGTTCTCTTAGATGAATAGTCCTTCACAATTAGTGGAAATTAAGACACAATAACATTTCATGGGAAAGGAATGGCTTTTGCAGTACTAGATGCCAAAGAATAACAATTTTTAGTCTATAAATTTTGGGTATTGATTCTGTTACATGTGCACATATTTTATTGCCAATAGGGATAGATTTTTTTCAGATACTACTCAAAATATAGTTCTGTCATGTTTTATATTGAAATATGTGCTTAAGCAGTAGATTCAAGCCAATAATTTATAATTCTAGGCTTTTTTTCAAACTTTCCCAGAAATAGTCTATATGAAACAGGTTACTTTGTTTATTCATTACTATCAAATTAAATTAACTTTTTTTTTAAAGAGGCATATTTTTGTTACTTTTATTTAATATACAAATGTCAAACCCAACCTTTTTTAAAAACAGCAAGTAGAATAAATTTGGCTTCATCACATTTTTTTGTTATCTCAGCAGAAGGGAAACCCTGTTTAAGTGCCTTAGTTAAGTAATGCTCTTGGATTTTCAGGACAACACAGATCATTAGGACCTAGAGATTCAAAGGTCCGGAGTCTAAAAATGGATGCCAGCATTTGGAGCAATGAACTTATTGAGGTATGTTGTGACATTCTGACTATTTTTCCATCTTGAAACCTGCTGTATGAAATGGAGTTATTTATTGCTTTACTCAAATGAAAATGGAACATATAACTGCTAAACAATATGGTGCTGTCACAGTAAACTTCATGTTTCTGTGCATCATGTACCTCTGTGTAAATCAAAATATTCATTTATTTTGCTAACAAAATGTACAGTTTCTCTAAGTATTTCTCCAAGTATCTAATATTTTGAGGGAGAAAGAAATAAAATGCTTTTGAAGAGCACTCATGATGGAGAAAGGGAGAAAAGAGAGGAAACTCCTCACTACCAGCTTAGCTGCCTGGGATGTTAAAAGTGGTGGTGGTAAAAAGTGGTCCTGATAGAAAGGGCTGGAGGCATCAGTGTTTTAAAGAAAACACATGCCACTCTTCTCTGAACTTTAAATAGTATTTTCTAATATAATATGGACTGTTATAACTGATTAGCCTTGTAAAGCTTAGCTGCTATTGATGGAAAGTGATGATTGCAGGCTTTATTATTCATTTATAGATGACCATAGGCATTGACTGAGAAAGGCTTCTGTCTCCTGCAGGAGATTTTCTTTTCTTTACTAACCTTCTTTTTCAACTTTTAGCAGCTGAAAACTGTTTAGAGGTTAGCTTTGTATCCTTAATACTGTTTTGCTGATTTATTCCCTGCATCTCATCCAGCTCTTTATCGTCATTGGAAATAAGAGGGCAAACAGTTTTTGGGCTGGAAATCTTCCTCCAGATGAAGAATTGCATATTGATGACCCTGCAGAAAAAAGGATAGCATTCATTACACAAAAATATAAAGAGGGAAAGTTCAGGAAAACACCTTTTCTCTACAGAACCAAGGAACAGTTGAATAAGGTAATATAGCATGGTTAAGCCCATACTATGTTTTGGGTTGTATTGGATCTGTGTGCGATTTGGGTATCTTATTAAACTGGTGAGAAATTAATTCAGCATCCTCAGTGACATTCTGACACAGTTGAATAAGGCTTATTTAGGAGCCTTTGCAGAAGTCATCGCTTGACTACTTAGTTTCTTGTTTTTCCTGGTAGTTTTTTGAAGAAGGTTATTGTAGTTTGTCCTATGTTTTCCTGAGCCATCAAAACATGGATATTTATTTTAATTCAGTTGTAGTCTAGGGGTGCAAATTTCCACTTCACTTCCTTAGATTACTTCTTTATGTGTTTTTTTTTTATATCCCACATCTGACATCTAACATTCAAATACAGTAGACGATTCATTGCTATCAGTGGTGAAAATAGCTTGTACTTACGTAGTAGCTTGTAGCTTATTGGAAATGAAAAAGCTAAAGTTAATTATGGAAAATGTGTGTTCTCTACTTTTACAAAAATAAATCCTTTTGAGTTGTAAAATGGAGAATTTTAATTATCAATGTCTCTGAAAATTTTGATGTCCATTTGACTGAATTCTAAGATCTGATGGTTTGAGTCATTATTGTTCAGGGTTAATGAATACAAAAGAGTTTTAATACATTTTGCAATTTTAACGCATTCAATTGCATGAGTCAAATTGTCTCAGAGGATATGCAGAGATTGTGGGGTTTGATTTTTATGGGGAAGGATATATGTCAAATAATCATTTAAATGCTGGGAAAAGTGATCAAATCCTCTGTAGAGACATGAAATTACCATGTAATAAGGCGTTCATTGCCAAGTAATTCTAGAACTTTTACTGAACTGTCTTCTCTATTACCTTGTGCTTCCTGGATGCTTATGTGTTTATTAGAACAGCTAAATTTTATCGGCGTACTCTTCCTATTTTGAGTGACTTTTGCTTTAATAATTTAAGAAAACCTCAATCATTAACTAAATAACATAAATAAATATTGAATCATAGATATTTCAATGTAGTCGATTGCTGTAATATTGTAGCTATTTTTGGTTTTAAGGTTTCGGACCAATCTTGTAAAGAAAAAAGTTGATTGTGTTTGTGTATACAAAAATAAAAGGAGACTCATGTTTTAGGATGTGGTGAGATGTTTAAATTTCAAGGAAGATGAACAAGTATTAAGATACACTGAAGAGCAGTTTGCCTTATTGTCTGACTGTGGCTTTTAAAAAAACTACCTAGGAATTTCAGTATGTATCCTAGTAATAGAGTTTAAGAATCTAATCTCATCTCTTTGGTTGAATTATGAGGTCATAAATAATAAAGAGTTTTTTTTAGTAGTTTGATGTAAATAAACAGCAAGCTTCCCCTCCAGTTGTATCAATTCATGTTATCCTTCCCAGGTGAAATTTGTGACAGCAACGTCTTGCAGGGTTTGAGTTGATGATTTGGGATATTTTTGTTGATGCTGAGTTTTTCTAGATTCAGACCATATTTCGTGATTTCTGATACTTATCAATGTTTATGGTCTGTCTATATCGGAGGTAAAATGATTTGCATCTTCATTGCATGTATTTGTTCTCAGTAACTTTGTAATGTAAACAGACTTCCTATTTTCCCTCTCTATGATAAGGCCCTGTGTGCTGCTGTAGTCAAGCCAGATGTGCTAGAAACTCTGATGTTACTCTTCAGCGGGGCTGATGCTATGTGTGCCACTGGAGACCCTGTGTACAGTACCCCATACTTATTAGCCAAGAAAGCTGGACAAAGACTGCAAATGGAATTCCTGTACCATAATAAGTTCTCAGGTATGATGCATTTCTTTCTTTTGATCTAATTTTAAAATTGTGAAAAAGAAAAGCAAATAATTCAGAAGCAAAATTGGCCTTGCTTTGAAAAATAGTGGTATAGCAGGGGGGTAGTTGTGATGACATTAACTGCGTTTTATTAGTGCACAGTTTCAATGTATGCAGATTTGCTTTTATGCTCTTTTGCTCAGACATCATGTTTAGGACTTAAAAAGCCAGTAAGTTTTATCAGTGTTGAAGTAAAGATACTGCAGGGCAACTACATATTTACGGACATGCATTTAGAAAGATATATGGAAAAGTAGCTTTAACTGATATAACTGAAGGTCTGTGTTATTTACTCCTTTGTCTTTGAGTAGATTTCCCAAACTGTGATCCTTGTTTTGAAAGTGGCTTCTCCGAAGATTCTTCACATTCCTCCTTTCTTTGTGAATTCTTGTACAAAGTTTCTTCTAATGCGGCTAAGCTTCCTACAGAGAAGAAATTAAAAGAAGGTATTTCACTTTTAATTTATGTATTTGAATAACACATGAATATGTATGAGTTGGATGCATTTTTTTTCTTTTTAACTTCTTGCATTACTTTTTTTGAGATAAAATATCTTTGATATGACATATCCTCTTTTGATTCAGTAGACCTCTAAGAAAACCCTGTTTGTCTTGATTTCTTCATTCAGTAGTTGACAGAGGAAGAAGACTGAACTTCTGAAAAATTGTTCAGTTAACACAGTAATTGATAAATAAAAACCACTTCTTTCTTTAATTATATTTAGATGAATGCCAAAAAATTAGTTTTCGTCTAAAATGATTCTATTACAGAAGTCATTTACAAGTAGAACTGACTTTTTAGTACGGTATTTCTCAAGCTCACAAATTTACAAAATCTTCCAAGTAGAAATGAGCTCTATGACAACTTGAGCTTTGTTGGGTGATATCACAGTAGATATACATGGTCTCCTGTGCATATCAGTCTTCTGTTTTTCTTTTTTTTTTCTGAGAGAGGTGTTATCAGATAATTTTCCCCTTTTTCTTCCCATTTGTCTTCCTATCTTTTTCTTCTGTCTAAACAAATAATGTGGATTTTTAAAATCTGTGGTGATTTATTATTGAATTTATTGCTCCTAAAGTCCTTACATGGCATCCTACACTGGTGTATGCATATTTTTGTATGATTATGTCCATATTCTCATGGTATATGCCTTTAAGATCCTTAGTGCACATTAAAAGCATGCTAAAGCATTGAACTCCTATTTAAATATGCTTTTGAAGAATATATATGTGGCTCCAAATTCTTGAAAGCATTGGGTGATAACTGAGCTAATGCCTGATCACAGGCATTTCCCAGCACCTTTGCAGTTCTTAACAAAGGTGCCTTTTTTGACAGAGGACTCTGCTGCTGGATAGGACCTTATCTAGGATTGCTCTGAAATTGCACTGATCTTATTTGGGAAACAATGTAATAACTGCAAACCTCATTGCTACTTGCTCCAAGTTCAGGTCTGATCTTCCATTCTGTGGGTTTCTGTATCTATATCCATAAAAAAATTATAAAGACCCCAGTCAATGCTTAGCAAAGCAGAGAGCAGATACAAGGCAATCTCTTCTGACACAATGGCAAATTAGAAGTGCAGTATATCTGTAAATACCTGTATAGATTGAAGATTTAGTGGAAAGTGCTCACAGAATGGCTTCTGTAGTCCTTTTTGCGGGAGATGCACCGAGACTGAGCATCGTTAGTAGGATGTCTTAAAATTTATGAGGAAAGCCCCCAGATAAGAAATTTTGACTGTCTTCCATCTCAAGTCTAGTGGACAGAAATGAAGCTGCTTTGAAAATTTGTAGTCTGTTGCTTAGCATTGCACTTACTACTTGAGGGAACACACAATACATGGAAAGAAACCAGATTTTTCTTAGCCCAGGTTTTGTTCTCTGAAACTGTGATAGTGTCTTGAAGATGGTAGATGTTCAATTGTTTGCTTTTTTGGGGATGGGCATTTGTTTGCTTTGTTTTTGTGTTGATGTTGAATTACCCATGAGTTTGTCAGGACTGTTATGTCTGGGATGAACTCTTTACAGATACATAGGAAGATAGGTTTCCCTGACCATTTGCAGTTCAAGGAGACAAATGGAACAAGGGAGGGAGATTTAATGACATCCTTTCAAAAACAACAAAAAACCCTGCAATTTTGAATGAGAAACTGCTCTTGCCTTAGGGCTCTAATCTGTCTCTGACATGTTTAAGAAGTAGTATGACAGAAGTACTTTCTGCTCTTCAAAATATAAAATATATAATATTTCTTTTTCTCTTCTTTAACTACATCCACAACTGTTTCTAAATATCACTAACATGAACTAAGATGCATATGGCAAATTATTTGGAATAAGCGGAAATATTATTTTTCATTCTTACTCACTTTAGGAAGTAATTTGAGGGTTTAGAGTACTAATGTGTGGGAGAAAGTTTCAGTTCCCTCCTCTGCCTGTAGATATTCAAATAAGGCCATGTTACCTGAAAAATTTGACCTAACTATTTAATCTAGAGAACTCCTGTTGAAGCAATTCTGAATTGCTGTGATCTAATTGAGTCCTCTGCAGACCAGAGAGGGAGCACCATTCTCTCACAGCATTTGTCTAAATTTGTGGCCATTTTTTTTAATGCTGTCAGTGGGTAGGGCTCCAACTCAGACTCCTGTGTAGTTGTTTAACCATTAGAGTTAAGTTCTTCTTCAGTGTTAGGAATCTGAGGCAGTTGATAGCCTTGCCTTCAGCACCAAGGGCTGAAAATTGAAGTGCTTGTTTGTTGTCACAGAAAATTGTTACCCCTTTGTAGACTGGGCTCTAATGGTAAAAAGACACTCAAGAAATCATTCAGTGCTGTGAATTAACCAGGGTTTTATACCAGGCAGGTGAAACACCTTGAAATACAGCCCCATTTTTCATTACGTGCATCTCAGTACAGGAGAGAGCCATCTCTGTGTGTCCTCCTCATTATAGCAGCTTCAGTGTTTGCAGCAGGGGTGCGTAAATTTTGAGGAGAGTTGTTGTTAATTAACAGCTGTAGATATCAGTGGGAAGAGAGCTCAAATGTTGGTGCTATTCTGATGTAGTGGATCAAAAAGTAAAGCTTAGAGGTTTAGAGGCTCCAGTTTGATTTTTGCTTTTGTTTCTAGTACAAAAGGTTTTATGGAGCCCTTTAAAAAGCCTTGATATTTCAAAACTGTCCTTGAGAGTTTAATGAATATTGAAGAAGTGAGCTGTTTTGTTGAATAGGTTTTGGAAGATGGGAGAAGGAACGCTGGGGGTCAGAAAATCCTTAACATTCAAAACCTTGAAGTTTGATGCTCAACTCCCATAAACCTATGTTATCAAGCCATTTATCTTATGTTTATTTGAGTACTTAAAATGTGTATTTAGACAGAATCTAGATAGTACTAGATAGCAAATAGCATGATACAAATAAATACTAATAAAATAGCACCAAAATATTTATAAAACATATATAAACCATATAGAAAAAACCAGAAAAAGTAATTGGACGAAATATCAGATAACATAGTATTTGCAAATTGCAACTGCTTTTTTGTTTGATTTTTGTGGAATTTTTTTTGCCAGATGTGTTTACCAATACAGAAATACTTTGCCAGCTGTATAGGAATTTTAAGACTGTAGAAAACAAAAAGAGTATTTTCTTTTAGGATCTGCTTCTTTGCAGTAGTGGAAACAGATGCCCTCAGATTTGTTCTAAGACCAAGATATAAGCTAGAATGAATAAATGACTATTTTCAGTAGCAAATAGACATTACTATGCTATGTCATGTGTTGTATTTATATTTTAGGTCATAAGAGGGAGTAAAATTTAGTTGTAATTAAATACACCAAATAATTCACTGAAGTTATTCTGCAGACTTTTTTCTCCACCTTATATTTACTTATTTTTAAAAAAAAAACTTACTTAAAAAACCCTGACATTTCTATTATTTCTTTAATCACAGATTGCAACAAAAGATGGTGCACTTTGGAAAGTGGCTTTCTGAGCTACTATGAAAATGATAAAACTACCACTCCCAATGGTATGATTGACATCAATGAAGTTATCTGTCTTGTAGTACACAAGTCAGACTTCTTTTTAAATAGAGGGTAAGCTCCTGAATTCATATTTCAATAAACAAACTGTTCACTTTTCTGGAATTTTGAATAGGCAATTTAGGAAAAAATATGACCTGTTTCATTTGACTTCAAGAAATTACTGCTATGTGATATTTAGGGATTTTTTTATAGTGATAGAATGAAAATATTAGGGTAATTTAAAAGGTCAGCTTAAGTTAGATACATCTGTTTCTTATTAAATCTGTAATGCATATTCTCAGTGCTTGAAAGGTTAGATGATGATAAATTGAATAATTAATACTCATTTTTCTTTCTGGGATTGACCTCTGCCTCAAGCCAAAATTCTTGCTTTGCTTCTTCCTTCTAATGCAGCAGACTAGAGCACTCCACAATGCTTCTCAATTTGGTCACAGAAATACCAGTCTTTGAAATCCATTCTTTGTTCTGTGGCTGAGGAAAACAGTGTAATTGATCAACATTGTTAGTTTGAAGAAACTAGCTTTTTTTTTTTTTGTTTTGTGGGGTCTTGTTTTCTCTTTTATAACCCTCTCACATCCCATTTGTGCATGAAAAACATCACACGGAGAGCGACCTAAATCTGATTCCAGTGATATTCAGTTTCTTTAGTGCAGCTTTTTTGTTTAAAATCTACTTTGCATTTGTCTAACAGACTCCGTAACACTTTCTTTATATTTTTTAACATGTGTATATGCACCTAAAATAAAAATAACTTTCTGTAGTATAATACTGTAATGCTTTTAGTTACAAAACAAAAATGTCTGCAAAGAAAGCATGGTCTATTCAGTAAGCTTCTGAAAAATGGGAATAAAGGACTTAGACTACTACAGGGGAGAGAAATCCTGAAACATGGTGATGTCTCAATATGCTGTCAAATATAGGGAAGTGACCTTCACTATTCTGCAGTAGCTCTGTGATACCCAGAAAAAAAGAAAAAAACCCCACTTTTTTCTTCTGTCTTCAAATCTAACCTATTGCTTACTGCATTTCCAAATGGTTCCATTTTAGGTTAATACCTACATTAAAAAACATGTTGACTGAATACTTCACTCTTTGGGAATAACTAACCTCCTGTTGTGCTTAACCTGCGATTGAAGAGTTTTATGAGCAATTTCTTTAGATTTGATATTTCATGTAGTGAAACAGCTGGTCCTAAAAATTCCTATTCTGTTAGTCAGAACTAAGTGTTTATATAATTTTCAAAGTGGTTATTGAAAATGACAGAAATGACTCATGCTCAGTTCTCCACATTTAGACAAATCTGACTCTTCAGCATTGAAAGGAAAAAGCATACTCCATCTATTTGGCATCTAACAAGAGGTCACAGACAAAATCATACTATAAATTAGTGAACCATAATTTGTAAGTTAAAGACTTGACCGAACCTGACTTGAACATGATATTTACTTTCCAAATTCCACGCCAATTTAAACTGGTTTGCTTTTTCTTCTTTTGCTGTCCTTATTTGTCCATTAAAATTGTAAAAGCGGGGCTCATCTGCTTAAATAATGATATCATTTTCAAAAGGCAAAAAATCCAAGAACCTCTTTTAAGAAAACTTTGAAGAGCTTCTTGTGCTACAGCAACTTCAAAGTATTCCTACTCATTTTGGTGCTGGCAGGTGATACCCAGTGACTATGCATTTCACCCCAGCAGATTCAGACTGTCAGACAGGAAAAGCCTGAGTTAGAGGGCAGGTGGAGGGCAGGAATAGGCTGGTGAGAAGAATAGTACTCTCCATCCTTGACCATTTTAAAGGCTTTTCATTGTTATAATCCCACTTTGAGCAGGAGGTTAGACCAAATGATGTCTAAAAGTCCCTATGAACCTACATTTCAACTTTTTTACAATTTCCTATTCAATTAGTTGTTCTGCTTATAGTAAACGTGAAAAAAATATTTTGAATGCATCACAAAAATATACTTGATCAAATCGCATGAACCTATGAAAACAAAAAGTTCCCTATGCATTTTAATAACTATATGCAAACGTTTCTATGCGTTTTGGAGTTACTCATAAAACTAATACACCATAGCCTCTAAACATGTAGTATTGACCTGCAAAGTGCTTTGATCTTGTTGTGTTGTAAAGTGCTGTATTATTAGCTGGGCTGTACTTGCAATATTGGAGGAGAAATGTAGATGGATTCCATTCCATATGTAGGAAAGAATGAAAAAATAGTGGAATAAAACTCTTGTGTGTCTACTGTTTTTAAGAATAAATACAGCTGTGTTTCTTCTCTTGCTTGCTTTAGGGACATCTTTACATTTGAAATATACTTAATGTCAGAACGTGTTTTTCTGTTTGGAGCTGAAACTGCATATTCACAAAGAAAATGGACTTCAGCAATAGCTAAGGTAAATATCTTTTTGAGTTAGGCCAGGAGCCTTTGCACAAATAATAAAGTGTCACTGTTAGCTTAAAACCTTTGAGAAGCCATTATTGATGAATACTGATCTATCCTGCATGTAAAGGCTTTTTGTGCAGCAGGAAGAAATAACTTCTGTGATTTAATGTTTGAAACAAGATAATAAAATAAAATGTGAAGGGAATTGAAGCAGCCTTTTAATGCCGACCTTAAGAATAAATTAAAGGTGCTCTGGTATAAAGACATATACTGTATATTTCAGCTGTTTTTTATGGTTGCAATTCTATTAAATTTATTTGCAGAAATGGAATTCATAAAATGATACCATATTTTATACTCAAAATGTTCCAAATGTTAATAATCACATTACTAATTAAATCAATGGTGGTTTAAAAGCAAAAATATTTGAATCGTAGAACATGAATGGAAAAAATGTAAACCTAGCTTTACATTTTAAATTTAGTGTATGTATGGGTTTATGAGTGTGGGTTTTATATCTCAAAGTTTATTTTTTTTCTGTGACCTTCATCCTAGAATCCTATAGATTTGCAATGTTTTGATTTTGTTTTTTAGGGGCAGAGGGTTTTTTTCTTCATCTGACTCACCCCATTTTCTTTGGTAGCATTTTGTTCCCCCGGTGGCTGAATCGTTGTTAGAACGAGACTGTGACCTGATTGGGCAGCTGTACTACAAAGATTGCCATAACCTGGATCAGTGGAGGAAAGGCTGGTTTGCAATAGAGAAGTCGAGCCTTTATTTTTGTCTTGAAACGGAGGATGCTGAAGAAGATTCTATATATCTAAGGAGGTTGCAAGAGCTAAGTAAGAACTTGGTTTAACATCCAGTATTCAGAAAATGTTCTATGGGATTAATTCACTTTTAAGGACATTTCTACTACATTTCAAAATAATAAACATTGGGAAGCTCAGTAACTATTCCTTCACATGAGTCAGATGTTCTTCCAACTTTTATCTAAATATGGAGTTGGTTCATTTCTGTCTTGGGGATTTTTTTTTATTTTTTGGCACATGCCAGAGAAATTTTTCACAGCTTTAAAATGAATGATGACAATTTTTGTTCCAGTTGCAGCAGTATCTTTCTTACAAGAATACAGAATTGAATTATAATATATAACCTTTTGGGATTATTGTCTCATATTTTTGACAGGTCAGAAATACTCACTGCAGAACATATTCTTGAGATGATTGACAGGTCTAGTTTTAAAATGTTTAAACATACCGGAAAATTATAATTCTCTTGGAAAACTTTCACAGACTAATAGACTTTTTGCTCAATATCATGATGTGGAGAAATAAGAGTATTTGTGCAAATGGTCTTCTATGACCAATTTTATATCATTGTTTGTAATTATGCTCTGAATCCTCTTATAAACATACCTGCCCTACTTGTTTCTATATTGAACAATGCAAAATGTTACAGAGAAAAATACATATAATTTGAGGTTTATAATAAAGTAACGTAGAGAAGATAATTTAGCTCTTTATTGATGATCCTCTATAAATACTGATAGATTGTGGACTATTTTGCAGGAGTTTGCCTAAATGCCATTGGGTTTTCTACTGTTTATTTACTGCCACCTTATATTTGGTGTGAATAATACCATGAAGCTGGTTTTTAATCAGGAATTTTTTTATGCCTCTAGGTGTCTTTTAACTTGTGAATACTTTTGATCTTAATTCAGAATTAAAAGATCAGGCAGTAGGAGAACTGTACCTGATACTTGTTTTGATGATGCAACTGTAATTGCCTCTGCCAGAATCATAAGAGCATGCAAAATCTGTGTGTATTATATCTCATGTATAAAAATGAAACACTTTTGACTTTCAGTTGAGAATTGGTTTTGCTTGGGGTTTTTATTATTAGTTTTATTTCTTGGAAATATTATATATCCATACTCTTTTCTTTGATTTCTGCTTTATCCAGACTAAATCTGCTCCACTATTAATACTGATTTGTAGAAATGAAACTTGAAAAATAATGAATAATTTGTGGAAATATAGTAACTTACCTTCTTAATATTTGACTCAGTAAATATAGGTGAGGCTAGGAGTATGTGTGATACTAAAAACATCATATACAATGTGTTTATTGAGTTTCATTGGTATTTGGGACTTTACTGTCTCTGGGAATTAGTTGAAATAAGGTGTGGATTATATATGACACGCACTTTGAGAAATTAAGTTTTCTGAATTTCAAATTAGTAAGCAGGTTGCATATAATTTACTGGTTTTAGAATAGTGCATGGTATAGTTTTTTAAGCTGTGTAACTGAAAACTATCCAGATGCATTTGCTGTGTTATGTATAATGTAGGTGTTTTTTAGGTGCTCTTTTTAGCAGGGATAACATAAGGCAAGGGTGGCACTGATCTTCATGCTAAACAGATAACTTGCATTATCTTATTGTAAATATGTGCATCCATAAAGTTGCAAGAAGTTAATGGATTCCAAAATCCAGCTTACTTCTGAATCATTATGTCTTCTGCAACTTGTACTTACAAATTCAGTATAATAAAACAGGGTAGCATATTCCCACATTAAAAAGCACATGTTCAAACTTTCTTGATGATGTTCTGTGTTAGTTTTTCTTTTAAATGTAAATCTAGTGTGGTGTTTTGTGATATTTTGCTTCTATTATCAGCAGTATTCTTTATTTGTAAAGTTTAAGAATTCCATGCTCCTTTTGCCACTGGAGATAATTTTGAAAAAAACATGTCTTTATGTGCACACATGTATGTATTTGTGTATAAGCATGTGTTTGTGAAGGTCATATGAATGTGTATGTGTTTTGTTTTCAGCAACCAGTAGTGTGATGCAAAATGGAGAGAGAATAGACGTCCTGCTGCTCGTTGAAAAAGGAAGGTAAGGTTCCTGTCTGAATAAATCTTTGATCTGTTTTTATATTGATATCTTGGAATTATTGTTGATAAGTTCTGGAGTTTTTTCACTTAGGGTTGCTAGCAAGAGGGTAAATTTGCAGGCTTTTTAAAGGAGGGAATATCTTTGTGCATTAATTACATTTTATATCTGTGTCACGAAATGTTAACAAGCACTACTTAATTAAAAGTAGTTTTCCCACTGAGAAAATTATTCCCAGATTGGTCTGCCAATAATGATTTGTTCAAAAGGACCTAACTCCTTTTACCCTGTGAAAAAAGAGTATCTCTTCAGAGCATTTACTACAAGCTTCTTGATTTTCTAATCATTCTTATGTCTCAGAATTCTGTCTCTCAATCTGCCTAGGTCAGATTTGAGGATATATGAATGAATCCTCTGGTTAATCTTATAGTAATATCTGATCTCAGTTAAGAATATACTATCTAGAAAAAAGCATACTTGTGAAACAAACATGATCCATATCTGCTTCCAAGTAGGTAATATTTGGTGGAGAGGACTGTGTCATATTTACAGTGGTAGGGGAGGTTGGGACTTGAAGTGAGGTAGGTATTTCTGCCTCAAATATGAGTACAAATTCAAAGATACTAGAATTCAGGGACAATATGACCGAAAAAGGCATGTGAGATTTTCCTAAAAGTCTTAGATATGAATACAATCCACTCCTACCTTTTCTTTTTTTGCCTCCTTTTCCTTTACCCTGTTTTCTGCTTGGCACCCTGCTGTTCATTTATTCTCTATATGACGTGTTCAGTTAATTAAGTCTACCAGCTCAGAAATCAGAGGTGGCAATCGTACCAAGTAATAGCATATCATCAGAGGCTGAACTACACTGAAAGATTTCTGAAACCACCAGACTGATTCTCTTTTGAAGGTTATTGTCTTTTTTGAAGCTCAATGTACTTGCTAAATTTTCACAATAAATCTAGATGACTTTTAATTCTACATTTCTTTTTTTTGGATCTTAGACATGTTAATGCTTGTATTTGGGTATCTTTGCTAAAGTAAATTACGGAACGCAGTTTTTTATAATGCCTACTGGAATTTTGTTGCATTTTGGTCTCTATTGGAGCATATTGTCTGGACTGCTAGAACTGTATCTAACTCAGCTGGAAATCTTGACTTTTCACAGCACTATGGTGTATAGTTTTGCACCCTAATCACAAGGCCATTTGCCTCGTCTTGCTTTCCACTTTCATACTTGAAATATTCTAGTTTTGTAGCTGAAATGCTTCTTGACTTCTTGCTGGAAGTGGCAAACAATTTTAAGGTTTTCTGTGTTTGAGGTTTCCCTTGGTCACAAATCCTCTGATTTGATCCATATTCAGTTTGGATTTTTTCCCTTGATCTCTGTATTTTTAAAACGCTTTAAGCGACTGGTGATACTTGACCTCCTGTAGCTATCCAAACAGAAGTTGCATAGTACATTGGTGAAACAGCTGTGTACTTCAACAGAGGCCAACAGAGGGATCTGCACAATGAAAAGAAGAAAGTTGTCTAAAAACATTTGTATACAGTAGTTCTTAAATATATCTTCTATGTGTAGAATTTAATGCAAAATCTCTACTGCTATGCTTTAAAAAAATAGTTGTGCAGACAATTCCGTTTCAAACATTTCTTATATTTTTCTGAAATAATTTAAGCTCTCTTAGGTGTCAGGGAATGTTTTCAGACCATAATGTAATCCAGATGGTGCTTTTTTTCCCCATTATGCTTCTGGTGTAGTTAGCTCTTTCTTATTATGGATAATAAACCTTCCCTACATACTGGCACAATTTCTTTATGGTGATGGTTCATTCAATGCTTTCTTCTTAACCCTTTGATGATAGCAGTAAGTTTTCTCATAAAATGCAGTTACAGTCACAAAATTCTTAAATGCAGAATTAATATAAACTTAAGAGTCAGGTGAAAGGACTTGTGCTTCCAATATGATATGCTAGGCGTAAGATCTTTTGAAGGGTCCCTTGAAGAAATATTGCTTGGTTACATTTAACAGCAATTATTAATGGAATGTCCATGCTTTAGTTGCAATTTGATGTTCCAAAATAATTTCATATCGATATTTACATTCTTAGTACCTCTGTTTTCAGACAGGTAAGTTATTAGAATCATGTGGAAATTGCCAGAGAGCGCTGAGTTTTGCTGATGTCTGTCACTTTCCCTGTCCACCTTACCCAAAATCACCTAGTACCACTGCTTTCCCATTGCACAGCTGTGCAGCAGAGCTTACAGACATAGCTAAAGCTATTGGACTTTGCAGGATGGGTTAAAGAGAAGCCTTTACACTCTTGTGGGTGAAGCGTGATCACGTATGTTTGTCTGACTGCTGGGGCAGAAGGATGTGCTGGCAGTCAACAATAAAGCTGTATAGGTAACAGTAGCTTCCTTAATGTTGAGACTCATTGATCTGCTGCAGTCACTTGTGCCAATTCAATTCTCTCAATTCAGTAAGGCAGAAATCTATGTTGGCGGGCCGCCTTGTTTGTTTGAGTACTTAAATTATTAATTTCTTGGCTATGGACTGTATGTGCTTCACACAACATAGCAAAATCTCTGCCATTTTTCACCATGTTGTCACTATTGCTAACTATTTGTTATGAAATGTGTGATCTTTATCAGTTTTTAGAACTGGAAGAAATAGCACATAAGCATACTATAGAAGGCAGTGCATTTATATTGAAGAAATGTATTTTGTTTGAGTCTGTGGAAAAAAGTTGCTAATCTGCACAGTAGATCTTCATAAGCATTACAGTACAAATTGTTTCAAACATGGTTACTTCTATAAGCTCTTTAAATTCCTGAGTTTTGTGCTACATGGGACATCACTATGTTTCAGCCTGTGTTTATGCTCAGTCTTAAATCTTGGATTTAATATAACTTTATATTTTGATAGTGACAATTAGTTCAGTGAGAAATGCATGTATTTGTTATTAATTCTGTCTGAAAACTGTGTGAAAGAGATGAACACAGAGGTTAATCTGCAAAGTTATCTCCATTGCTTCATGAAGTTCTATAGAAGACTCCTACTGTGCTTGAGGAAAATTCTGCTCTTCTGCTGGAAATTATTTCCCCTTTCCATTACTTCCAGGTTCAAGAAGATCTAAAAATCATTTCCAATTAGGGAGGAAAAAATGTTGTTAAGTTTGTCCAAAAGGACTAAACTGAGAATGACTGCTTCAAGCATCTTCTTTTTAAATTGTTTTATGTTTTTCTGATTTAAATTTAATCCAGGTGTGTTCTCTTTCAGCCAAAAGTTATTGAGGTTTGAGATGAGCTTTTTAAGCCACTTCCATGGGAAATTGACTGAGTTCTGAAATGTGTCTGGCACTGGTTTAATTTCCTTTTCTCGCTTCTTTGTTTCTATGGTATTGTAGTGAAATTGCTTCTCTGATTTATCTTACTTTTTGATGCCACCACTCTGGAGATTTTTGACTGGGCATATATAATTTTTTCAAAAATAGTTAGGTGCCTTCTATGAACAATCCAGGTTCCATTACAGCAGCAAGATTTTCACATTTCTATTCTTACCAGCAACTCGTCTTTCATGACTGTTTGTCCTTTGGGACTACAACTTAAACAAATACCACATTTTTTTTGTTAATTATTAAGTAGCCTCTTCCTCTGTTACTCAATTAAGCTCAACAGCTTCTCAAATTTTAGAAAACAGTGAGAACATCTTCACTTTGTACTTCTGATATCTTTTTTCTAATGTGATGCATTGAGGGGAAGATGGAAAGATCCATAAAATACAAGGTGATCTTTTCCACATAGTTTAGGTAATTCATATATCACAACAATTGATTGACAGGCACATGATTTTAACTTCTGTATCTCTGTGAAAAATGCTGATAAGTTTATATGACCTTTGAAGTTCAGGACGGTATTTTTTCTCTCGTCTGGTATCAATTCATTGATATGCAGCAGAGTTGCCCTTTTCTTGTTTAGAGGTAATAGTATTTTCACTTTACAGTATGCTGCTTCCTGTATATATCATAATTCTTTAGATAAAAAATAATCTGTTGAGACTTCTATTTATTCTTTTGCACAATACTGTAATGTGAATCCTGCTGTTCTGCAGGGGAAATAAAAACACTGTAATATGCATATATATGTATATTTTTTGTGTTGGAAAGCACAATAAATGTTCTATAAATCATTATCCTAAGCTCTTCTGATCTGTGAATAATAGTAGGAAAGGAGTAGAGTATCATGCACTGTCAAACTTTTTTCTATTCACTTCAAACTTTTTACTTTCCATATATGTATATATATATATGGCACTAGCAATACCAGAGAATGTGGTGATGTACTCTTTGGAAGGCATTGATTGAGAACTACCTGTTTTGACAAGTTCTAAGGAAACGTTTGACAGCATTGAGTTAGGCACACTCATTTGGCTACAAAAATAGGAGAGCTTTATGCAAGTTATTTTTTTTTCTTAGTGGTAAAGAGAGGCTGTGTTTCTACTATACAGGCATGTGTGGTAGTTAACATGACTTTTGAAGTCATGAAGTAAAGACTTCCTAAAGACATAGTTCAGGGGGATGAAATATTTTAGTGTCATCTACTCTAGTGCTGAATGGCTCAGTATGTATGGTGGATCTTGAGAACCTGAGTTCACATCCTGGCTCTGTGTATGTAATACATTGAGTGCATCCTGACTTCCTACCAAGATAGGAATGCTAGAATGGAAACATTTATAAAAGCAAAATTGAAAGATACTAATAAAAAGAAATGAAGTTAAGTAAATTAAATGAAATAAGTATTCCCTCATCATATAAAATGCTTCCCCCCTCCAAAAATGAAATAATCAAAATGGATGTATTTTCTACTTTGATGAAACTGTTTTTATAGAAGTTCAGTAGAGCATTTTGACTTTTCCTAATTAACAAATGAATGGTCATTAGCGAAAATTGATCCCTTTACATGTCTTTAGTGGGAGATAAGAGAATGTATGTAGAAAAATTTGCTCACTGTTTTAACACTTTAAACAGTTGTTTATTACACACGTGTATATGGGTGGACACTCACCCTTAAACTTCTCAGTTTTCATATTTTCTCTTAGAAGCTAGCTTGTCAGGGTGGCACAGAGGAGATTACTGTAGCATTCTTAAATAAAAGAGTTGGTGATTTGAGATACTGGCAGAGAGTTGCATTAACTTATTCTGCATCAACGCATAGTTTTTTCATATTTGTTCCTTAGTTTTGTGATAGTGGCTGATCATTTTGATACTTGGGGAGGAAGATAATTCAGTCTGTCTCAGCTACTCTATAGAAGAGGTTGGTGGGTGTGTGTGGTGTTTAGGGGTGTGAATACAAAAATAGGAAGCCTTTTTAAAGTGTTGAAAGTTGTCTCTAAATTTGTTTCCTGCTTAGCTGTGGCTTGGACGTAAGAATGCTTAGGGTAGAAGCAAGACTAAAGAAGAGCAATTAAAATGTTGTCAGGTTCTTTCAATGGGTTGTGACAGTGTTGATCTTCTTTCATTTTTTATGGCACTGGTAATACAAATGAATTTGGAAAAAAAATGCTGTAACAATAGACTATCATCACAGCTTTATGTGGTGAAACGGTGCATTGATGTCTTACTCCAAGTTTTTTTTTTTCTTTTCTAGACTTTGTTTTGTTGCTGTGATACAATAACATTGGTTTTTTTTCTTTCCTGAACTCAAAATATTTTTACACTTTTCAGAACACTATACATCCATGGCCATACAAGGCTGGATTTCATGGTCTGGTATACTGCAATTGAAAAAGCAGCAGGTACAGATGGTAATGCATTACAAGATCAGCAGCTCAGCAAAAATGATGTTCCTATTATAGTGAACAGCTGCATAGCGTTTGTTACACAGTATGGTAAGTAGAGTGGGTTTTATTCAAGCTAAGATCATTTGTATAATACCTAAGCACTGCCAGTATCAGATCCTATTGAATGAGTTTTTATATTACTTAAAGTAAAACCATGCCCTTCATTAGCCTTGCCACTCTTTAATGAGATAGTCCAATACACTACCACACATCTGAGAATGGCCAGTTTGGGGAAATAAAACTTGGTAAATTCCCTTTATAGACACTTTCCTCTTTTAAATACTGTGTTGTTTGCCTTACATAACTCAGCCTTGGGGTCCAGTGCCCCAGTGCAGACAACTCAGCCTTGAAAATAAACTCTGCAGACCTGGAAAAGCTGTGGTCTGAGCACATCCTCTTGGAAGCTGGCATTAACTGTGGAGTTGAGTTTGGTCTTAGGCTGCTGTTTTTTCAATGAAATAACCTAAGGATGTATAGTTGGTTACCATTTATTTAAGTAAATTTTGCCAGCATAACTTTCCATGGCATTAGGTCATATGCAGATAATATTTGTGTCCTTCTACTACTGCAAATTCATGAGTTTTCTTGTGAGATGCTGCATGCATATCAACCCTGTATCAAATCTGTCTTTGGTATAAATGTGTCTGTAACCTCTGTCAGTACAAGAACACCTATTTTCTATTTGAGTCACTGGAGTTTAAATAACCTTTGAACATGGCAGCACTGCATTATTGTAAATAGTTGTATTGGGGTTACACCTAGTGCCTAAAAGTAAGAAAAGAAGCTTTTGCTAAATTTTTTTTATCATTAGCAATAAAAATTAATCCAAGTATAGTTTACACCTTTTCATCCACTGGATTGTTAAAGCAGGGTAATTTTGTCTGCCACTTATAACAATTTGCGTAGTCTAAATTAAAATTCAGTTTCCTAATGTCTTTTAAATCAATTAGAACTTTATCAAAAATATGCTTTTCAGGATCAGCATTAGTAGCTGTTAAAATGCTCAGGTGAAAGCTGAAGGAGTTATTTGTATGCATCACATACATGCGTAAATCTTTTGTACCATCACTGTAAAGGTTCTGTCTTTAGCTGTAGCATACAGAAGACAGATGCTGTTGTGTTCCAGGGCTGTTCCTGACAGTAACACCACAAAGACCATACCAAATGGAAGTGCTTGTGGTCATTACAGGAAAGGTGAACTGTGAAAACATTAGACATGATTTCACAGGTTTCGAGAGAGTACTTAGTTTGACACGTATATAAGAAAAGCAGAGTTTTGCATAAAGTACCATCCTCTTTCTAGAAATGTGAATGCAGAAATCACCTCTACAAAGATAAATAGCATTGCTCATCTATGCCAAACTTACTCAAGTTTTAAAAAAACAAAAGTTTTAACTAAAATTGCATATGCAGTGATTGAAGGTAGTCATGACTTTGTTTTAAACTATATGTTTTCTTTTCAAATTGACTTTAGTGGTTTTAGTTTTTACATATAGGAATAGTAGCTGATCGATGTCTTCCAGAACACGAGAAAAGTCAGAAAAAAGGATATTTTCTACTAATCTTGAGGCTTTTAAGAACAAAATATTTCAGGTTGGATGAATGCAGTAATACTTTGAGTCTTAAGCTAAGGTCATCTGTAGAGTAATAAAATAAAAGGAGTTTTCTCATGAAAGCAGCTGTGTTTTATGTGTAATATACCAATCATCAAAACTTCTCTTTACGGTGCCTTTTGAAAGTACTGTTTTAGGAAGACCTGAAGAGATTTGGGGATTTGAAATGCCTGTCTAATACTGGTGAAGTAGTGATCACAGGCTTGCTTGCTATTATGATGAGTACTTTTGCAAAGACGTCTAGTTGGGCATAAGAAGACTTGGCAGTGTTTTTACTAACAAAGTGAGGATGTGTAAAAGCTCAGCAAGATTTTTATTAGGAAATGCAACATGTGTGGCAGCCACATATAGTTTTTGTATAATGATGTCTGGAATTTTTAAAAGAATACTTAATTTTACATTCATTTATTTTTCTGTCCTATATTTTTGTGCTTTAGGTTTAGGTAGCAAGCAAATCTATCTTAAGAATGGTGATTCTTCCAATGTGGCTGAACTGCTGGAAAGCTTCAAAAAAGATGCAAGAAGTGTTAAACTAAGAGCAGGAAAACATCAGCTTGAAGATGTGACTGATGTACTGAAAAGTTTTCTTTCTCAAATAGATGATGCACTTCTCACTAAAGAACTTTATCCATTCTGGATCTCTGCATTAGGTAATGTATTCAATAACATTCAATTCAATAAAGGTTATATATACATTTTCAGTATCAAATTTAGGGGGTGGTTAATTTACTTGCCCTGCGTCAACCTATATTATTTCATAACTGACAAAACAATGTACTGAGGAAAAAAATATTTGGGACTTGGTTGCAATAGACGCATGGTAATCAGAGATGATTTTTATAATGTTCTTTTAAAATATTAGTTTCTGTATTGCAGTATTTGCAAACTGCAAGAAAATTGGTTTCCCTGCCAAACTGATCTATAAAATTGTGGTTGAGGTGCAGTAGGAAGAGATGCATAAGAAAAGCTGACAGAACATTAATTTCTATCTTAAAGCATAGGAGTCACATAGGCATATTTATTATGTTGCATGTTTTGTCTTTAAAAAAAAGATACTAAAAGCATATTCCTCTCTGATTTTATTTGAGTTCAAATATATGGATGTTGCTTTAATATGAGCCACTAGACTTTAAGGAAATTAAAGTATTATCAATATTACATGGTTTTGACCTTTAATCTCTATTTCAAAAACTAGAGGAAAAAATATTAAGAGTTTATTCACTTACCACATGATTAATCTCATCAGAAACCAGAAAAAAGTTCTATCTGAAGCAGTTTAGGTTTAAGTCACCTCTTTTTAATGGTTACAGCGATTCCCCTTCCTGATATGTACATGTGGCTAAAATTCTACTTCAGCTTTACAACAGAGAATCCTGTCCTATTAAGTGATAGAGAAGGTACTTCTAGAAAGACTAACACATTTAAGAAAATAGAGTAGAAGACCTTTAAACTGTTGTTTTGTTGTTTGTTTATTTTTTCTTCCAATTGTCAAGGAAATCATAACGTGGTCAGTTGTTAGTGGAGAGCACCATCAATCAGCCAGTACAGTTTGTGCTTCCTTTTCAGGAACTTGAGAGAAGAAAGGGACTGAGAGGGAAAAACTAACTAACTAAATACAATCTACATTACCTTTGTTTATGCCCTGAGCATAAGGGGCCATAAGCAGCACAGGGAGGCAGACTTAAGGTAGAGAGCTGTGGTTGCGTCTCAGGTACTGTAATTTCCAAGACTGGAATTCCTGCCACAGGCCTTGTCATTGTTCAGCAATATGTAACTTGGTACAACTTACTTACCAGGCCTTTCCCTTTGCTCTCCTCTAATCAGTCTTATATATACTTAGATCTTTAAGCTACTTTGTGCCTTGAGACACTTTTCCAGTAAATATTTAAAATACGAAAAGGTCTTTTCCTTTCTCATTGCTGAGAACTCTTAGAAGTACATTTGCACTTTTGCATATGCAGTTGCACTCACACATGTACATGCACAAACTACAGATTAAATATGCTTTGAGAGAAAAAGCAATTGCTGTTCTGGGCTTTAGTCTTAAATGGTGGCAAATGGTGCTTCAATTTAGAACTGTCGCTCTTTATTGATGTTTCCCTGGACTGGTCTACAATAATAGACTTTTTAAATAGTATAATGTCAGCATTGCCTTTATGAAGAGGTTGATTGGATAAATAGTAATTTTAAAAGACTAGATGATGCTGATACAGTTAATGAGAACTGCTGTTGATTTTTAGTGTGCATTGTTATTAATGCTCAATGATTATTATTTTCTGGCAGATATGCAGAATGAAAAGGAACGTGTGAGGAAGTACAGAGCTTTTATTCGGAGTCTTCCACCAGTCAATAGAGCAACTTTGGCTGCTTTAATTGAACATCTTTACAGGTCATTGCAAATAATGCATTGTAGCAGAGAAATTCTTATAATGTGTTCTCAGTATAACTCTACAATATATGAAATGGGGACTGTTTCATTAACTAGTAATCACAAAAGCTGATCTAGTTGCAGCAATTAATTACATTTGAATTCCTTTAATTGATAATGTGTTTTTTCTTTGGTTATATTTTTAGCAGTCGGTATCTATAAAAATCAAAGGAATGGAACAGCCTTACAGGGAGAGAGGGCTGCCAATGTGTGTGTCCAAGTAGGGTAATTTTTGATGTAGCTTCTTTATGCAATTTCATTTTACTCCAGTCTGCTAGTCTTCCGGAGGATTGTTGCAAATGGTTCTTGAAATTAAAATATTTTTTTCAGTGAAAATGTTCTTCTCCACAATCTGTTTTGCACATAATAACTTTGAGAATTACCTACCCTGTTTTTCATCACTGCTTCATTTTACAACTGAGGTAGTGGTAGAGAATATCCAAAGTACAGACTTGTTTAACCACCGAAGGTCATGACTTATTCCTAGATCAAATAAGGGCAGAAAATGTGTAAAAAATACGTAACAGGATGGTTCTGAGGTGACATGGTTTAACAGTACTGGTCTATATTATATCACCCATTGAACAAATCAAATTATAATTTTGCTGAATTGCAGTGAGTATAGAATGTGTAGAAATTTCTCTTTATAGGATGGTGTGTTCAGAAATTATGTTACGTGGCCAGGTACATAGCAGATGTGATTTAAAAATATTTCTGTGATTATGAAATTGAATCTCTATTGGGATAGAGATTATAGTACATATTGTGTTTAAGAAGTTTTTAAGTATATCCAGTTAGAGATATTAATACGATGTTGCATCTGTTCTGAAAGTAGTTTTAATTCATGCATTTAATGACCAAAATTCTGTGATACTTAAAAGTATTTGCCTCTAAAAGAGGACATGTTATGTGAACAACAAAACTTTATGAAAACTTTACTATAGGGATAGGGACTAAGAACAACCTAATTTCTTTCCACATTTTGTTTAATCTTAGATCTCAAGTTTGTAGGGTATTATTACATTACATAATATAGTGAATCTGTATTTAGCATTGGTTGGGCCTTACCTGGAGCACTGTGTGCAGTTCTGGGATCTGCAGTTAAAGTATGGCAAGGTCTTTGAATGCATCCAGAGGAAGGCAACAATGCTGGTGAAAGGGCTGGAAGGAATCGGCTGTGGGGAGTGGCTGAGGACTCTGGGCTTGTCTGCTTTAGAGAAAAGGGATTGAGGGATGACATTTTCACAGGCTTCTCAGAGGGATGGTGTATAACCCAAGTCTGTCAGTGCTGTTGGACAGTGCCCTTCGCTTTTGGTCAGCTCTTAAGCAATCCAGCAGTTGGACTAGATGATCGTTACAGGTCCCTTCTAATTCAAGTATTCTGTTCTGGTTTTATTATTTTCTATTCTAAATAGTTTTAATATCACTTGAAATGCAGTTAGAAAGTTTTCATTTCTGTAATGAGAAATAAAGAATATAAAGAAATATTAAATAAATAAGTAATAGTACATGTTTTCATTGCATTTAATGTAGTAGCACTTTTTTGAAGTGCTCTCCACATTCTGTAAAGGAGCCTCGGATAATCAAAGGAACAATGAAACTGTCTAAATACATTTCTTTTTCTTTCAACAGGGTGCAGAAGTGTTCTGAAATTAATCATATGAACCCTCACAATTTAGCCATGGTGTTTTCCTCATGCTTATTTCAAACTAAAGGCCAAACTAGTGAAGAGGTCAATGTAATTGAAGATCTAATTAAAAATTATGTGCAACTTTTTCATGTAGGTATCTTTATATAAATGTATCCTAACTGGTCATATGTCAGATAATCAAAAATATAAAAATCTGCTTTAAAATGGTCCTCCTACTAGTTCAATGATCTGAGGATTTGCAGGGTTTTTGAACTCTAATTCAGTGGATGTTTTTCTTGGCCTGCTCTAAATTTTATTTCCCAGTTAGTTTAATCTGTGTAGGAAAGACTGTTTATGGGATACTGTGAGCTACTGTTTTTCAAAATGGTGTTCATTCTCCTTGCCATCAAAAGCTTACTAAATTTAAGAAAATTGTATGATTATGACTATTAAAAATAATGCTTCTAATCAAATTTTAAAGGCCTGATCAGAACTGAAATGTGGAAGAATTTTTTGTTCCTAGTCTCTGAGCTGTGATTACAATTTGTTTTGTTCCTTAGACCCAGAAATAATGTTAAATCCAAATGGATAGAAAAGCTACTACTAGCAACAATTCATATTATCCATTTTGATTTAGAGTTAACTGTGCCAATATAACATTGTTTTGCAGTTTTTGATTGATTCCTCTCTGTTTCCACCTGTATTCCATGAAGTTTATAATAATGAGTCCCATCAATGAAGAGCTGTTTCTGACTGGTAGAATATTTTGCATAACTGCTTCTGTAAGAACATAAATGATGGTATTGGCAATTGTTACAATAATTATTATTAATAACTCCAAAATTATTTATTTTATACAGATAAATGAAGACCAAGTCAAACAAATGGATATAGAGAACAGTTTTATTACAAGATGGAAAGACACTCAGGTAAGACAGAAATATCAACTGGTGTGAGAATAATTATATAATAAATAAGACTATTTTGTTGTTTTACAGGTTTTTAGGTTTCTAAAAGTAAACCTGTAAGTTTTTATGTGATCAGTGTTGTTAACTACAGAGATTAGGGAAATAAAATGAAATGAAGGATGAGGAGGCATAAACTGATAAAAGTAGACCAGTTCTCTTTAAAACATCCTGTGGAATAATGTTCTAGCCTGAGCATGACAATAACAGGTTGTTGCATGCTTTTACTAGGCTTCATAAATTGTATTAGAAGAAAAGAGTCAACACCTGCAAGTGCGAGAGTGATGACCTGTCTTTTTTTAAAATTTTAAACATGTATATTCAATACCTCCAAGTGTATATTACCTTTTATTATTTCATGAGCTTTGAGTATACATGGTCTCTCTTCATTAGAGTTTCACCATCTCTTTGAGTTTAAATCCTATGAATCTTTACCCAATTCCTGTTTTGTGACCATTTCTAGAGCCCCAAAGGACAAATATATTTTGGGGAAGCTACAGACACATACTAACTGTCAAATACTGAACTTCAGTACACAACAAAATAAAACAGGAGATTTTATGCCACTTCATTGTTTTCTTAAGTTCCAACTTAACAACAATTTCAGGGTTGTAAGAAATAGCAGAGTGATAGCATGTTTCACTGTCTGAATGGCATTTATGTACACTCCTAATTAAAGCAAAAATCGCTAAGCTTCATAACACTACCAAGGTGGTTGAACTGGGAGAGGTAAAATGTAGGATGCTTAAAAACTTTTTCAGAAATTTAAAGTGGCGGAGGAGGTTTCAAAGATTTTGGTGCTTATAGGACTTTAGAGATGGAGAGAAAGCTAGGAGAGAAAACCTATAATGCTTTGTCCATTGGGTCCCTTCCCCCTTCCATCCAGAGTTTTGTGGTTACTTGCAAGACAGTGTCTTACAAATACATGTTGAAATTGCATGTTCTGTGAATTTCTGTCTGGAGTCTTATTTTTATCTCATATTCCCTTATTGTCTGGGTCAGAGTGGCATGACATACTGTGAATGTGCATATAGCATCCTTTGGGTGCCTGGTGGAGTGCCCAAGTTACTGGAAACAATTTAAAATTTATTTCTCACATCTGTGTTGCAGAATGGAAACTTCTGCCTTGGTAACAGCCAAAAAATCCCCCAGATTTGATATCATAGAATCATAGAATATGCTGAATTGGAAAAGACCAAACAAGTCTAACTCCTGGCCCTGTGCAGGACAGCACTAAGGACACACCATGTACCTGACAATATTGTTCATATGCTTCTGGAACTCTGTCAGGCTGGTGCTGTGACCTGGGGAGCCAGTTTCAGTGCTAAACCACCCTCTGGATGAAGAACCTTTTCCTAATATCCAACCTAAACTCCGCAGCACAACTTCGGGCCATTCCCTTGGGTCCTGTCACTGGTCACCAGATAGCAAAGAGATCAGTGTCAGCCCCTCTTCTTCCCCTCATGAGGAAGTTGTAGACTGCAGTGAAATCTCTCTTCAGTCTCCTCCAGGCTGAACAGACCTCAGCTGCTTCTCATACAGCTTCCCCGCCAGACCCTTCACCATCTATGTTGCCATCCTTTGGATGCTCTCTGATAGTTTAAGGTCTTTTTTTATATTGTGGTGCACAAAATTGCACACAGCACTCGAGGTGAGGCTGCCTCAGTGCAGAGCAGGGCAGGGCAATCCCCTCCTTTGCCCGGCTGGCCATGCTGTGCCTGATGCCCCCCAGGACATGCCTGACCCTCCTGGCTGCCAGGGCACTGCTGACTCACATCCAACTTTCTGCCAACCAGGACCCCCAGGTTACTTTCCTCAGCTCTGCTGTTCTCCCTCTCGTTCCCCAGTCTGTACGCACAACCAGGATTGCTCCATCCTGAGTGCAGAATTCAGCACTTGCCACTTTTATACTTCATACTTTTGGTGATTGCTCATCTCTCTGATTTGTCCAGGTCTCTCTGCAGGGTCTCTCTGTCCTCAAGGGAGTCAGCAGCTCCTCTGAATTTAGTGTCATCAGCAAATTTACTTAGTATTCCTTAAGGTCCTGTGTCCAAGTCTTTTATGAAGATATTGAAGAGAACTGGGCTGGGGATGGAGCCCTGTGGTACCCCACTAGTGACAGGTCCCCAGTCTGATGTCACCCCATTCACTATAACTCTCTGTGCCCGACCCATGAGCCAGTTGTTCACATATCATGTAACATTCAGCTGCGTGCTGCACAATTTCTCCAGAAGGACACTGTGAGAGGCAGTATCAACAGCTTTGCTGAAGTCCAAAAAGATTACATCAACTGGCTTTCCCAGGTCAGCTAGGTGGGTTATCCTGTTGTAGAAGGAAATTAGGTTTGACAAGCAGAACTTTCCCCTCATGCAACTGTGCTGGCTGTAACCAATGACTATGTTGTCCTCCAGATCTTGTCAGTACCTTTCAGAATAATCTCCCTGCTTTTACTGGGCACTAAAATAAGACTGACAGGCCTGTAGCTTCTGGGATCCTCCTTCTTACCCTTCAAAATTATGACAATGTTCACTAGCTTCCAGTCAGCTGGGGTGTCTGTATTCCCAAGACTGCTCAAAAATCATCAAGAGAGGCTTTGTGATGACATCAGCTAGCTCTTTGAGGATTCTCAGATAAATCCCATCAGGCACCATATATTTGTAGGGATCCAGCTAGAAAAGCAGATCCCACACAGTTTCAGGGTTCACTGGAAGTTTATCATTCTGACAGCCATGGTCCTCCATCTTAGTGCAGAGGCCCCTTTGGTCTGTCATCTGTTTTGCAACAGGGGTAAAGAATGCATTAAACGTCTGTGCCTTGTCCATGTCCCTGTTCGTGAGGTGATCATTCTAATCATGTAATGGGCTGATGTTATTTTTACACTGCCTGTTGCCATTAATATACTTGCAAAAATTCCTTTTTATTGTCCTCCACAGTTCTTGCCAGCTTCAATTCCAGTTGAGTTTTGGATGCATGAATTTTCTCCATACAGTGGCAAGCAGCATCTCCGTAGTCATCCCATGTCACCTGACCTTCCTTCCATTGGGCATACACCTTCCTTTTTTGCCTTATTTCCAAGAGAGGATCCCTGTTCAGCCAAGGCAGCCTTCTGCCTCACCTGCTTGACTTTTGACATTTGGGAATTGCCTGTTTCTGTGCCCTTAAAAGGTGATGTTTAAAAAGTGACCATCATTGATGGACCCCAGCACCTGCAAAAACATTTTCCCTGGGGACTTTATTTACCAGTTCCTTGAGCAGGCTGAAGTCTGCTCTCCTCATGTCCAGAGCTGAAATTTTACTGGTAACTTTTCCTCGTGTCAACAGAGATTTTAAACTTGTTCACTTTGAGATCACTGTGGCCAGGATGTCTGCCAATCACCACTTCATTCATTCTCTCCTGTGGTTTTGGAACAAAAGAAAAGAGTGCTTTTTAAAGTTTATTACACTATTAATATTTTCCAAGCAACTCTGGGAACCTGTAATGCATAAATGCTTGTAATTTTTTCTGGCAAATTAGGGAGATATGAGAGCAGTTTCATGAGTAGGGAAACAGTGGCGATATTTTGATTAGGTAGGGAGAAAAAAATTGAAAGGAAAATGAAAGGGTGTTGATCGATTCAATAATATAGTAGTCATTGGTGGCTAGGTTGGTTTTTCTAAAACTGAAGCTGTGAGGAATACAGAGAGAAAACACAGTAGTTTTATTCTGTATCTTTCACTGCAGATACCACTGTGAAATCACCTTTGTGATTATTGAAGAAAGAGAGAGTGCTTTTCTTTTGGTTTTTCTTTTTTAGTTTTTTTTTAATTAAGTCTCGGCTTTCTAAAATTGGTAAGACTTTTATTAAAAACTTCCAGCACCTATAAAGCTAGTCTTTCACATTTTAAACTTTATAATCAAATTGGGGCCTTCATGAATAATTTGGGTTGTTTGGATTCCCTGGGAGTCTTATGATTGTTGAGAGGAGGAATTATAGAAGGATTGAGCTGGACTTTTTACTGTTCTTATTTTGCTCTCAGCAGTCTCCAGCATTTATAATCAGCTTTCTGAATTGATGATTACACCTACAGTTAATGGCACCAGGCTTGATTCTTGTGGCATACAAGGCTGAGCTTAACATTCTTTACAAAAAATAGTATTAACACTTCAACCTTAAAAACAAAACATGATCTGATACCTAATCACAGAAATATCATAGAATCCCTCGAGTTGGAAGAGAACCATAAAGATCATCCGGTTCCAACACTCTGAACCTCACACAACTACATAAAACGAAACCATATGACAACATTGCCCAGATGCTCCTTGAGCTGTGACAGCCTTGGTGCTGACCACTTCCCTGAGGGGACTGTGCCAGTGGCTGATCACCCTCTTAGTGAAGGATCTTTTCCTAATCTCCAATCTGAATTTCTGTTACTATTTTTTCAACCACTCTAGAGGACTAGAAGTCCAGTTAAGATGGATTTCCCAGCCTTATGAAATCATCCATATCTCTACTGTATGGCATTTCCTCAGAAAAGAGCCATCAGGTAGCAAATATGACTTGAGGAGACCATAAGTTATTTGGACCGCTTGCAGCAGAGAGAATAGCCTTTTTCTTTTTAGCTTTCTAAACAAGTGATGAACATTGGAACAAAAGTTCTACCCTTTTTTTTTTTTAGTAAATTGAAGTTTGAACTGCTTTTATGGATGAGGACTGCATTCCCTCTGTTATGTCAATCTATTGCCCTTGAAATAACAACTAGGAAATGAAGTCCTGAAGAGCCTGACTGGCATTTATGGCAATTTGGTTGTGACTGTGAACATTTTTCAGAAACTCTATGTGCACATAACATATGAAATGCACTGATGTCTAATGCTTAGTACCACTTCAGTGCAGAAGGGAGTGCTTCATATTATTTCAAAGTATTTACTGCCTGAAGCTTACTGATTAAAGAAGCTCCTTCTAAGGTGGATACAAACATGTTCAGAGATTTTATGTATAACTGCCTCTCTAGGAGAATTCCACATTTCTCTATGTGTAGTGTTGTCAGTAGGTTTTTCTGGGGGAATACTTTAGAGCCAGCCTAGCCTAACACTAAGTGCTTTAGAAAGAGATTGACCTTCCTCTCAAGTTATATTTTACAGTTATAACTTCTATCATGAGTATATAGTGCATATTACCCATAATTTCAGAATGCTAGATTTTATGGATGGCTACACTTTACCAGGCTTAGAACTTTCATGATCATGGATTCATGAATTGTGCAGTTTCTTGATGCAACAGAAATAAAGGTTGGAAATTGCTGTTGATAAATGCACTTACTGCACCAGCACTAAATATACTAAGGCTAGCCAGTGTTTAACTAAGCTAACTTTGCAGTTCAAGGTAAATTAACAAATCCAGCTTTGTACTGCTCTTAACTTCACTATTATATAAGCTTAGAGCCACCCATGTACGCTTTGATAGTCAGAGGCGCAAGTCTTACCAAAGAGGTATCTCTTCTTTGGGGAGGAGAGAGAAGCAAGCCTGTCAACCTGTCCTTGAAGGGGAGTTGTATTCTTGCCCTCCAAAATGGAGAATTCCAGATATCAAATTTGTACTTTTAGGAGAAGTGGAGGTGCGACTGTATTCAAAAATAACTGGTTACTTGTTGCTGCCATCATAGATGATGGGACAGCCACTTTCACATTTTCATATTGGTGGGTGTATTTTTTCATATGTAAATGAGTTTGGTTACCTTGGTCAGACTGTTATAGGACCCATGGTTGAATCAAAAGCAGAACAGAGCCATGACACTTCAGTATCACTTCCTCCTCCATCCAGCTGAGGCAGCAGTAAAGGCCGTCTGACCTTCGCCTGCAGCATGTTGCAACCAACGTATCATCTCCTCCTCAAAGGAGCAAGTTTATCCAGTTAGGCATGAAAAAAAGGGAGTGAGGCCTTAACATCTCTGTTCCTAGGTGTGGGTGCTCTTCTGTTCATCACTGAGACAGCATCTCCCCAGGCACTGCACAGTTGCTAAGTCATGCTTGAACCAGGAGATAGTGACTCAGCTCACGTTCTTGCTCAACCAGCCTCATCATCTCTCCACAAAGTTTTCCACAGACTTCCAGTAACTGTTACAACTAATGATGTGGTGCAATTGAGTGATGTAACAGCAGCACTGTCATCACGTAAGCGTCATGGGTAATTGGCAGCTTAGGCCTCAAGCAGCTACAATTAAGAAATGTAAGAATTCTTTACATTTAAGAACTGATAATCTGACATCATTGCATCAAAAAGTGTGCATAAATGTGGGAAAATCAGTGAGGTAGATACTTAATACTTTGGAATATATAGGTTGCCATAGTACTATTATCTCTGGTGATGCAGAATATTCAGAGAACAACTGAACAGAATTTCTGCTGAATTACTCAAAGTTCACGTCTGAAATGTCACTGAAGTTCTGTTCCAGGTGGCACTTCATTAGTCGCTTTTCATTTTCTGTCCACCATATACTTATGCCAGCTGTTGCAGTAATTTACATCACATTTTCTCTCCATACAGTTGTTTACATGAGCCCAGTGGGAATCATGTGTCAGCTTCATTCTTATTTCCAACCTTTTTCTGTAATATCATCTGAAAAGCAAATTTTATAACTAAATGAGCTTTTTTGAGTCTGTGCCACTATAATTAAGCAGCTTTCTTCAAAGTAGCTTTGTAATGTTTTTTCTTCACAAATGTTTCCATTAGTTTTCTATTCTCAAAGGCTAAACTAACTTAAAAGTTGCTGTTTTTCAGAATGTTAATGTTCTTTAAAATTCAGCACTGCTATTTATTTTCCTATAGAAATGCAATCTTAGCTTCTGTAAATTGGTCAAAATGTATCCCAAAGCTCAACTGCTTATATATATGTTTCTATATACTTTTCTTAATATTTTCCTCTGTTTATATATCTGTTATATATAAATAAGTAGCATCACTATCTTTCTCAAAAATGTAGACACAAATTGTTGTCTTAGTGTTAGCTTCATTATGAATTCTTTATATTTGCCTATTAATAGAATGGTATCCCTTCAAATAGGTCTGTGTTTCTGCCTTGTTTTTCCTTCCTGTGCTCTAATCATCACAGTGTGCTTATTTTTTAGAAAATATTTTTTGGTACTGAACTGAGATGAATTGCAATCTTTTGAAGATGCTTATGACTATACTAAAAGGGAATTAGAGCAGGCAAAATGTGAGACATTCTTAACTTTAGAAAAATAAAGTAATTTCTCATCCATGAAGATGATTTTATTGCCATAGATGAGCAAACCTAGTTACAATGGAATATATTACATCCCTTCTCATAAATCATACTTTTCCTCATGATCGTAAAATGTTGAATTTACTGCCTTTCTAATTTCTTTCTAAGTTTTATGTTGTTAGACATTCTTAAATATTTGTTAGTATTGAGTATGTGAAATTATTATATATGTCATAAATTTGCTTTATCTGATTATTCCACATTAGCATTGTTTGTAAAGTTTAGCCTTCTCTGCAACTAATTTGAACAGCTATATTTAACAGAGATTGATATCAAGAGCATTTGTTTTAATTCCTTCTTTAATTATGTAATGACAAGTTTTCATTGTGATTAAGAATCATAAATGTGATATTTGTAGTAATGAATTTTTATTTTCTTGATATGTACATATTACTATGTGACTGAAATAGTCTGTTATTTGTAATTTTTCATCTCACTTTTAACTAAGTTATTTTGCGGGTACTATCCTTTTTTATTATTTTAAATTCTATTTATCTCATTTGATTCTGCAGTGAGCCTGACCTCCAAATCAGAGTTGGGGTTCTGGCATTTTAAGATACTGAGATACAATCATGTCTTAGACTTAGTAGTCTTAAATGTAAATGTAAAATTTCACTTATTCCACATCTCTCTTAGTTTTCCGTCTCTTGAATGTATATTTGTAAATTAATGTTCGTTTTGTTTGATATGATTCTGTTGGATTTATTCAGGGTTTGGATTTTTCTCCTGAATCTGTGAATAGGTATTGTTTTCCTTGCACTAGTTAAATAAAAAGGAATAATGATCGTATTTTCCTTATTTAAAATGTTAATTTTTAGCAATTAATTTTTTTAATTGTTTCTTTTTAGGTTTCCCAGGCTGGTGACTTGCTTATTGAAGTTTACGTGGAAAGAAAGGAGCCAGACTGTAGCATTATAATCAGGGTTAGTGTATAAAAATGATATAGTGGTTTTATGAGGTGCTTTTCTTGAAGTAGATCAGATTTTTCTTAATAGATTTTTTATATAAGTATGCAATTAAAGTATGAATTTATATTTATCACTATTCTTTTAAATATTTTGCTTTAGAATATGTGTGTTGCCTAAATTTTGTAAAGACTGATTATTATGCATTTTTGCATTTTTAAGAGAAAATTTAAGACATGGTACAATGTCTTAAAAGGGGAGATGTCCTGCTTTAGTTTTACTGTAGTATACGACAGTATAAATTCTCCCAAGTCTACATGTGCAACACACGAGAGCATTAACAAGTACGCAATGAATGTTGGTTTTATTTAATAATACAGGCCATTAAAATTACATTCCTCATTTCTTTTTGTCTGTGGCTTTCTTCTTTCTTTGAGTGTTAAGAAAACAAAGCTTGCTACTAATTATAATAGAGATTTTTCAGCTTTCTGTTTGATAGTGTATTTTAAACACCTGCATCTCCATGTAGTAGGGTCCTGTTATTTTTTATTATACCTCTTTGGTTTTGTTTCCTTTTTGTTCTGTTCAGCATGTGACCCTCAAACACTTTTGTTTGTACATATATGGGGTGTGTGGTATAAATAGCTAGACATATGCACATAAGGCATGCTTTTTAAAATAGGAATAAAAATGGGAATATTCATTGCTAAGATAAAAAAATGTTGCTTCTCCAATATTAATCTTCCCACACCCAAGAAAATATACCAAGGTGCTTTTTTTCCCCAGTTTTTCTGGGGTAGAGAAAAGGAATTTAAAGCAACCTAGTTAAAAGTCATCTGAGAAATATAATTTCAATCTCATGGAACAAAATAAGGAAAACCTGCTGGAATCTGATAGATACTTTATAAGTTTCCAATTCATATATTTAATGCTGCTTTTTTTTTCCTTAGGAAATTTCAGGGAGGAAGACTTTGAAAAAATATATCAGAAATCAGTGATTTAAATGTATTATAAACTGACTCAATTTGTATTACAGGTATCACCTTTGATGGAAGCAGAGGAATTAACTAATGATGTTTTAGGAATCAAAAACATTGTTCCCAGCAAAGATGATATCTGGGCTGCTTTTGAAGTACTTGAAAATGGAGAGTTAGGTTAGTGACACTTAAATTTATGCATGTCAGTCAACTTTTATTATTTTAATTTTTCAATACTTAATATCGCCAAAAGCTTAGTTAAAGACTACGTAAACAAAAAACAAATCAGCCTTCATGCCAATGTTTTACATTTGGTTGTTGTGGCATCTGCATGATTTCTTTCTACATTTTGCCAGAAATGATGTGATGAATTATTGTAGACTGCTTATAAATTAAGGGCTGAGAAGATATTCTTTATGTTACAGTGTTTAGAAGTTCATTAATCATTACCTATAGAAAAGTAGATCTTACTGATAAGTCTTAGAGGAAAACTCTCTTTTTAGTAGAATGTCAGCACTTGCTTTTATAAGCAATAATGCTTTTCAAAAAATTATATGAGAAAATACATATCATACTTAGGAGAAAGGATATTTTCTATCTTGTTAAGTCAAATATTTAATGTATGTAGGTGAAAAAAGGAGACATAAGGTATGTAATTCTGTGTTCATGGCAAGTGGCATTATGGTGTATCTAGCAGAATCTTGAAAAATTTGTTAGAAATATGGTTCTGCTGCCAACAACAGCAAACATCACATAGCCACAATATTAATGAACAGTAAAGAGGTTTTTACATTGGCAATACTTTATATATGCTGGAGCATGTTTAAAATGCTGGATAATTTTATTGTTAGAGATACCTAAAATAATGTAAAGTAATAGGGATTTTTTGAAATTAAAACATATTTGATGAATATTCCCTAAGGTAATCTGATTTTTGAAGAATATATGGGGACAGATATACAACATCTATTTGCATTTCCTAGTAAACTGCTGCTCTTAACCATTCTCATGTTACAGAGAGGGGACTGTGAACTTGTTTATTTCTATAGTGAAGATACCTATTTTAGAGTCAAGAAAAAAAAAGTGGACAAAATAAGATTACTAATATTGTTCTAATATTGTTTGAATAGTTTTGTTGTACTTGATTTTCAGATGTGCTTACAATAATTCCTTCAGTTTTACTAATATTACTTAGGTACTCAATCTTGAGTCTGACAATATAAAGAACTAGAATGGAAGTGTATTCTCCCTTTCAACTTAAAATAAATTATCCTGAGTCCTCTTCACATCTTGCAGTCTGTTGGTGATGCTGTATAGAGTTGTAAACAGAGTTCATTTCCAGATTCATAGATGTGGATGACAACTGACAAAGAATGCTAGCATCTGTTATCTTTAGAAGAGTCCTGATAATTCCTACCAGTACAGTACAAATCATATTTCTTTTGACTAAATGATGGAAAAAAATTGAATTTTATTTTCTTAAAGTTGACCTATGACGCTTATAGGAACATGGAAACTAAACCAGGCATGGTCAAGAGAACATAAAAGTGAATAAAGAGATAGACCCCACAACACCTTCTTGAGGTATTTAGGTGCAACAACTGATATTTTAATGGGGTATAGAAATTAATGACTATGGAAGACAAAACTGAGCTAAGAGTGAGACACTAGAGGCCCTACACAACACAATAAATATGGGCAAGAGATTAGAGTGTGTACTACTGGAAGAAGAGTTTCCAACAGAATGTGCAAATGGCACACCAGTGTTTTAAACCCAAAACAACCAAACAAAAAGAAAACTAAATTAAGTCCTAATTCATCACCTGACTCCTGTCAGTAGAGACTCTGTTGATGAAATGTCTTCTTCATGGATCCCTTTCTGGAGGAATCACTGCATCAGAACAGGTGAATTATTGTTTCAAAACAAAAATAATGTTGTAGTAAAGAGACACTCAGGTAGACTCTTGTGGTCCTATGGCTGAACCTAACAGGTTTGCAGAGAGTGGGAACTCAGAGCAAATTAGTTCTGTGAAGTCTTTGGTACAACTGTGACACTGAAAAACTAAAAGACTACTTGAGTTATCGCTACTGCAAGTTGATTCTACTAGTGTCATTAGACAAACACCACCTGAGACATTTGCAAATTGGTTGAGATTCTAACACATAAGGACGGAAAAAAGTTGGCATGTTTGTTTCGAATGTACATCAGTAATCACAGTGTCTTTCTGATAAAAATTAAGTTTCTGTGTTTTTTCCTGTCATGGTCTGCATGGTCCAGTGCATGGTGCTATTCTGCTTGTTACATTCAACCCTGAATTTTTTACTTTGTAAGTTTTTATTTTACTTTTTAAGATACACTGTCATGAAAACAACTCCTGAGAAGACAGGAAAATCAGAATCATATTTTCTAGAAAGTAATTTTCTACTAATAGTTATTGTTGTTTAAGGTGAAAATGTTTGGTTTAGGATATTTACTAGCATATGATGACCTAAGTGAAAGAAAGGGTAATTGAATGTATGTTTTGACTGCTTGCTGTTCAAAATACTAAAATTGCAGTATTAAAAAAATCAGCTAAATTATTTGCATATAGAAAAGTTGCAATAATTGATGGTTTTATCTAACTTAATGCAGAATATTTAATACCATATACTTTTACAAAATAGGGTGTATATATTTTTTTAATAATAAGTGATTGATGGATAGTTTGTAAATGAGGTGTGTTACCAGTAAAATAGCTAATGGTTTTCAGCATGATGATTTATGTGCCATGTAATCCATGCTGACAGATGGTCTTAAATGTAACTATAAATAAAACAGTAGGTGTTTACTGTGGCAGTGCTGGTGTTCTGGGAAGATGTGGTGATTTGCCAGTCTCCTGCCTTTGATTTGTAAAGTTCTTCTCCTTAAAGTGGATTTTCTCTCTTGTACAAAGGCATCAAGTGTTTAAGCTTTATCACATCAGAGTCTATAGTTTCCCAAAATGTAGAAGTTTGACCATTTGAAACTAAAGGGCCAGACAAAGTATGTTAAAAAAAGTAGGGGTTGAGCTACTATCTACAGAATGGTATTCTTGTTAGGCTGCTTTGGTATTATGTCTGAATAATGAAATCCTTATATAGGTGGTATCACATCTCTGTGGGAAGCATAGGTAATTTTGCATCCCAAAATAGTGGTGGTTTTCTTCTGTCGCTTCAGTGTGTTATTTGTGGCTGCTACTTTCTGAGGCTCTAGTGTTCAGGTGTTCTAGAAAATACAGTTCTGCTAGACTGTAGTGCTGGAGAGTCCCAAAGCAGCTGTTGACATTTCATATTCATCTACCATAGCAGGAATGAAAAATGAGATTATGGCTGCATACTTTGCCCTTCAGTACTCAAGGGACATTGCTAGACTGTGTGACCCAACATGACAGTGTCACACAGGTGTGACTTTTCAGCAGCCATACCCAGCTCTTCTCAAGGCCTGACCCACATACGTTGGTATACCAATGGGAACTCAGATCTTTTGGAAAAATCTCTCTTTGGAGATAAAATGATGTTTGAACCCACAAAGCCATTGTTAAGGCTTTTATGGATTCATGAATTACAGTAGGTGCTTGCTGCTGAGCAGGTGATAGCCTTTGGGGGTGTGTCTTCCCCCCACTCACATCAGTGTTGCCTCAGGCTGTGCTGTTCATGTCACAATCAGATTTCTGCTGGATCTGGTAATGCAGATTTAGGGACTGTTTGGTGGGTGAACTGAGTTTTCTGTGGAGTACTGGCTGGGCTTTCTTATCACTGCGCTTTTTCAATTCTGTGTTTGGTCTCAGAGTTTCTCTTCTAGGATGGATGATGCCTATCAAAAAATGTGTGTTTGAGCATCTGAAGTTTTGGAGTGCACACATACAGTATAGTTATGCCTTCATTGGTAGTTTAATATTGCTGCACTTTTTCTACAAGATTGAAATACACAGCTGCAAGTTTGGATATTCCCTAACCACAGCAACAGGGAGAAGACCTCATGCTTTTCCCCTCTAGTAAAAAGAATATAATGAAACCAGGAGCCTGTTTCAGTCTGCTTTGATCAATAATAGACAATGTAATCCATACCAGTTGGAGGCATTTTTTTCACAATGTTCTCTCCAAATTCTTTGGTTCTTTGATTGCAGAGAATTGCTAGCTGTGATGTTTCATTTTTGTATTGAGCATAGGCCAATAAGGCACAGTATAGCTGAAGGCCTCAGTTCTGTTTGACCATATTTAGGGATGCCCTGTAATAGGTCCTAACTTCTGTATTTAGTTTGAGAGCAGTGGTTTAGTGTCTTTACATTAAAAATACAGCAATACAAAAGAGTCACTGAACATTTGGCTACTGCTTGTTAAATTTTATATTCATTACCTGTGCAAACCCTGCCAGCAAAGGTATTGTCAATGTAGTGCCTAATTGTCTTATTTTGAAAGCAGTGTTTTTCTTCTATACCTCAAAGTCAATAGACATTGTTGTGTACAGGCAAATATAATTTGTGAGAGCCTCCAATATTGTTGGGATTTGTCTTTTATTTTAATTCTGGTTTTTTGTGTTTTGTTTCTTTGACATTTTTCAGAACGCCCTCTGCATTATACAGAGAATGTACTAGAACAAGTTCTTCACTGGAGTTCACTACCAGAGCCTGGCACTGCATATCTAATAATAAAGAGATTTCTAACAGCAGACATGGTGAATCTTTACAGTGGTATGTAATATTTTTTTTACCTAGTTATTTTACATGGAAGCACATGGATGACAATTGTTTTCAGTGGAGCAAAGTGTCCCAGAACAAGTATATTACTGCTACTTCACAAAAACTACAGATTTACAAAGGGTTGTGCAGACTCCCTACGAAAACACAGAGATTATGGAGTTTGTTTCTACAAATTATAAGCTCTCCCATTGGAGTATAAAAGTGTACAGAAATTCTTGCAGTCAGTTCACACTTTGTGAACTTTTTCTGTGAACCTTGAAACTGCTCTTATCTAAAACATAACATTTGAATATATTTATATAACTATGGTATACTAATAGAAATTTCTATTATCTAATTTGATACCTCCAAGCTACAAAGCTAATTTCACAGTATCACAGAATATTCTGAGTTGGAAGGGACCCAGAAGGATCATCAAAGTTCAACTCCTGGCCTTACACAGGACAGCCCCAGGAATCTCATCATGTGCCTGAGAGTGTTGTCCAAACGCTTCTTGAACTCTCAGGTTGGTGCTGTGACCGCTTCCGTGGGGAGCCTTTTCCAGCACCCAACCACCCTCTGGGGGAACATTGCCTGATATCCAACCTCAACTTTCCTTATACACCTTCAGACCGTTCTCTTATCCTGACACTGGTCACCACAGAGAAAAGATCCATGTTTGACCCTCTGCTTCCCCTCACGAGGAAGTTTTTGACTATGATGAGGCCTCTCCTTAGTCTTCTCCAGGCTGAACAGACCAAGCCCCCTCAGCCACTCTTCATATTGAGGGCTTCCCCTCAACGCCCTTCACCATCTGTGTTGCCCTCCTTTGGACGCTCTCTAAGAGCTTTATAGCCTTCTAATGCTGTGGTGCCCAAAACTGCACACAATATCCAAGATGAGGCTGTACCAGCATAGAGCAGAGCAGGACAATCCCCTCCTTTGCCTGGCTGGCCATGCTGTGCCTGATGCCCCCCAGGACAGGGTTGGCCCTCTTGTCTGCCAGGGCACTGCTACCTCATGTTCAACTTTCTGTTGACCAGGACCCCCAGGTCCCTTTCCATGGCACTGCTTTCCAGCATCTTGTTCCCCAGTCTGTCTGTATATCCAGGGTTGCTCTGGCCCAGGTGACACACTCATTTGAATGACATACTCAAGCAACTGAATAATTTGGAGAGTATGTGGCCTTTAAAAGGGAGCTGATGCTTTACATATAGATCAAGTATATAGTGAAAATATACAGTTTACACATTGCCCCGGTCTATCTTTCTTTTTTCTTCCACATAATACCTGGCCTTATGATGTAATATGTATTATCTGCTTTGTGAGAAGTGGAAGTTTAAATGTTCTAAAATTACATCCTGTTTTCAAGCAGTTGAAATCCTGTGTGCTATCACTGTATAATGTGTGATGGTAACACATGATACCTGGTTTAATGTTCATCTTTTTTTATCTAATGGCTCATTCAAATATATCTATTGTTTCCTCTCTTCCTCATACATAGAAATTTTAATCTTTCCATTCTGTGTATCTCATCTTGATTTCAAGGAGTAAAATTTATGCTATTGTGCTTATTCTTCTGAAAGTAATGGCCTTCTTTCACCATGCTTTATTCCTGTAAAAGTGTATTTCACAAATGTGTATGAACCTGAACAAGTGTGCTGTTCATGACTTTTATGGTTGGGTTTCGCTGTCAATAAATGTGTGATAGCAGATAATGAATGGAGAGAAATGGCCTACTTCATTAAAAACTTGATATATGAACTCCCATCACCTCAATAGGTATGTGTTGAGATATAATCAGAAAACGGAATGGGTCGTAAGGATTGTGTGAATCGCTGCTCTAAGAAACACATAAGGATTAGGCTAGTGTCAATTTACAAAATGTAGTAAAGGAGTGATCTGCTGCTATTTGAATTCCTTCCTGTCTCCTAGATTTTATATCCATGTGTTCTCCCAACCTATCACAGTAATTGTTTGCATCCGTTCCATTCAGTTTGATCTTAGTCTAGACTCATTGTCTCTTGACTGTTTACATTTATTGATGCTTTTTATGTTTGTTTTAAAAGAATTAAAAGCTTATTAAATAAATTATATTGGTTTTCTCAGAGGGTTTAAATGGAAAATTTCTGCCATATTGCAGACTTACAGTATTGATACCTGCAAACTCCACATGGCACAGTAATCTTGTGAATCCATCTCTATATAGTGTCAGAATGAGAAAATATATGGAACAAAGTCATTGGGGAAGGGATATTTCTAGTGTTTAGGGTACAAACCACTTATGGGTATGGTGGGGCTCTCCACTTCAAAGTGCACAAGAAATAATTGATAGCTTGAAGGAAGTAGGGGAGACCTCAAGCTTTTCTGTCTGTTACACTCTATATGTGGGTAACTCCTTGTCACTGAGTAACAGGGCTGAGGCCAGCTGTCCAAGCACTATGATTTGAAATATGTTTTTTAAGAATGGATTCAGCCCATGCAAATGGGCAACTGGGTGGATGAATGTTCTCCTACTTTGCAGTACAATTAATAGGACTGTATTCATATAATGTTTATAATTTAATTCCATGAATATTCCTTGCTTCCCTGATTTACATAATAATCTTAAAGACTAATTATCATATTCCTGACTTTTTTTTTTTCTGTTAATATTACCTGAGAGCTTTTTGTTCTCAGCACTTTTCTCCTTTTTCTTCCTGAGTCTATAATGTTGTTTGAAATAATGATGGTTCAATAGTGAGCCTGAGGAACAACTCTTTTAGCCTCATTTCATCTTTGCAACTTATCACAGTCTTCCGTGTCAGTGCATTTTTTCCTATGTTTCTTATACATAGTACATTGTTAATTTTGATACTTATTTTCATCTTGTCCATTTTAAACTATTTTCTCATGTTCTGCAGCTAAGATGAGCTCAGTTGTTTAGAGTAGGGTGCTAATAATACTAAAGTTTTGGGTTTGATCCTCATGTGAGGCATTCAGCCAAGAGTTGGACTCTGTCATCCTGGTGGGTCCCTTCCAACTCAAACTGTTCTGTGATACTGTGGTCCAAACCTTGTATTGAGGTCTAGATGTATGTTTTCTTTTGTATAGGAACCAACTTTCTTTTTCAAGGAAAAAAGGGTTAGTCTATTTGTATTGATATGTTTCAGTAAATTTGTGGTGAGTTTTCTACTTTATTCCAGCTCTTTAGTTACTTGTTCCTGACAGTTTATTCCATAGCTTTTGATGCTTGTTGTAGGAGCACTCTTTCAAGTGCTGTTCAGTAGGGCAAGGTGTGCACTGCATTTTGGTATAAAAGATACTCAGGACAGCTTAATTCTATTTCAAAACCCTTTTTCTTCTCCATACCTAAAAATTTCCCATATTAAAGTTTTATTTGTTAGAAAACCAAGTATTATTTATTTGTTGAATTTACTATAAAATCTGTGTATATAGGTCCTTGAAATTTTTCCACTACGGTGTTATATAATTTGAGTGGTAAGTATTGATTCCTGAGAACAGGGGCTATTATTCAGAGATATTCTTTGAAACGTGAGCTTCTAAACTATAGGTGGATCAATCCTGCATAGATTAAATGTACCTACTTCTGAGTTGCAAAGTTCTAGCAAGTTTAGCATGTTTTGTAAAGTTTGTGTCTGAAAAATACATTCTGATTAGGACACATCCTTATTATCTTAGATTTACTTAATGAAATACTAGCTTCTAAAGAATATGGAATATCATCAGTTTAGAGAATTATTTTTTCCTTCTTCAGGCTTTTCTAAGATCTTTGTAAGTATCAAGTGCTTTATAAAGTTGACTGCAAAGTTACTGTTTGGTTTTGTGGGGGAGGTGGTATTTTGTTTGAGTTTTTCTATTAATTTTACCAAATATATGTGAGTTTGTGTGTATTTTAACACAAACAAAAAAAATCCAGACAGACTTATGACAAAATCAGATCTTTATTGAAGTGTTTTGCCTTTCTTAAGCATAAATATTAAAAGTATCCATGTCATACTCTTGGGCGTAACTACACATTCTATGCTGAAAAGATTTTTTGATTTAAAGTTTATTGGTAGGTTCTTTTCATGTTATCATGGAAGTGAAACAGAGAAGACTTTTCTGACCAGTAATTAAAATAATAATGGTGTGTATATTTAAGAATGCCTTCATTATGAATATAGTATGTATTGAAATGTAATATATAGTGTATATATATGTGTATATGTATATATAATATAATTGACATCATTATTTTTATATATGGTATACCAGATCAATTTTACCAATGTAATTTTAGTTTTTTTGATACACAATAATACTGGAAAACTAGGTGCTTCCATTGTTGTAAAATCTTTTAATAAAATGCTTTTTTTTCTTGGTAGAGAAAAATGAGAAAGGTAGCGTGAAAGCAGGGAATCTGAAGTACAAGGAAGAGCCATCAAAACTACTGTCTGGGAACAAATTTCAAGACCGTTATTTTGTGTTACGGGAAGGAAACTTGCTTCTGTATAAGGATATGAAGGTACAGCAGACAAACTCTCCACCAAACTGCATTAAGCTTTCTTTTTTGTATGAAAGAGTAAAGGAAGGCAAACAGATCAACATTTCTCATATTAAATGGCAACTTCTAGAGTCTGGGATTGATGTGTAAGATTTTTGTCTTGCTGTTTCACAGGTGTGATAGTAAAAGGAGTTCGTGTGTGTTTGTCATTTAGCTTTTGTAGTTACACATCACTATAAGCCTTAAAAATTAAAAATAGAACAATGTTTGGGTGCTTTGTGCTCACACTAAATTATTTGGAAACCTGCTGTAGAGAGCTGCAGCAGAAGTAATATGAAACTTAAATGAGTATATGCCACTTTTTTCTTGGTATTCACACAAAGCCCTTAAAAATTGCAAGCAACAGGGTTCTTATATATACGTCTCAAGATAGAAGAAATTATAGGAAACAAAAACGCTAAATACACTAGGAAAATATTTCTCTACTTTCCAACAACAATTTTCAGATGTATTCTCAGTTCCTCTAAAAACTAGTATTGATAATCAGGTTAGATATACCTCAGAATTCCATATCTATAGAAGTGAATTTAGTAATGATGAATAGCAGTAATGGTTCTGTTTTAAATATTTAATGGAAGTTTTCTTAAAACAGTGGATTTGAGTGTATGCAGCTTATGTTTAAGTATAAAGCCAATAATATTCATCCTGAACTATGTTTTCATTTTAGTTCCAATAATTTCTGGTTTAAAAAAAAAAAATCAGTGTTTCAGGTGCTATTTTTTTTGCTGACTGCTGTTTTTTCCCATTCAAAAAATATAGATGTATATTGCTGACCTTCCTAAAGTACTTTTTATAAGACATATCCCTTGCTCATGTAAGCTACTGCTCTATGTCTTCCTGTGAAGCTGTGGATACAGTCCTAATTAGAATGACCCCAGAATGTCAAAAATAGTGTCTTATAATTTAGTGCTAAACTCAAATTGGCACATATGTGAGAATAAATCAATATGCCCATAAAGCCTTAATTAGTATCTTGGAAAGAATTTATGACAGGATTGTTGTACTACTTTATAATCTCCTTTTTCAAGCCATTCTAATTTATAAAGCATTGAATTCCCCTACTCAGGAGGAGCTTTGAACGCTTATTTTTAAATGGCTTTATTTTTTTTTTCTTTAAAGCAAATGGCAATACCATTCTGATCAAGTAGTGAATATGAGTTTGTTTTACCTTCTTTTGAGAAATATTAATCTATCATTAATAATCTTGGTTTATTTTTAGTCATATTTAGAAATGAATAGTAGGAAAGCTTGACATTGCAGATGGAAAATTGTAGTTAATAAGACCACATGTACTAATTAATTTATAAATTCTCATTAACAGCAAATTAACTTTGTATATGCAGGTGGAGATACATTCTGTTCAGTGTTTCTCTTGTTCAAGAGCAATTATCAAAAACATTGAAAGTTTCCATGAATACTGTATGCTAAATTACTATATTGTGCTAATTGACTGAAATAATTTACCCCTTTAATGTTGTGTTGCTAAGAGATAAGCTTACAGACAGAGAAATGGCTCCCTTAAGGTGCATTATTGTGAGACGTTGTTTAACTTAAAACTATGCTCTGCAGGGGTATTTTTTCATCCTGGCAGTACCCTTCCTTTGAGCAGGAAGTTACACAAGAACACCAACCGTAAAACTGTTGTGTATTTTGTTGTTTTCTTAAGTTCTCTTAAGTGTCTCTCTTTCCCCAAACTGGAGTGGAGTGCTAGAAATTGAAAGCTGCAGAATGGGAAATTGAGAATCCAGGGACAATAAACACTAGGGAGTAGCTTTGTGCACTGGAATTGTAAGATTTGTTGTTTGGTGCATTTTTTTCTAAACTGAAAGCTAAAACACTTGACCTAACAGTACTAAAGGAATGCTTTTGTATAGTGTTAAATATTAGTTTTGCTCTGTAATAGTGTGCATGAGAACTTTGTTTCCTTACAGCACTTCATCTTCCAGGCACATTCAGTTCTCATACCTAGTGTACGTCTGCTGTAGATTGACTAAAGGTAGTTTGTTCAAGAAGGAGCAAGCAAGGAGCCTCAGGAGATCTCTGGTCCAACTTCCTGTGCACAGCAGGGATAGCAGCCAAGGTCAGGACATGTTGTGCAGGGCTTTAATCAGTTAAGTCTTCAAAAACCCTGAGGATGGCACAGCCTTTCTGGGCAACCTGTGTTGATATGAGTTGACCCAACCGAGGTGCAACACCTTGCACTTGATCTTTTTAAGTCTTCTGAGATTGCCCTGTGCCCACTTTTTGTGCTTGTCCAGGTCCTTCTGAATGGCATCCTGTCCCTCAGTACCTGAATTTCAGTACCTGACTGTCCTCATGGGGGAAAGTTTGTCTGTCCTTAGACATAGTCTTCTCTCTTAGAGAGCCTCACTCGGTCTGCTTGGTAACTTCCCGGTAGGCACTGGGGGGCTGCTGTTAAGTCAGCCTCTCTTCACAGGGAAAGTGCTCCAGCCCCCAGATGGCTTGATGGGCCCCTGCTGAACCTACAGATTACTGATTCTCTTTTTTCTCTCAAGGACCCAAAAGATGCAGTCACACAAGTAATAAGGAAAGGAGGAGAATCACTCTCCTCCACCACTCATTGTGCTTCTGCTAACTCAGGAAAATGAGACCAGCTTGGCTGTCAGGATACTTTGCTGCTTTATGGCCAACCTGCATGTTCAGGTCCCTATCAGCAGAACCGCCTCCCACTCTGTGTCATTGAAGGGTTTTTTCTTTCACCTGTGCAGGAGTTTGTAGATGTCGTTGTTAAATTTAATGAGATTCCTGTTGTCCCATTTCTTTGTCCTGTATAGGTTCCTCTGAAAGTCCCAATACTGGTGTCCTCCAGAAACCAGGTGGATTCCTTCTGTCTCACTGGGCTACCCTTTCTGAAGATACCAGGAAGAATAAAGCCCTGCCCTCCCCCATCCACTGTCCCATAATAGTCAGGATATGTTATCTAGAGACTTCTGTGGGTTGTTCGACGACATAATTTGTTTTTGTTTCGTTCTGATTTAGCGACCCCAGTGGCCTAACGGCCCACTGACTAAACTAGGATTGTGGGTTTGAGACAGTCAGCACAGCTTCACCAAGGGCAAGTCCTGCCTGACCAACCTAGTGGCCTTCTGTGATGAATTGACTATGTCAGTGGACAAGGGAAGAGTTGCAGATGCCATTTATCTGAAATTCCACAAAGCCTTTGACATGGTACCCCACAATATTCTTTTCTCTAAATTGGAGTGGGGTGGGATTGATGATTGCACCATTAGATGGATAAGAAAGTGGTTGGATGGCCACATCCAGAGGGTAGTGGTCAATGGCTGTGAGTTCTGATGAACATCAGTGACAAGTGATGTCTCTCAGGGGTCCATACTGGGACTAATGCTGCTTAATATATTCATTAATGACACACAAAAAGGGATTGAGTGCATCTTCAGCAAATTTGCAGATGACACCAAGCTGGGAGTGTGGTTAACACACCTGAGGGACAGGATGCCATTCAGAAGGACCTGGACAAGCACAAATAGTGGGCACAGGCGAATCTCAGAAGATTTAAAAAGATCAAGTGTTGCACCTCGGTTAGGTCTACTCATATCAACACAGGCTGGGGGATGAACAGGTCAAGAGCAGCCTGCCCAAGAAGGACTTTGGGGATGCTGAGTGGACTTGAAGGACTGGGTGAGAGGCTGGACATGACCCAGCCATGTGCACTCACAGCCAAACGTGTCCTGGGCTGCATCCAGAGCATCGTGGGCAACAGGGGAGGGAGGGGATTCTGCCCCTCTGCTCTGCTCTGGTGAGACCCCACCTGCAATGCTGCTCTGGAGTCTCCAGCACACAAAGGACATGGACCTTTTAGAGTGTGTCCAGAGGGGACTACCAAGTTGATCAGAGGGATGGAGCACCTTATCTATTAAGGAAGGCTGAGAGAACTGGGTTTGTTCAGCCTGGAAAAGAGACAACTTAGGGAAGACCTATTTGTGGCCTTCTAGTACCTGAAAGGAGCCTACAAGAAAGATGGAGAGGGATATATTTGAAGAGTGTGTGGCAACAGTGAATGCCTTCAAACTACAAGTAGGTTTAGATTGGATATTAGGAAAAAATTCTTTACTGTGAAAATGGCGAGGCACTGGAACAGGTTGCCCGGAAAATCTGTGGATGCCCCATCCCTGGAAGTATTCAAGGCCAGACTGCATGGGGCTCTGAGCAACCTGTCTACTGAAAGGTGTTCTTGTCCACAGCAGGGGAGTTGGAACTAGATAATCTTTAAAGTCCCTTCTAGCTCAAACCATTCTGTGATCTGAAGAAAATTCTCATCATTCCATAGAAGAGGTTATTTAAGAGAGGGCAATCCCACTTCCCATCTTCCTTGTCTCTCTCGAAGAGTTTGTGTTCATACATAGGACCACATCTTCATTATTCTAATTGTGTTACGGTTTTGTGATTTCATGTGAACCTTTAGTTCTTAATCAGTCTGCTTCCTGTAATCGTGATTGGTGCATTTTGTTAATGACTAAGAGACAAAATAATGATCTGCTAGAAAAGAGGGGTGCACTCCCTGAAAGAAACTGAACTGTGATGTCAGTCATGTGGCATTTTCTCTGGCACATTCCTGATACAATAATTAGAATCTTACTTTATTTGCAGGCTAGCAAACCTGAAAAAGTGTTGCCTGTCAATTCTCTGAAGCTTTATCTTGGAGTGAAAAAGAAAATGAAGCCACCAACAAAGTAAGAATAGAAAAGAAAATAAACACTGTGTAAAAAGTATTGTAGTATCATCAATTAAGGATAACGTAGAACATTGTGGAAAAAGGAAAAGTCAGGAAGCCAATGGAAGTATGCTGAATTAAATTATCCCCTGTAATATTATTTGTTCTGTTCCTACATCTGTTTTCGTGTTTCATGTTAACTAATCTGTGCTAGGAAATTACTTTATTGATTGGCTTTTTGTAATCTAAAGTGCATTTATTATCTGTTGTGGATATGTTCTCTCCTAGCTCACTTAGTTTTTTGGTATGTGTCCTTCATGTCACTGGTGGACACACTTTCTTTGCACCAAGTAAAAAGAGAGAAGAGAAAACCAACTAGTCATGGCCCTTACTGGCAGGTCCTGTTGTTCAGCAGAGGATTTTCCTTTTTCAGGATCTTTGTTATTTTGATGTTTCTGCTAGCTGAAGACTACAGTGCCCTTTACAAACATCAGTGACTATCTTTCAGGAAAAGAGCAGTGAAAAATGACACCTGTTTTTCTCAGATGTTTCCAGTTATTGTTCGGTCAAAGCTTTGAGATACTGAGACAATGCACATAGGATCTCATCCCGAAGGGAGTCTGGGCTGGTTGTAGCCTTTAAACAGATCTGCTTGAACTTTTCCTTTACAGTTGGCAAATCAAAACACCCTGAAAAGGTCTGTGAATTTCAAAGCTTAGCCATGTTAAAGAAAACGTTGGTGGCTTTTTTGCATGGGTTTTTTTTTTTATTCAAGTGCAGAATGACTAGGAGATTAGTCCGAAACAGGAGTAAAAAGATTATGTAAATGAGGGGTTTTTTTTACCTTGAGGTTTATTTTTAGTCTACTTTCAAAAGCAGAACTTATCAAGTCTCTTCTAGATCTCCAGAAGTGTCTATTTCACCTCAGAGGCTACATTGTGCACCCACTCCCGTTTTGTTTCCCTAGTAATTATTAAATCCCTATAAAATCATGTGATTCCTTTTGTTTCTAGTACAAGCGGAGCTCTCTTCTCTCTGTGACTTCTACACTGTAGTGGACTCTTTACCAGGAAGTTTTATTTCCAGCACCTTTTAGAAAGCACAGCCACAGAAAAATGTAGTCAGCTGTCATCTACAGTGCTTTGCTGTAACCCTTTGTCTAGAACAGAAAGCTCATTAACTGTGAATCAATTGTGAGAAAATGAGCAAAATCCATCCTCAAACCCACAACTTTATTCTGGATTTGCAGTACACATTTATACTTTGCAACTTAATTTTATTTTTTCAAATTAAAAGGACTATATAACGGTAATTAATCTTTGCAGTTTGAGGAATATGTCCCTTGAGTTTATGGAACTAATTTTTGAAATTCTTCTTTGTTTCAGCTGGGGGCTTGCAATATTTTCTGAAAAGCACCAGTGGTAGGTAAACAAGAAACGCACATTTGGTTTAACTTCACTGTCTAATATTTGTTGAAATATTCAATTGCAAAGTAAGAGTGTTTGAATACTAATGGGCATTATTTTGCTTTCATGTTGAATTTTGGTTTTGGATTTTAAAGTAAAGAAACTTTCCGAATTGATATGTTTGGTTCATCTTTTGGGTTTAGGTGTCTGGCTTCCTTCTGCGGGCAGAAAGCAAACAATAATAATAAAGTTAGAATTACAGATTTTAATCCTGTGCACATGCTTAAAATGAAGCACAGGCATTGTCTTCAAAGTAGGTAAAGTGATAATTTGAAATATTTATATTTGTCTATTTTTTCTGGGAGTGTTAATAATAAATATAGACAGAATGAATGGATGTAAGCACTATTTGAAGTAGTTTAGAAGCCTATTCTTTAATACGTTTAACTGTAACAGGAGTCTCCATTGTTTTTCATATAAATTATGTATTATGTTCTAGGTATATGTGTTGTGATGGACAAGATGTGCAAATGGAATGGATGATCAGTATTTTTATGGCACAGGTACTAATCTGATCAAAAGATGTAACTCATTCTGCTGTTATGACAATCCCATTAAATATGTATATGTTATGTATAATGTTCAGTGCCAAAGTTTCTGGAATACTTCATGCAATAATAATGCCAAAAGATGAGTTTTAGCCCATGAAGACTAGGAGTGCTTTGAAAGTTAGTGAGAACATTAGATTCTGGCCTCTTCTCCCCACCCCACCCTGCTGTGTTGTATAGAAGCTTGGTAAAGGACAATTATTTCCTTTGCAGAAAGCTCTTGTGGGTGAAATTCTGCCCATTGACCTAAACGGTGTGTCTGTGTGCCACAATACCTGAGTGCTATTTCTCTGCTCACTAGTTTGGATGCTGCTAAAGTAGTCATGAAAGAAGGGTGCTTTGTTTAAAAGCATAGTGGTGTCAGCTAGCCCTGTTGAAAAGCTGTGCCAATATGGCTTTATTTCTCTGGTATTCAGGTTAGCTTAGTTAACACTGTCAATTCATTGTGTTGAGTAGGCTTTATCCTAAGTACTCTTCTGCTTGCTATAAGATTGTAAGGAGGGTGAATGTTTGAGTGGCATATAACACATTCTTGGAAATGGAGTTTAATATTTACATCAGAGAAGTGGAAATAAGCAAGATGGGAAGAATTCATCCTGACAGGAGACTGCAACATAGTTTAAGGTTTTAACAGGATTTTGTGTCTGTGTCAGATTTTTCTTTTCCCCATGATGTTCAAGGAGCTTTGCAGAATATCACTGTGAATAAACATTGCTAGATGTATGATTACCTGGGAGCTTTGTGTTGCATAAAGTAGGCTGAGCACAAGACTGTTGAAACACAGGCTTCTTGGAGGCTTTCTAAAACATAGAAATCATAGATAGTAGTGCTAGAAGTATAATGCATGCCTTGAAAGTAAGACTTCCAAATTCTTGTCTTATTCAGCTTTCTTAAGTGAAGTGACTGTAGTTGTTTCTATGGAAACAGCTGGCATACATCTCATGGGCATAACATGAGCAGTGTCACAGCAAATAGGCTCAGAGGTTATTGATATAGGAAACTTAGAAGTAACTCATGCAAGCTTGGTAACTGTTGAAGTCCTTTTGACATAAAATCACAATGAAGGACAGTCTGTTAGGATTCCGCTCAGGCAGATGTAGACTCTTCCTTTGACAATACAGAGAAAAAACGGACAGCCATTGCTCAATGTCCAGGATAATTTTTCCTAACAGAAAAAAAAATCATATACATAAAAAAAGTGATATGAATTCATACTATTATTTTTAAAACTTTATTCCAATGAATGAACAGTGCAATGAATTAGCAGTACTACATTAAAAGGGTTTTTTGGTTTGGCTTGGTTTTTTTGTGTAAATTGTTGATTTTTTTTTTTACCAGCATTCTGGACATCAGCATTTTGTAAAGTTGTCAGTTTATAAACTACGTGAGAAATGATGTGCTAATGATGCAGGTTTAGTGCATTGTTCTTATTGCAATCTACTACTTCGTTACAGAGAAAATTTCCTTAAGAATGCAATGCCTCACATTGGTAAAGCTTGCTATAAGATCTCTGAAAAGTTTTGTATCATACAGCAGCAGACAACTATTAGCACATTATCCCATTTCTAAAGCAGAAAACTGTAAATGTCAACGGATGTTATTTCTAGTTAGAATTTTCAAGTTGAGACCATCTTTAGGGAAGTCAGCTTAGTTTTTTACCTTTTATGTTGTCTCTGTATTCGAACACACAAGTTAGAGAGATTGCAGGCAGCACATCTTCTTTGTCAATGGAATAGCTTAGACTGGAAGTTGAAAAATACTGTAAAATCAGTTTTGAAGTATTAAGACATTGACATTTAATGAATCTGTGCAATTAAGAGGGACATAAACCAATATTACTGTGTTCCTCAGTGCTTGAGCAGAGTAAAGCTTTATTACTAGTTAATATCAGTAAGACAGTAGTAATATTGCTATTTTTTTCCTGTTTTCTGGTAATGTTTATTCCTGTAGTATAAATAGTGTAGAGTATATGAATAGCAAAGTGTAGGTACTGCTGTAATCTTGTGACAAGAGTACTTTGATACAGGCGATGAAGTTAACCCAGAGGTTATTAATCTTCCATTTCAAGCTGGTAAATACTAAGTGTTTGAAGTAGGACCAGTGTTTCTTTCAGTTCTATGCTAAATGATCCTGAAAAGCATGATTCTTGAATTCTATAATAGTTCTGTATAAAATCTCTTAAGAGCATGCATAGCATACAGTTGGAAGTAATTAATTGGTATGAAGATGGACACAATAGTATTCTTCCATTTTCCTTGCCTTTGATCAGCTGGAGGCACATTATACTACCATGAGGTGTAGTTGAACAGAGGGGTCAAAACTATGAATAAATACATTTTTATGTGGCCTAATATGTTACTAGTATTTCTGATACACTTTCTCAGAGTTCTATTTTAAGAAATGTTACAGGCACAAAAGGGAAATCAGGCTGCTTAACTGACAGGGATGGTTTCCTTAGCTTGCTGGGAATTAAGGCAGACAGTTTTCTTCAGAATCTGATTAAAGTTTCTCCATCACTTTCTGGATTGTGTTTGCTAGTTGTATCTTGATCCACAATAAACTGACTCGGGTTGGCAAGAGCTGCTCTTTCAGATGGCACGTTCTCATTTCATTGGAAGAAAGTGTTCTTAATGGTCACTGGAGAGAACTCTTATCACAGACTTTTGTGTCACCCTGGTCACACCATGTGTGAGAATTTTTACTTCATCAAGATGTGAGTCTTTAAAATACTTTTTCTAAATTTGGAGCTGGGGCTTCCAATTTCTTGTCAGCCATCATGACTCAGTAATCACTGATTCTGATGGCTTTTTAATGGTAATGTGTCGCCCTGATTTTTCTAGAGTGCCGTGTTTATAGTTGGTAGCAAAGGTTCTCATGGATTTTGTGTAAACAATCCATGTTTCTATAACCGGCCAAGGACTGTTTTGTACTTTGGATGTTGTTTTTCATTCTTTCTGGAATGGAGAATGTGATGGACTGTGTTTCTCACCTATGGAATTTCAGAGGTAGTGACCTCCTTATCCAATCCATAACTGTCTGTAAAAAGGTATAAATATAAAAATAAAAAGAGGCTGGGTCTCTTTTTTCTCTCTGCCCGCCTTGGTGGCTGACCTCCTGAGTTACCTAATTGTTGCTGACAGAGCAACAGTAATGCTGTTTTTACTTGCAGACCACCTGCGAGTATGATCATAGCTCCACAACTGTTTTTTTTAAATACAGTCTTGAAGAGACTTGCTTCATTGATTTGCAGTCCTGGCTTGCCAGTTTCCTTTGAAGTTGTGCTGATTGAGCTGTAGGCCTTGGACATTCTCTTTGATTCACAGAATCTCCTGTTGATGATTTTTCAGTAAAATAGTCTTAAAATACCTTGTCCTCAAATCTGTCTTTCTGATTTTCATTAACGTTACCTGAGGACTGTGAGTTCACTTGGTCAAGTTTGAAATATTCAGTAATTTATGGTTTTTTACTTCCCTTTTATCCCAGTCTGTTTTTTCACTCAGAGTGAAACTTCACATTTCTCCCCAAAACTGACCCATTTCAGTCGAGCTAAATCAAAGACTACTATTGAAAACAGATCTGCATATTTGTAGATTGTGTTTTGGATAACACGTTGTTATCATAGGTTAAGTGTCGCCCTGGTTTTACAGGGCCCCGTAAGTTGTAACATTGTAGCTGTAGTTTCCCATGCTTGTTCTGTAAACATGGTCCTTGTTTTCCTTAACCAACCAGGATTGTTTTGCACTTGAGGAATTGTTTTTCATTCCTTTCCCTGGGGTGGAGAAAGATGATTGACCATGTCTTTGTCCTGTAAACCTTCAGGGGTGTTGACCCCTTTCACCAATCTTTGACTGTCCTTAGAAACCTATAAAAATAGGTAAATAAAGAAGGGCAGGGCTTTTGGTCGGTCCTGCCTGGTGAAACCACTGCTGCTCTGTGACCCGCGTGTTTCTTCTGTTGCTAACTAACCAACAGTTAAGCAATTATTTTCTCTAAAGTATTAATACAAATTTTCACAGAATCACAGAATCAATTAGTTTGGAAAGGACCTTTGAGATCATTGAGTCAAACCTATCTATCACTTAACACCACCTTGTCAGTCAGACCATGGCACTGAGTGACACACATTGTCTTTTCTTAAACACCTCCAGGGATGGTGACTGATAACATTCCAATGTCTAATGACCATTTTTGGGAAGAAACTCTTCCTAATATCCAATCTAAACCGCCCCTGGTGCAGTTTAAGACCATGTCCTCTCATCCTGNAGACTTGCTTCATTGATTTGCAGTCCTGGCTTGCCAGTTTCCTTTGAAGTTGTGCTGATTGAGCTGTAGGCCTTGGACATTCTCTTTGATTCACAGAATCTCCTGTTGATGATTTTTCAGTAAAATAGTCTTAAAATACCTTGTCCTCAAATCTGTCTTTCTGATTTTCATTAACGTTACCTGAGGACTGTGAGTTCACTTGGTCAAGTTTGAAATATTCAGTAATTTATGGTTTTTTACTTCCCTTTTATCCCAGTCTGTTTTTTCACTCAGAGTGAAACTTCACATTTCTCCCCAAAACTGACCCATTTCAGTCGAGCTAAATCAAAGACTACTATTGAAAACAGATCTGCATATTTGTAGATTGTGTTTTGGATAACACGTTGTTATCATAGGTTAAGTGTCGCCCTGGTTTTACAGGGCCCCGTAAGTTGTAACA
>VZTZ01019559.1:503368-513642 GCA_013400955.1 Drymodes brunneopygia
CTCCTTTTCTCCAGGATAAACAACCCCAGTTCCCTCAGCTGCTCCTCACAGGACTTGTGCTCCAGACCCTTCCCCAGATCTGTTGCCCTTCTCTGGACACACTCCAGCACCTCAATATCTTTCTTGAAGTGGAGGGCCCAGAACTGGACCCAGAACTTGAACTGTGGCCTCACCAGTGCCCAATACAGGGAGAAAATCACTGCCCTGGTCCTGCTGACCACATTATTTCTGACACAGGCCAGGTGCCATTTGCCTTCTTGGGCCACCTGGGCATACCCTGGCTCATGTTCAGCAACTGTTGACCAGCAAAACCAGGTCCTTTTCTACTGGGCCACATTTCAGCCACTCTGACCCCAGCCTGTAGCACTGCCTGGGATTGTTGTGGCCCAAGTGTTGTACCCTGCACTTTGGTCTTGAACCTCAACAAGAAACACATTTTGAAACGCTTGCACACTGGGGTAATTTTATCTTATTTCAGAAACTTTTGTTGGGACTCCTGAAAGCATGCTTCAGTGGAATTTTGAAATTGTGAAACAAGTCAATATGTATGTCGCATTTGATGATATTCTATATTTCTTGAAGATAATTAGAATAATATTAGGGAGGAAAATGTTTGATACATGACAATTATGTAGACACATTTTGGTTCTGTTCACTCAACATTGTGCAGCACTTAGAAATTATTAACATAATTTTAGCCATCATAGTGTTTTTCCCTTTCTCCCACAAGAGGAGGGCATGGCGTTGTGCAGAATATAGCTTTTTCTAAGGGAGTTTTACATACCAAAGAATTTTGTGTATTTATTAAATTCCACATGGAAAATAAGGAATCATTTTGTTCTTCAGCATGCAGATATATGGCCACCTGCTGGAAAAGCAAGAAAACAGTCCATAACTAAAAGTCCAAAGATCAGAGGCTTACCACTAATTCCCATTCATCAGGAGAAGAACACTTGTAAAATCAGAGGGAATACAGAAGTAAGTGGGGTTTAAACTTGATGTAGAACTTCTAACCACAATGCTGTAAAATGAAATAATCCAGTAATAATGAGCTCCCTAGAGTTGGGTAAATATAAAATGTAGATGCTCTTATTATCAATGTATCTTCCAATATTTTGTCATTAAAGGAACATTTAGGACAATTTATTGTAAAAAAGCTATTGTAGTCTCAACTTGCATAACCTCTCTGGCTGTTCAGTAAATCATAATGGACTTTTATTTGTGCTTGGGTTTTTTTTTTGAGTAGAGATTGTTCATTAGGAGTAAATAAGAAGCTGGAAATATTATGCATGTTATTATAGTATGGTTTTTATTTTGGATTTTTTTAATAAGATCCTTGAAAACTGTCCTGCATGCATATCTTACAATATATTTTCTTCTGTCTAAAATAACTGCACTGTTTTAGTTATCTACTCTGCGAACTTATTGGAAAAGCTCAGATGGAATTAACTTTGATACATTTAGGTTGTACTATTATTAGTCTCAAAGAAGAATAAGAGGCTTTAGTTACAACTCTTTGAACAGACTGAGCTTATTTACTACATTATGTGCACTAGTGATACATCTGAACCTTACCATATTAGCTTGAGATTACTTTCTGGTATCTACATAGAGATACTGATGCCTGTGGGGAGAACTTACTTGCCTTTCTTCCAGCTGAGATGAAGCAGTGGAGGCAGTGTTCTGTCTGGGAATAGTAGTGGTAACTAACCTGACTGCAGCAGTGAATAACTGTTGAAACAACAGCTTGGTCCTTTGACTGCAGCAATGTCATTTCTTGCACATTTTAGAATATTTTGAAGGGAACTAGTTAATATGGGATGTGTTATCACCACTAACAGATGATGGTTCAAGTACAGAGTGGTAAAGTTGACTTGTTTCCATAGTAAACCAAAAGCAAAAGGCAGGCATAGTGCTTTATGTAAAAGGCAACTCCATCTTGTATTACCCTTTTTTCCAGAAAGAATTTCTGCTCTGCCTAACTACAAGAGTATAAAACCATGTGAATATAAGCATTTTGTAATTTGTTCATGAACTTTTGTATTTTGTTTAATTTGTCCTTTTTAACGTTCTCTCAAAAAGTATTTTTGGAATTTTTAATAAGTTATTTCTGATACTTGAATTTTCAAACTTCTTTGATAAAAGTAAATCATAGGTCTTGTCGGTCGAAAAGCTTCAACCCCTAGGTGTGTCTCTTACCTGTTCTTTGTGCAAGTAGAATTGAAACCTCTAGTACATTCTTTGAGATGGCTACAAAATCAGACATTCTAGGATAAAGGTTTTATTGGATTTTTGAGCTTCATGATTGAAAATACTTAATGCCTTATAGTACTGTATGTATTTTTTCTTTTTTTGTGGATAATTTGCTTTATTAGGGAGGACTCGAATGTTTTGTGCACTGCAACTTTGAGGAAGTCTGCATTTAAACTTAAAAGCAGAAATCCACAGTCTTCTTTATTTATGTCATGACTAGATCTAGAGAATTTTTATGCAAAAGGTATTTGCATACTTCAGGAAGGTTAACACAAAAATTCATAATGAAAAATAAAAACTAACACTTTTTTTTTTTACATGGAAAGCTAAAACTGGAATAACAGTAAAACAGTGGTAAAAAGTATATATATGATGCGGTTTATTAAGAAATATTGTACAGCAGTGGAATCAGTTAAAAAAAAAGATGTACCATTGGGAGACCATGCCTTCAGTCTTTCCATGAATTTGAGTACTACTTCAACATGCAAAAATATCTCAGTTTTAAAGCATTAGAAAAAGCATTTTCTGAAAGATGCTGGTTTATGGAAAATGGAGGTCAATTTACAGATCCATGTGTAAACTTGTAGTAGAAATGTCATCAATTTATACAGGCAGGAAAAGAGACTGAAAGTTTTCCAAACAGTGAAAAAAGTGGTATCTTTGTGAGAGAAAGGTGACTGGGGGGAAAAAAAACCCAAACCACTATAAGCACAAAGAAACCCATAAACTGAGTTTAATATTAATATTTTTGCTAAAATGTCTATTTTGAATGTCTGATTTTTCCCCATTATTGGAAGCAGTTTTATTGTGTGTTAACAAGAGAAATGTGTAATACCAAAGGTTTGAAAGACTTAATAGCTAAGAATCCTAATAACAAATAGAACCAAAACAGTTTGGTTATTTCTACACCACTTGTTGCATATTTCTCATATAGAATTATTTAATTGAAATAGAAATATATTTCTGTGTATATGCAGTAAGTATTTGATTTTATTTCAAAATACAAGAAGACTGAGAAATGAGGGAAAACCTTTCTTTCAGGCATGATCAAATAACATACTTGACTTAACAAGAGGGTCATACAAGAAAGGCCTACAAGAAGGTCCAACCCATTCTATAAGTCTGTGTATCTAAACTAGCTCCTCCCTAGTGTTTGAGGAGTTTTTACTGTTTGTTTTAACATATAGGAGGTATTAAGAGTCCAAGGAACAAGTTGCTCATATGCTATATAATATGGATATATAACTCCATAAAAAATGCAGTCAAATGGAACAAGTTCTACACAGGAAATACAGAAAGAACCAAAGTCTCCCTCAGCTTTCTCTACTTTCTGGTTGTCAAGAAAGATGAGACTCATGAAAGAAGTATTCCAGGACCTGATTTTCTTTTAGAACCACCAGGCTTTTCCACAAAAGGAATGTTCTACCTACTGCCACACCAACTGAGTAATCAGAATACAATAATGCAAATTTAGATGCAGCATCATATTTACCTTTAATTTTCTACAGCTCAAAAACTTGAAAACAGCCCACCAATATGCAATTTGAAAAAGAAGCTAGTCTTTATAACTTAACAGTTAGTATTTAACAGCTGCTGAAAATGTTTGTGATTGTCTAAAATTATCTTTCATATATTCATGTTGCTCAGTCATTACATTATGAAAACTGCCATATACAATTGTATTCATTCCATCAAACAATTCTGAGTCTTTAAGAGTATATGGATCTGCTGTAAAATGTTAAAATTTAGTCTACTGTGGTAGAGTGAAAACTCAAATTATGATTATATGAAAATAAATGTCTTCATTGTCATGGTACAAGATTTATGTAAATTTCAGAAGTATCACTAATTGAGAAATTGCTCACTAAAAATTCGTACTAAATGGTAGTAACACAATTGTGGTAATTTAAAACTGACTTTGCTGTCTCAGCTCTTGAGTAAAATTATTTTTTTTCATTAAAAATTATGTGAAACTAATGAGCAAAAATTATGATTGAAGCATTTTTTGATATAGTGTGAATAAACTTATTTCTCTGTTTGGTAAGACTATAGAACTACAAACTGGAAAATCAAGATTTGGTGAACATCATGATAATGAACTTCTGGAAGAAAGAAAAAACTTGAAAGAAAAGGCATCTATTGTGGCACAATGTTTGGAAAGAAAGGAAGACAGAGTGCGACATCATGCAAAAACACATCAAAACTTGCTTTCTGAGGATGATGCAGGCTCAGGGATGACTGAGCCACACCAAAAACCACGTAAGATGCTGAAGAAAATTAAAAACAAAGCAAACAAAACTACTTTGGAATTAGATAGTAAATTGCCATCAAATGTGATTCAGGAGCTAAGTACAGTGCTGCAGAAGAACAGAGTACTTCATGAAACCACCAGCTGATTTCCTGCATCTGAAGAACAATACTTATATATATATATTCTTGTGTTTTATATATATATATTCTTATGTGGGTATTTTCTATTCAAAAGTAGTCTGTTTTGATGTGTGTAGTTTGTACAGTACAGAGGAAATAAGGAAATACAGTTTGTTTATACACAGCTATTGATTTTGTATATGTGTATGCCTCATGTTATAATTTAAGACTGAACTGATTATTATTAAAACTCCTGAAGTTTGGAAGTTTTTCCAAACAGTGCGAGGACACCAGGGTCTTGTCTATTTTGTTGTTATTGTTGTTTGTTTCAGATTTTGTTTGATACAGGGATTCTAAGAACTGTCAAAAGCTTTTGCTCTGTTTATACTCTACACCACCTTGTAAATACTGGAGAGATATTTTCAAAAGACAAGACATACTCTGGAATTCATACTATTGATCTGCAATATTTTTAATTGTCTAACACTATAAAAATTAGTAACATCTGATTTGAAATTGATTTTTGTTGTGTTTGTTTGTTTTTATTTGTGGTTTTATTTTTATTTAAGGCGAAAACTAGTATTTGCTTCCATAGAATTGTCCTCTGACAATGCATCCTGAAAGAATCAAAAGGGAGAGAAATGTGGTAGATGACAATGTATTAATTCTTGTATCTTGAAACTGTGTCTCTAGGGTGTACATCTGATTATGACATCTAAGTAATGAGACTATTGAGGAGGACAAAAAACGTCTTCAAAGCAACATCTAATTTTAAAGGGTACATGAATTGGAAGAATAGGACCGTATCTGTGCTCAATGGGCTGAAGTATTTTTTCTAAACAAGCCTTGTTCAGCTCAGGGTGACAAAGGCAGGCTTTTCTACTGCTCTTTGAATAGAGTTTGCTAGGTGCTACCAAAGTTGCTGACCTCCTATGAATATTTAGTATTTAAATGAGAAATTAATTCCTTTAAGAAAAGTGGTCCCCACTCAAAATCGAAATGGTACCAACACACTCAATTAAGAAGTGCCAAATCCTAAATGGGGGAAGAGATTTACCCCTCTCTTTACCATGAGGACAAAGGTGAATAGTATTCTGTTTGCAGGGACTAGGAAATGCTTGTGCTACAACAGTAGCACTGCTCTTCTGGGTGTGAGGGCAGGTCCCAGGGTTCAGAGAACATCCTCGCTTGCTGCTTTCTGAGTATGGAGCTAACAGTTCCTGAAGATACATGGTGTAGCACAGTACAGCTACTTTGATTTCTAGGCCCAGAGTTCCTTAAATTTAAAAACCAAGATTGCTTTTCAAAACTAAACCTATTCAAGGAATTAAATTATTTTCAGTTGTTTTGTACATATTATCTTCACTTATCCCTTGGGATTGCTGACTTCTTATCTCATGGCATATCCATTTTTACTTTGCTCCATAACAGCTGGGTGGGCAAAAGGCACTGCTGTGCTGAGACTCTTTTCAGGTGTTGTAGATGCTGTCTGGTTAAGCAACAGGACCAACAGACCAGAGCACTAATGAGCTCACATGGCACCTTTGCCTCAAGGGAGGCATTAATAAGAGCATCTGCTTGTTTTTGCTGCTGTCCCTTTTGTGGTCTGACTCGTCACTCTGCTACAGATTTTCACCAGACTTTAAGAACTTACTGATGCCTTTAGTGTTTGATTAGAATTGGCCAGGTCTGTTAGGGTAGAAGAGAGGAAGCACAGAAGTAGTATGCTCACTTATTCCCTCTTCTATTTTTGGTAGTCACAGGTGCCATAACATTTTTCACATCATTTACTTCTATTCTTGATTGCATTGAGGAGCTTAATTGGAAAAATAATTTGTTTGATTGAAGAAATTAGACAAGTGACTCAATGTATCTGGCAACTCTGCTAGGAAGCACAGAGAAAATGAGATCAAACTCAAATATTTTATAGTAGTATTTATTATTCTGGAATGTAGCACTGACAAAGCAAGTCTAATCTTTCAGACTTTGCACTTACCTTATTTGACCAGTTGTTAAAACTGAAACAAGTTTGTAGATTTTAATTTTCCCCGTGCACTATTGACTGTTTTGCTACCTTTACTTTGTAATTGAGCCTCTTCTAATCATTGAGGCCCTGTCTCAAGAAAGCATATCAGCCTGAACTTAAATAGTATTGATTAAAACTGGTGCTTAATGTTAATAAACACATTCTTAAATGCTGATTTGAACTGGGGCCTAATGCCAGCAGGAGAAATTGCTTTATTTTCTGTCAGGCTGGACTTGAATGTACTATTTGCAGTTGTACTTTTATTTGCAGATGTTTCTCAGTATTGAGTTATGGTTCCTATATTGTTTATCTTTTTATTGGGACCTTAAGAATGACATTCACTTCACTGCTGAAAGCCTCATGCATCATTTAAGCCACTACACTAATGGAATAAATGGAGTGGTGGAAGGGTTTTGTGCATTGAAGTGAATATATCCATGAAGAAAATGCTTTGTGTATTTTTATTGGTTCTAAGGACTGCAGAAATACTTGTTCTATTTGAAAACCATATCACAGGTAAAATATCTGTATAACTGCTGCTAACAGGCCATAAAAATCAAGAAGATGTTTAATAAAATGTGTTCAAATTTGGGGTTGTATGTATAAATACACAAACACATATATGTGCATACATTTATGTGCACATTCACAGTGAATGGTGACAGTGTTAACACAAGTAAAATTTATTTGGGGAAATAGAAATTAAATTCACAATTAATTATTTTAAATAGGTATCAAAGTTTTGGACTGCACATCTGACGCATTATTGTTGCACTACACATTTCATACTGATCTAAGACCTGCAGAATAAATGTGGTTTGTTGCAATATCTTAATGTCTGCTGGTCTTTTGTTGTTCCTGTGCCATTTTGAGGACTGGTAAAGTGTAATTTTCAGAGAATTGTAATTACTTGAATAAATTCTATTTCTCAGAACTAGGTGATGGATTTTTTTCAGAAAAAAAACCCAGTAAGAATGTTAAAAAAATAGTTTCTGTCTCCCCATATGAAAGCTATTGAATAACCTGGTAAGAACTCACTTTCTCATTTGCAAAATGAAGTTAAATGGGAGACTGGTATTTTATGTATGGGCCTATAACAGTGAGAAGACTAAGATTAATATCTTAATAAATCTTAGTAAATCTCAGGTTCATCATTACCTTGTTAGGTTTCTGCAACCATGATATGTAGGTGTAAAGCTGACATGTAACCATTGTTTTTATTGTTTGACATAATGCCTGTTTTCTGTTTGTGTTTTTTCACATTTATTAGGATGGGTGATGGAAGCAAGTGAAAACCCAAAAAGAAATACGAGCTGGATTCTTTGTTTCCTTTTTCTTTACTTGAGGTGGATATTATCTACTATTATAGAATTTTATTTTGAAACAGACCTCGTTCTGAGGTACTCTTTTGGGATGCCAGTTCAAAAGACAAGATTGACTAATAGGTTTTATGCCTCAGCAGAGGCTGCTTTAATGTGGGGTCGATTTCACCAGCTGGGATCTACAGAGTGTGTTCATGCAGACCTTACTTTGGTGTGTCTTGGGTTGAGATGCAATTTTTGCATTAAAAGATTTTGCAAATGTTATCCAAGAATCTGTCCAGTGAGGAAAGGATCTACCCAAAGATTTCTTCAGTTAATGGGGAAGGCTTGGCCCTATAGTTGATTTTGTTTCTTCCTTGGGAAGAGCTCTGGGCTGTTCTGCCTAAGGCAAGTTGTTAGGATGCCTCTGGCTCTGTCTGCCAGAGGCACCCCTGGAGTGCCTTTTGCTATCATGTCTTGGGGTAGTTTTAGACTGCTCTGGAGAGACAGGTTTATCTGAAAGTAAAAGTTACGGGAATTTTATCTCACTGCTACAATTTTTCTCTCCCCTGATACAGTGCTGGCACAGTTTTTGTTCCTATGAGTGCTGCCAGGTTACCACCATCTCCACAGCTCAAATTCCAGATTAAGAAGTCTAAGAAAAAATTTACATGCTCTACTGGGGATGGGGGTGGTGCCTGCAGGAGTAAGGAAGTAAGGAGTGCATCTCTCACTGGCTGTGACACTTTGTTATAGGCCTACCCTGTTGTATCACCTCTCTGATTTTTATATCCTGTTTACAAGTGCGGTCTGTTTCTGTGGGACACTCAGATTTTGCTTGAATCTGAACAAGAACAGCTTCATTTCTGCATCAGTCCAAATGGAAACGGAAAAAAAAAAAAAACCTTACTGACTCAAGTCCCTGTTTTGAGCATAGAATGGTCTAAAAATTCTTTTGATTTGGGCTACTTAAGAGAAATTTGTGGTTTCAGTAAGTTACATGGGGAAAGCTGAACTATATATGTGTGGGGAAGAAACAGACTACCTTGATGGATGGATTGAATATATTCCAAGTTGAATTGTTTGCAAAAATGCATCCTAACTTGCACAACTGACCCTACTGTGGCAAGATTGCCTGGGAAGATTCAGAATTCTTTGATACATTACTCCTGCTTCTGAACTGCTGGAGAGATTCTCTGTGCTGTCAAAAAATGAAGTATTTGTCAAAGTGTTTCTTGAGACTAGACTGTTCTATGTAAAAAGGCAGAAAGCCTTGCAAAGTTTTTTAATGATTCACTGTCAGTTAGGAGATTGCACTGCTTTTCTTGTGGCTCCACTGAAAATGGGATCCATCTGCAGCTCAGTTAAGGGGAAAAAAATCCTGCTGTTTTAGCTCTTACCACTGCTGTAGCTTAATGGTTTAGTTATTGTCTTTGTTGAAATTTCTTTGAGAATACTCCTATTATGCTTTGCCACTTACCTTTCACTAGAAATTCATGATGATCCATGGTACTGATGAGGAAGAAGGATGTGGATGTTAATGCCAAATAGACAATTGTATCTTCCTCCTTACCTGTAATTTCACAGCACTTCAGAATTTTGCTTAGTCTACCTGACCTTATTTGAGCCCTGCCTCTTTTTGCTCTAGACTCTGTTCTGCATCTTAGACTCTGGAATATCATAATCTTTAAGGTACCTTCTATACGCACTCCCACTCTGGTCTAATTTATGGTTCAAACTTTAGCCACAATTTCTGTTTAGACCCCATGCCATCTCTGAATATTTTTTTGCCTTTGTTTGCAGATAGTATGCTCATTATGGTCAAGATCATTATGTCAAGGTTGCCTTTACCTTTTTCTTAAGTTCTGATAGAGATCTTCTCAGTGCTACCATAGAGAAAGGGATTTCACTGAAGCAACCAATAGAAAGGGAGATTCAGATGTTGGCCTATAGGTATTCCAGAGTTCTATAACCCATTCCTATAAATGCCTCTGAAGATCCTCTACGTACTTACATTTGTAATCCTCAGCAAATCAGAAGGCAAACAAAAGCAAATGTACTCTTTGCCTTTTTAAATTATCTTAGTTCAGTTCCTTAATGATCTTATAATAATTCCTTGTGCCTGGTAATAACACAGTTTCTTGTGAATTATACCTTTGGCTACACAAAATATTTTCTTTCAAAATTTATTAATACTGGTTTGTCCAGTACTGCAGACAGTTTAAGAATGAAGAGGTTGAGATTTACTCTGTGTATGAGTTTTATAACATCATTTTCTCCCCATCCACATTTACAATATGTTTCTTTTAAAGGAAGATAATTTC
>VZTZ01019561.1:8202-22104 GCA_013400955.1 Drymodes brunneopygia
TTTTTTCCCCCCCCCCAGAAAGTCTTTTCTGCTTCCCCACTGTGTTGAGAGCTCAGAAGGTTATTTGAAAAAGCATTGTGAGGAATGTCAGGTTAGGACTGAGAACTGTATTTTAGCCACTACTTTTTGGCTTGGTTGTGGATTCTTGGAATCCAAGGTCACTGCAAGGTATTATATATTATAGGCAAAATCACTTGCAGAAGGGAAATTTGAAAATTTCATTCATGAACATGATAATGGAAAGAATGCAGAAAGGCAATGCAGTAAAGAAAATGTGGTTTGAGTAGATCACTGTTCTTGAAGTGCTATTGGAACATCAAGAAACTTAGAATCTCATCAGATAGACACACTCCAGAGAGATCTATGCTTCAGTCATCCAGATGATATACAAACATGCTGGTTTTTTCCTATAATTACTGTTTAACAACAGTGTTTTTACAGGGAAAAATTACGGCTTTTGTTTTCCACAGCTTTATCAATCTAGATAGATACTACATCAGAGAAACTGAGTGTGATTTTAGATTTGGCAAACACATGAGCAACTTCTTTTAAATAAGGAACTGCTTTAATTATAAATTTCAAATTTTCAAATGTGTCCCTAAGAAAGACAGCAGAAGTAAGATTTTCATCAGCAATGCTGTAGCACAGGTATTCAGGTTAAATTTTTATAACTGAATTTTGTAGCTGTCAATCCCAGTGATAGCAGCTCTTATATTCAAAAGTAGTTTTATATTCACTGCATGGTCTTAAAGTTATTCTGCCATTGTTTTGCTTGTGCAGCCAAGTATATCTGACAAGACTCCAGGATCACTGAAAATAATTTACAGAGGTCTACATAGTTGTTTGCTGCATTTTACATCAGTTTGTTCATAGCTTGAGCTGTGATTTGAATCAACAGCTCTGGGTGATGAACTATACATTAAGAAGCATGAAGCTGCCATTGTTTTATTGAAGCCTTGTATGTTATGAGTTATTGGTACTGCTGGAAAACTGGTTTTCTTGATGGAGTAGGCAAGTTAATCACAGCAAAAGGATGTTTAGTGCACCTCTAATTTGTCAAAAACAAAACGTGCTTATCCAAGTTAGCTAATCAATGTATTTCTCTGTCTCCAGAGGTGGCCTCAGCAACATGCTGTTTCAGTGCTCGCTACCTGATACCATTGAGACAGTTGCAGATGAGCCTCGGAAAGTTCTCCTGCGTTTGTACGGTGCAATCCTGCAGATGGTGAGTACATAGAGTGCTTTGGGAGTGGGAGGGTTTCTGTAGCTTCACTGTGATGTGTTTGGAGATCTTCATTTGTGGCACTGTGCAGCTTTATCCTTTAGGAAATGTTTCTGTGGTGGAGGGTAGACTGCAAGCTGAAAGTAGTTTTGTTTTGGTTTGTTATTGTCTAGAACTTACACTCCTTTCTACACAGATCCTGACTGGCGTGTATTAGCTGAAGGCTCACTTGCTGTTTGTTTGGGCACTAATGTTTTGTTTATGGTCCTAAGTTTGGACTGTGGTGTTTCAGAAAAATTTGCTTCTGTACAGAATGTAGGACTTTGACATAACTAGTTAGATTGCAAGAGACTAAACTGCTTAATTTTAATCTTGGTAGCACTTATGAATCTCGGAGATTAGTTGAAGGTTTTGTTAAGCTTGTACACTGCTGAAGCATTTTATTAGATATCGTGGGTAATTGTGTTGCTAGAAAATTTGATCTATAGTTTTAGAATAAAAATGAAGCGTGAACATCAATACTGTACAGTCATCTCATTCCAGAACATGCTTTCCTGAATGTGTGAAATGCCTGATGGTTGGCATAGAAGCTTAACCAGATGTTTTGTCGAACTCTTTTAATGTTACTTTTATTTGGTTAGTAAAATGTAAGTAGTATTGAAGTTTGTCACACGTTAAGTGAAGTGGTTGGCAAATCTGTTTCAAATAGTAACATTTAAAAGCAAGACTGTTTTGTAAATGTGATGTCTTCCAAAGCTGACAGTGTTACTCTAGGACTGTACAGCAGATCGTCTCTTATCCATCTCTGCTACACACTTGATTATATTGTAAATAAGCAATCATACCATAAGTGTTTAACCTTATGAAAAATTGCAGCTTCATAACATTACATCTGTTTGTTGGCAATTGTTTCTATTTGACTTAGAGGGTCTGGTTTTATTATCCATTAATTTTATATTTTCCAGTACTCAGTCACTTGCTTTGAACAACTGATCCAATATCTGCAGAAGATTTTCTGTTCCTGAAATTTCAGCCCATTCTTCCTGCTTCTGCTGTCTTGACCAAGCTTACTATTAAAAGTGTCATTAGATACTGTTGCTTTACTGACTTTGAAGTGTTCCTTTATTATATTAGTGAGTTGTTAACTTTCCCATAGTAAAAAACTTTACCAGAAATATATAAAATATTCCAGTGATTTGAAATAGCATGAGTTGCTTGGCTACAGCACCACATGTGTGTTGGGAAAGTTAAACTCTTAAACAAGAAAAGTGTGTAGAAGGTCAGTAACTCAAGTTTAAATAGCCTTTAGTTTTAAAGAGAAACTAAAAGCAGAGTGAAAAAAATGGTGGTGTGATAATTTGTTTTCAAAAAGACTCCTAGGATTGATGCTAAGTTGGGGTTCTTTTTAAGAATTATTAATGGTTTCACTGTAATGCTGAGTTAATGTGTAGAAAGCTTGAGTAGGAACATGGGCTGCAAAACTATTGTAGTGGTAGAGCTTCCGTTTCCCAAGAGCTGTAAAGAAATATGGCCTTTCCCTTCTATTTCAAAGGAAAAATAAAGCAGACTCTAGAACTTGGTTGCCCTCTTCTTCCCTCAGGGTATTTTTTTAACTTGCCTCTTCTCTGCCCCTATCCACTGAAGAAATCAAAATAAATTTTTGGGCTCTAAAATCAAAACTAATTTGGTTTGAAAATTGAAAGTGTGTTCATAACTTTCTAACCTTTCTGCTCTTGGTGTTGAAGGATCTTTTGAGATGTCTAACTTCCTTTATTTCCATAGTGGCAGTGAAATGACTGCTCTTGTTGGTGCAGTTCACTAATGGTTAAGTAAGCAGAGAAAGTCCCAAGGTAAAACTTTGATTGCATTGAGATTCACAATTTTTGTCAACAAACATTTGTCTCTTCCAGCCCCTTTACCTTAAATGCAAGTTAAAATATAAGCAAACTGTGTTTTGGTTATTTTGAAAACCTCACCTAGGATTCTTATGAGTTTCTGGGTGCCATAAGCAGAATGTTATGACAAGCCTGTTAAGTGGGAGTAATTTGATATTTTTAGTGAAGTTGCTCAAGTTAAAAACCCTGTAGAAATTAAGGGACACTGTTTAAGTAAGTTGAATTTTGAGCCTTTATGCTAAAATCACAACTTAATTCTCAATGACTTAAGTGTAACTGTCACTGGTATTAGTAGTTACCACTTGTCTGTTTGAGCCTCTGTAGCATGTTTTAACTCTTGTCCATTTTACCTTCTGTTGAAATTGGAGCACAAACCAGTGATACCAGCTCTTATCCCTTTACTGTAAATACAGTGTATCTATAGCAACCTGCACCAAATTGTTGTACATACAGAACACAAGTTTAAGTTAAAATTCTGAATACAAGTGATAAATGGATCTGTGATTACTAACTTATGAATGATACTGGCACCATAATTCTTTTAGCCACCTTTTAAAGGAACCTTTTTTGCAGTTTGAAAATAGTTCCAGTTTGCTTATTATGACTCTTGGAAGACACAAATGTCAGTACATGAAACTCATCCAATATAAACCATGCCAGCTGGCTAAAACTGCTACACAGGGAAGGCTTTGTGCCTTCTTCTGTCATACCTGATATGTTGAAGCCAATTTTTTGTGTGCATGACTGTTTTGGGGGGAGCTGGGTGGAGATGAGCTGTGCTGGCTCGGCCATTATTATGAATGGTCGCACTGGCATGGAGATCTATAAATCAAGGACTTCTCATGAGTATATCCTTGAGCAGAATTTTTTTTAAGACGAGTATTGTACTTGTAACAGGTTAAAGTACTAACCACATTAAAACTCCAATGTTTGAGGCACAATGCAGATATGTCCTACACTGAAAAAAGGGAAATGTCTTACTCTGTTTCACTTATTCTTGCTCCAGCTTAGTTGCTAAATTTAAAGGGGAGCATTGAAAGTAAAACTTGTTGTGACAAAATGCCTTTAACTGTTCGTTATATTAGTGTTAACAACTGAAACAAAAGGTTTTCCAACAATATGCCATTTAATGTCCAGACTTTAAAATTGGATTTCATATTCATATCACTATAGTGTTTCTACTTAAATTCAGAATAGTATCTTGAAAAAGCTAATAGGATTTCATCATAAGGTGGCATTAACAAAAAATAAGCTCAAATTAAGGTGAATTTTTAAGTTCGCCTATCAAAAGGTAACTTGGGAATTGATTCCCATTCTTTTACACATGTCAAAAGAACCTTGAACTCTGATTCACTGGGGCTCTGTTACTTTACAACAGCCAAAACAAAATCTTGTATACAAATGAGGAAAAACAAATCAGTATACCGAATGGTCCTTTCTGGTCTCTCAATTTCTATGTGAGCAGATGCAAAATGAATATAAATGGTTGCCATGGTTCTGTGGTCAATCTTTTTCCATACCTGCCTTGCTGCCTTTTATTTTGTGTAACTAAATAAAATGCAGACTGCTGTGTAACTGTAATTATCAACGTCTTCTGTGGTTGTTGGTGTCCATGTCTGTTTGTAGCATGGAGTAACTCCAAGTCCCTGGCACTGGCAGACGGCTTGAAAGAAACCGAGCACCTCTTACGGGGATATATTTGTGTTGGGTGGCATTAAGGGTGTTCTGGGGGTAATGTACCACTTTAGTTGTATATGCATGTGTTCTCTGCTGCAGGCTTGCCCATGCGATCGTGCCTAGAGCACTCTGGTTTCCAGGTGACAGACACGATTCACGGTATAGTATGAGATCTCTGAAGTGGAGCATTCTCTACAGCTTTCATTTTCTTTAGTACTGGATTTCATTGTTTAAAAGTAAGCCTTAAGTAGCACCAGCTACTGTCTGTGCATCTGAATGTTTACAGTAATAACAGAATATCAAAAAACTGTCCCTTCCTTTTCTCTGCTCCCTCATGCTAGAATGGTAACTTGAAATGTAGAGGATTGGAGTTGTGGCTTTTGTAGAGCTGGAATTGGGAATTCTTCACATGCTAGTTTTTTAGGACTTCAGCAAATTAGTATCAGTTGCTTCAGGTCTGACAGGGATAAGTGATCAATGGCAGATCCTTAGAAGCAGAAATAGTCACTGCTGAATCTAAAGCTGGTTTTGTTCCATACACTGAAGTTCAAATTGATGTCTGCCAACAGCTTCTAGAAGAGTTTCCCCTGCACAGGTCACCTCTAACCTCTGAGGCAATTCCTTGTAATGTTGTGATTTAAGATTTGAATTCCTAGGGATTTATCTAATTCAAAGTATTGCAGTATTTTGAAGTATTGAAAACTAAAGCTGAGTAAGCTCAGAAAAATTATATTAGATTTAAATTTGTAAGCAAAGCTTGGAGTCATGTAGGAAAAAAAAGAGATAAAAGTTCCTTCTCTGTACAGAGTTCTCTGGCCAAACATCATTTGGGTTTTTTGATAAGAGACTTCCTCTTTCAGCTACAAAAGAAATAAATTGGGGGCATTAGTAAGAAAATGTTGAACTCAGTTTTCCGTATCAAATTGCCAGATGTATAAACTCTGGTCATCTGAGCACAGATCAGTGTGCACTGTCTCCCATTCTAGGACTTTTGTCTTGCATCCTGCATTAAAATCAATTTACATGATCACAAACTAGGCTCTAAACGTAGTTGTCCTCCCTTACTAAAACTGTAGTGAACTTTCTCGGGGCTTTGAGAATAAATCTTCCCACAATAAAAGAAGCTGTGAACAAATATTTAAAGAAGTCTTGAAGCTGTAGAACACATGTCTATTTCTAGTTAGTTTCCATGTGGAGAGAGCAATTTAAAAGCTCTAGCAGTTACTCAGTCATTCTCTTTTTCAGGTAATTAAAATCTCCTCATTTCTGTTGAAGTAAATAGCTCTCAGAATTGAACATTAGTTGGAGTGGGCTACTAGAATTACGGAAAAACTGAAATTGATTGATTTAGCCAAGAACAAGTGAGCTAATTAGGTTGATCAAATTATATAAGATACATTACTTTGAACCACTGTTCTCAGAGGTGATTATGGAATCAGGAAATAATCAAATTCTACTACTTTAATCTGTTAAACTCTAAATTTCTGGTACATAATATTGCATCCTGGCTACTTTGTTCTCCTTGACCATGTATAGTGAAGAATTTCCTAATCCTAGGCTGAGTATATGGCCATTTGTGAAGACTGATCCTCTCCAAGCTCCCATTCTTATTTGCAAGTTATTTACATATTTGTATTCATTTTCTTCTGGAAACTAATGTTTCATGCTGAGAGAACAGAAAAGAGGGAAGGGATGATGCAGAAGTCTCCTCTTCTGATGACTCTGCAGTAAAGCCCTAACTGTCCCTTCCTAATGGCACAGTAGATGCCATTAGGCTGTCTCCAACACTAATTTGAGGTGGACTCTTGGAACTGGCTAGCTCTTTATACAGTATGACTTCTGGAAAGCAGATGCCAGTTCACGTTCTAGGGAAAAGTCTAATGTGCTTACCTTCTGATTGAACTGAACCGTTCTGAGAGCACCATTTATCAGGAAAGACTCCTGAATGGTGAGTAACTTTCTGACTGTTCAAGAAAAATCTGAGAGTGGTATTGATGTAGAACATGCTTGTTCAGAGAAGCCCTCTGTAAATGATTTTAATGATATTGAGTAGTTACACATTTAGCTGTAGTGAATATGTTTGGACTTAAATAATTTCCTTGAAAGTAATATAAAGTAATAGTTTCCATATTGTCCTGTTTTAAACTTATATAGTAGTGTTATGGGAAGTACTTGCTGAAAGACCGTCGACTGTTGTTAACTTATCCTTCTTCTATAGCTTCTGAAGCACTGTAACTGCAAAGCTTGTTGTATTGTACTTAAGGCAGCTGGTGTTGCTGAACTGTATTCCATTAAGGTCATATTTCCACCCTTGTTTTGGACATGTTAGAGCTTTGGAACAGAAAGGTATGCACATGGTTCTGTGAATGCAATGTTTGTGTTCAGAAGGTGGAGATGCAGGCTGCCTTTATGGGCCTCTAAAGCTAGTCTGGTTTAAACAGTCAATGGTGGAATTACAACATAAATAGCAGCCACAAACTGTCACTAATTCTAAGCAGATATTTGCTTTCTCTTCTCTTTACCTTCAAGAACTTTAAAGGACAAGGTTTTTAATACATCTTGAATTTTAAATGTGCAGTTCTATTAAAAGCATGTGCCATTGAGGGTTCAGTTGCTGAGGGTATGGTTTAATATTCTGAAACGGCTTTATAATGACTCTTAACAACCCTAGCACAATACATTATGCATGGAACTTGTTAAAGTTTTGCCAGTATACTATGGTTCCTACTGAGACCCCTTTAGCTTACATGAGCAATTCATTCTACGTAAAATCTTGGATTTGCACAGCCAGTGGTACACTGGACATATAGCCTAGACAGCATGCTCTAAATAAGGAAAGTCTAGCCACAAGGAATTTGGAAAATAAGGTAATAAGCAAAAGAAGTGCTTTGCAACCTTCATAACATGCCTCTTCCAATAGTCCTTCTAAGGCTTTTATGTAATCTCTGTAATGTGTCTCAAGTGCTTTGGCCGGAAGAATCTCATCCCAGATGTCATGCAGAGGGACTTAATTTTCTCTTAATTAAAAACATTTCTCTGAGCTTATGGTGCATTGAAATCTTGTTTTGGAAGACTGAGACATAATAAAAATATATGTGAAAATCAGGTATTTACACGAGTGGCTTGGTCTCAGTGGCACATCCTTTTGAAAGATTTTGGAATTGTTGAAAGTGTGGTGGTCAGAGGTCAGATGGATACTAGTGGTCTAGCTGTCACAGATTCAAGACAGTGTTGAGACTTTTAGTTAACTGTAGCTGGTACTTCTACTCCCTTTGTTCTGGTGGTTGCAGGTTAATAACTTTAAATTTAATCTTCTCATTGTGTTTGCTTTTTCTCATTCATAGAGGTCCTGTAATAAGGGCGAGTCTGTACAGTCTCAGAAGGAAAATGACTTGCAAGTGAGTAATTAAATTTGCTTATTTCACAGAATTTTATAGATTATAGGGAAATGGGTTTTAAACCAGTAGTTACTCCACCCAGACTGTGTCTAGAAAATGTAAAAAGTAATGAAGAAAAGAAATTTATTTGCTCACAGAAGCAACATTATGTGAATGTCTGGACATAGTTTGGAAAGATTTGAGCATTCCACCTTATGAGGAAACAGCCTTCCAATTCTACCATAAATGGTTCCTTACCATTTTGAATATTGGTGTCAGTACTGCTATTTCTAGTATTAGACTCTTCTTAAGTAGATGAATATCAGGTCTCTGCTTTACCTAATCCCTAATTTTTTAATACATTGATGAACTCCTGAGGAAAGTATATGGAGCTGGAGAGAACTTGCTCTTGAACATGAAGTGTTCCAGATGAGCACTGGATTAGATTGGGTCATCTCTGCTCTGCAAACTTTAAAGTTCTTGCATTTGGAATAATTTCTTCTCCTGCAGCATAATGTTCAGCTGAGTGTATCTTTTCATAAAGTCATCTGAACAGAATTTGGTAATTTAGATTTCTACCCTGGCAGTATTTTTTCAGTAAGGGATAACACTGCAGCATGCTAGCCAGATGCCTTGGTTGTTACATACTCTGTTTTCAGCTCTGTAATGATTTTGGGCAGTGACTAGGGAAAAGTACATTTTACTCAATTGATAAGTGCTGCTTTCCTTCCCTTGTATTTTTTTGTCTTCTGGGAATGCCATCTGAAACATTTTCAAGCATTTGTTTGGTTTTGGGTTTTTTTCTTTTCCTAGTGAGTTGAAACTTGTTTTAAATTTTTTGTTGTTGAATGACTGCTTTTGAAGTGCTGTTCAACTTTGTTTAGCTTACCTGGAACAGCTTCAATCACTTGAATGAAGATTGAACTGAAAAATGTACTGGTTTGATACCTTGGATTTTTTCAAAGATGAAAAATGGTGATGGCTTGATTTCTCCTCTACCACAGTCCTGTAAAAAAAAAAAGTTAAAATTACAAAAGAAAATAAAAGTCCAAACAAGCCCCACTATGGTGACGGAAGCTCGTAGAAGTTTTGCAGTAGAGGAAACAAGGTTTTGAACTTCAGAACTTCATTTGTGGTATTTGTTGCTTGACAATACTGATTCTCTGCTGATGGATTGTTTTCTGCTATTAATCTCATGGTGCTGAAACTTCACTGTTGGATCAGTTCTCAAGAATTACTGTCAGGATGGATTTGTTTATTTTCTGGTGTTTAGGTTATTAGAGGAGATGATATCCTTTAGAGAGAATAAAATTCTCCGGGTTCACTAGCAAAATCATTGTCGCTTTATGAGCTGCTTGGTGTGTGACAATTGTGTCTAGACATTGGATAGTCTTCTGTCAGCTCATAAGGCCTTTTAACAGAAGTTTATTTGTTCTACTTTGGTTTTTCTACAATTTGCAGTAATTTTCCTTGGAATATGACTACTTTGTATATTTTATAGTGAAATTTTTGCTAAGGCAGGAAAAAAGCAGAAGCTTCAGTTCCAACTGACGTGTAGAAAGACTTTTGATCTCTCCTTACCTGTATGGGAGTTGCATCCTGGGAAAGTATTGTAAAAAATGTGTGTAGTTGTTAGGTTTGAAGTAAAACACTGATCTCTAAGTATTTATTTAAAACCACGAGTGGTCCAATCTTCTCCAGAAATCTAAATACAAGTGCTTATGGATGCATCTCTGAAACTGGTCCAAATTGAGAGCTTTAGATCTCAAAATAACAGGTTGTTGTCTTGGCAGCATGAGTATATTGCAAAGTGTTTGAAGACACTGAGGTACATAATTTCCTTGGTTACAATATTTGATCCTTTAAATTCATCAGGTGAACATTAATCTGAAGAGTCAGATAGCTAGATTTGTTCAGTGTCCATATGAAGTATGCTATAGATTTTTTTTAATGTCCTTTAGTAGTTTATTTCTACACCTATCCTGTGTTTGACAGTAGTGTATGGAGTGAAGCCTTAGTAAAACGCCCCTTGGGTATTATGAAGGAGAAGCCTTTGTGCCTGAGATTCCACGGATGGTATTGTTCCAAAACTCTCATTGGACTTGTGCTCAATTGACCACTCGGTTTCAGTAGAGAAAGTTCCTATAGTGTTTGTCACTTCTGATTCACCAAGAGATGTCTTAATGAATAACAATTTTTTGTGTACTTTGTTATCCAAGAATAGTGAGCTGGTTTTCAGGAAGATATGAAAACAAGGAACTGACATCTTAATGGGAACAGACTTAAAAACCCTGGTGTTGTACCAGGTGCACTCAAAGTCAGTGTTGTTAATAACAGAGTAGACATTCAGTAGCTTGTAACTGATTTGCTTTTTGGTGCTTGGCATTAGGTTTCAGAGCTGGATGGAAAAGTTCAGACCAGTGATGGTGAGGGCATGTGAAATGATTAAAAACATCTTTTTGGTGTATTAATGAATAAAGCATTTGGTGCTTTGAGGAACTGGGATGAAAAAATGGTGGAGAACATAGATGCAATACATTTGTATGCAAATTGTCTTAAAGTCTCAGTGCTTCAGAACACAGTTACATGTCTTTACTACACTTCAGTATGAAATGCTAGAATTTCTTGAAGATCTCAGAATAATAAGGTGTGGGCCAATAATAATCATTTATTGACAATGTTGCCTGAAGTGTACTCAAGACTGGAACTTGTATAGAGTTATATACTATCTGATACCGTCTTAACTGCAGTAATGCAAAAGGATCTGTAGTCAGAAATAGCTGAGAGCTTTCTCAAATGTTGTGCTCTTAATTCTTATGCTTGTGTTATGGGTCTGACTTTGAGATGAGCTGCTTAGAAGTAGGGAGAGGCTTGGCAGATCTTTAGGATTTGAGTAGAGCTGTAATCTGGTGAACATAATTTCTAGAAATAGAGATTTATAATATAACCTCTGTTCTTACTTACAGTTAATCTTACCCATCCAAAAAGCTACACTTCACTGATTAACTGTGTTTTTGAGACTCAGTATTTCATATTTCTATTAATTTTTAAGCGTTCATATTAAAAAGCTGTCTGCTTGTCATTGTTATGAACCAAGCCTACTGGTTTAAGAAAACCTTAGAGAAAAATTAATCAAATGTGAGGTACGTTTGGTGGTAGAAAGGGAAGAACACTTATTCACAGACACATGTTCCTTAGCAGGAGTTTAAATTACTTCCTCACTTAAAAAAAAAAGGAATACTTAAAATGTGCTTAATGGAAGGACATCCTAAGTCATTCTTCAAAATGGAAAGTTGTTTTATTCAATAAAAACAGTACTTTATTATTGTTTGTTCACATCATTCACTTGCGTAGCTAAAATGTCCTTTTGAGAGTCAGTGTTCCGAAGAGTGTTAAAATAGCTGATACAGAATAATATTTGTAGTTCCTGGGTTGTGTTTCCGTGGGATGAACTCCTCCAGGAAATTAATTTGCAGAGTTCCCGGAGGTTAGAGATGAGAGGGTGTTTTGGTTTTTGCAGTTTTCCTTTGACCTGGCCCACCAACAGTACCTGGGAAGTAATACAGATTTTCTTCCCAGATTTAAACTTGAAAGCAAAATACTTGTATTGTACCTGTGCTGTCTAAAAGTCAAGAAACTTTGGTTAGTAACATGTTGAGTCTTTTCAAAGCTAGCCCTAAAATTTCTCACTTGGTAACAGTTTAGCTATTGTGCACACCCAAGTTAATGTCTGTGCAAGCACCAACTAATGCTTTAATTTTTTTGGTAGGGGGCAGAAGCCATGGTTCTGGAAAGCGTTATGTTTGCCATTCTTGCAGAGAGAGCGCTTGGCCCAAAGCTGTATGGAATCTTCCCACAAGGGCGACTGGAGGAATTCATTCCCGTAAGTCCTGGTCATAATTAGTTAGTGGGCTGCTGGAAGCTGTTTTAATTGATCATGACAAGAAGGTCTCTGGACTGCCCAGAAAAGCAGGGATGTGGGAATGGAATACTTGGCTGCCTGTAGTAATTACTGGCTGTAATTTGATACAGTTAGAATGGGTGTTGAAGAGCCCCATTGTAGCTCTTGCCAGGGGGAGATATCTAAAAACTCTTCAGCTGCAGCAGAGGCTAATAAATGAAGATAAAAAGCCTGTTAGATACCAAACATAGCATGGGGAAGCTGTGGAGTAACACTTACCTTTAACAGCAACAAGAGCAGATGCTTTTGATGTTCTTAAATATTTATACTTGATCTGCTTTGAAGATATTCTTAGTGTGAGATGTGATACTCCCCAGGTCTTGAATCTAGAAGTGAATTAAGTTTTAAGTAGGGCTGGCTAACAGCTTTTCCAAAGGCAGGAACTTTGTGAGCTCCTCTGTAAGCAAAAAAGAGTATTGCTTGAGTACTATGCTAGTATTTCACACTATACTGCTTAGAGCCTAGTGCTAGTATTTATAATTAATCTTATTCCTGTAATTAATTACCTGTATTTAAAGAATACTGTATTTTATTGCAGAGCAGGAAACTAAGCACTGAAGAACTAAGCTTACCTGACATATCTGCTGAAATAGCTGAGAAGATGGCTAGATTTCATGCCATGAAAATGCCATTTAATAAGGAACCTAAGTGGCTTTTTGGAACAATGGAAAAGTAAGTTATGCAATACTTTATGGGGAAAAAAAAGTGATCTGTTGTAATTTTGATAGGCAGATCATTCTTCCTGAATGCCTGAGAATACAAGCTTCCACTGTAGCCAGAAACTATCATATGAAAGACTTCAGCTACCTTGAAGAACAGTAATGTTTTCTTCAGTAACGCTTTCAAACTTCCTTTAGTTTAAATGGTATCATAGTATTGGAAGAATAATATACTCATTGTCACAAATCCTGTATTATTGTCTTTTATTTTAACAGGTATCTAAATCAGGTGCTGAGAATTAAATTTACCAGAGAATCCCAAACCAGAAAACTGAACAAACTTCTCAGTTACAATCTCCCCCAGGAAATGAAAAATCTAAGGTAGGCTTATTTTGTCTACCACTATCTTCTAATCTCCAGAGTTTCTGGATGGATTTTTGTATACTTGTTCAGACATGTTATACAGTATAACACTTTATATTCATTTTACTTTGCGAGATGGGGATTGTTTTTGGTTCTGAGACCAACCTGTGTTTCATACAAATACAAAAATCTATGATGAAATTGCTGATCTGACTTACTGGTCAGTCGAGTCAAACTTCCTTGTGCTGCTGTTTTGTTCCTAATTAAGAAAATAGGGTGTTGCTGGGAGTGAATAGTGTTTCAAGTTTTTACAGCAAAATTACCTGGAAGTGGAACTGAACTTACTGATTTGTTACTTAAAAGATGCTCTGTTGCTTTTTTTCTAGAGCTATGCTTGAAGCTACTTCTTCACCAGTTGTATTTTGCCACAATGATTGTCAAGAGGGTAAGCTGCTAATATTTCAGTATTGTTCAGTGATGTGCTGTTGAGCCTTTTCTGGTTACTTGTTTGCTCTGAGAAGTAGCCATGTTGTGGAGGTACTGCCCTGAAGCAGCAGCCTGTGCACTCTGGTGTGCTGCAGTACCAAAGCAAAGTATAGGCTTCTGCAACCCTTCAGGCTTTTTCAGAGAACTCTGGTGTCATGACTGGGTTAAGCCAAGAATGTGCTCACGCTCTTAGTGCTGCTCAGTTGAAGACGGGAGCCTTATGTGTTTTCTGTTTAGGCCATACCTTGCTTTGCTGCAATAT
>VZTZ01019562.1:11424-29019 GCA_013400955.1 Drymodes brunneopygia
AAGGAAAGAAGGAAAGAAGGAAAGAAGGAAGGAAGGGAAGAAGGAAAGAAGGAAAGAAGGAAGGAAATTCTATAATCTATATTCTATTCTGTAACCTTGCAGGCTCTGGCAGTGCCCAGGGATCAGGCCAGTATTCCGTGGATGTTCAGTCTTTATTCCCATTCCAGCACTGGGATTTCCCACTGCACCTCCAAGTGCAAGCACCACGGATCAGAAAGCCCAGCCAGACTGGAGAGATCCAAAATCCAGATCAGACAATCAGAGAATCATTTCTGGAGCAGGACACCGGGAGGTCAAACAGAATCTTGCGTGGAGGATTTGCCAATTGGTTTGGAAGCAAATCCTCCTTTCAGTGTTTCCCTCACAAAGAGTGGGATTGGTGGTGGAAAACAACACCTGAGCTGGTTATCCTGGAGTTTCTCAGGAAGCAGGAGAGGACAGAGCAGGGCTCAGCTGCCCCAGCACAGAGCCCCAGCCCAAGTGAGAGGAGGTGCCCAAAACACCTGCAGCAGCTCCAAAGGGAGCCTGGCCCAGCTCAACTGTAAATATTTGCACTGAAGGCATCGAAATCTCTCAGATAAATCCTGCCTTGGGCCTCCCAAACAGAAATTCTGCTGCTAAGGAAGTGACCTCCCAAAGAAAGGAAACTGGGGGATGGAGGAAAGGCAGAACTGAGGGGAAAGGTGCTGTTGATGAAGGGGAAATTGAATTCCAGGCAAGGAGACAAATGCCACAGAGGAAATGCAAAATTATTCCTGATATTGCTACAAACCAGGAATTAAAGAAAGGTGCAACTAACTCTGAACTGAAATTATCTGGGCAAACAGGCCCTGAAAGGAGCAGCTCTGTGGTTATTGGGTTCCATGAGGAAAATTCAATGTTCCTGCTGCTCCAGAAGGTGCTGGATCCCTCCTTCCCTCAGCTGGGCTTTATTCAGGAGCTGTTTTGCCATCCCAGCCTTGTGAAATATTTCACCACACCTCTGCAGGTATCATTACCAAATCTATTTTGCATCTCATTAAAAATAGAAGAGCTCAGGTTAGGCAGATGAGACCTACTTTCTCTGAATTGCTGACTGCTGTTAAATATAGTCCCACTTTGACAGAGCCCCCTCTCATCTCCTCCAGAGTTCCCATGGCTGGGGTCAATCTCCCCCAGCCCCTCTGGATTTTGGCAGGGCTTTAACAGCCCCCTGACCCTCAGGGATCCCCCCTAAGGGAACCTGAGGTCCTCAGCACAGGTTTTTCCATGCTTGCAATATAAATATTTCCCCCCCGATGACAAATATTGTTTAACATCATCCTCCCCTGTCAGAGGAGTGGAAAATAATTCATCCTCCTCATGTACTCTTCACCCCGCTCCTTCCCAAATTCAGAGCAGATTGATTTCTTTATGCTCATCATAATTTAGGCTTTTTTTAGCCCTTTGTTGTGCCAGGCACAGATTTCTCCCAGGTGCTCCAGCGTGACAGCGATCTCCAGCTCATCCCTTCCAACACACATTCACTGCCATCACAGTTTCTGTAGCTTTATTTTTTGATTTTATTTATTTTATTTCATTCATTTAGGTGCTGTCTGGTGCTTCCTTCCTGCACTGCACAGTCAGATCCTCGGGGAAGGGAGGGATGGAGAAATGGGAGAGGCTGGACAGGAGGGCCCAGTGTCCACCCCACACCCCCTGCCCAGGGGTGCCCTGGCACTCCCTCCATGCCTCTCCATCAAAATAAAACAATAATTTCCCATCCTCTGAGCTGGACCTTCTCCTTCTCCTCTGGGAACAGACCCCAAGAAGGTTTGGAGCAGGAGAGGAACCCCCAAACCCAGGGCAATGTGCTGGTTCCCAGCTCCTGGGAGGGGCTGCCTCCATTGAGAGCAGCAAAACAAGGCTGAGAAATGCCAGAGTGGGAGGAGAGCAGGCTGGGGACAGCAGTGATGTCCTGGGGCAGGGCTGGTCACACACCTGCCCACTCCCAGCTCACAGGGCTGTGACATTGTGGGGTCACACCACGGGGGTTGGGGACAAGCAGCCCTGGAAGGCCACGTTCCCATTATTGCATTATCTGAGCTTCTCACGGGCATTGAAACATTTGTTTGTGGGATTATTCCTGTTGTGCACGTGGGAAGCAGCTCAGGAGAACAAGGATGGGAGTTGTCTCTCTTAAGGACAGCCCAAAAGGCCTAAAAATTCAACTCAGACAGCCCTGAGAGGGGTTCCAGCAGGGTGGGGTGAGCTGCCCTCCACAGCAGGTGCTCTGTGTCTGGAGAGGTTCATTTGTTTGATCACCCCAGTTTTGCATAGGTAAATTTGGGGCTCCTGCCCTTGGATGGAGCCAGGGTCACCATGGAGCTGCAGAGCAGAGCAGGGAGGTGCTGGGGAGCTCCAAAGCCACTGCAGGGTTTGTTGTTGTTCCTCTTGCTGAGACTCCATCGTTTTTGGGGCTCAGGATGATGATCCTGTGTGGGGTCACACCATGGGGGTTAGGGACAGGCAGGCCTGGAATGGCCTTTTCCCTGGGCCCTGAGGTGACCATGGAAACACATCCAGCTCACCTGAGATGGGCTGGGGAAAAGTGTGATGGGTTTGTGGCCTTCTGGGGCAATTGTGTGGGAATATTGTGGTTTGTGACCTTCCAGGGCATTGTTTACCTGTTCCCATACCAGGGAACACCTGGGCAATGCTCCAGGGGATTGGGGGACACTCGGGGATGCATCTTTGCTGTTTCTGTGAGGTTCTGTCCTGTCTGTGTGCTGGGATTGAAGGGATTTTCACTGTGCAATGAAGGGCTTTGCACTTCTCCATCCTGTGCCAAGTCCCTGCCCTGGTGTGAGCACTGCATGAAATGAACCATTGACCTTTCCTTGACAAGAGGCACTGGTGAGAGACCAGGCAGAGCCCAAGGAGCAGGGGAAGGAGGGATGTTTTCCATACAGGCATTTAAAAAACACGATTTTTTTTTTTTCCTGAAAATGAACCATAAAACTCCAAGTTTGCAGCCAGCTGGAAGCAGCACAGACAGGAAGGAGCCGTGAGAGGTACCTGGAGATCTGAGCAGCTTCTGGGCACAGCCATGGATGTGTGGAGGTCTCAGGTCCCAGATCACACAGGTGATCATCCCTGCCTGGGGCAAACCAACCCCAAAATCAGAACATAAACGTGTCCCTTCAGCATTTCCCTCTGGTTTTGTTGGGATGCCACTGACAAGAAGTGCAGTGTTCCATGAATTCCTTACAGCAGTTCTCACTCAGGGGAGAACCATCAGCTCTGACAGCACTGACAGCACAAGTTTCCAGTTTTCAACCCAGCAATAACAACCCAGAGATTATGCAGATGGGTGAGCTGTGCTCATGGCTTCTAAATCTGACTTAAAACTGGTTAAACTGAGACCTTAAGCGGCCTTTGAGACACCGAACGTCTGACAAACCCACAGAGCGTGGCTGATGCTGAGGGGGATTTTGGGCAGCCCTGTTCAAAGCCACCCCTGGATGGATGGAAAGGCACCAGACAGGCCAGAGACACCAGGGTTTGGGTGAACATGGAAAACAAATCCATCAGGAATGGCAGGAGGCAGCATTTGCTGGGAAAATCCATCAGGAATGGCAGGAGGCAGCATTTGCTGGGAAATCACCCACACCAGGAGTTTCCCATGGAAGTCCAGCTCAGTTCAGACCCTGGGATTTCTCAGAACCAAGGAAAGTCAGGGAAATTGTGTGATGTGATGGGATTGATGGGATTGATGGGATTGATGGGATTGATGTGATGTGATTGATGTGATTGATGGGATTGATGGGATGTGATTGATGGGATGCAGGGCCTGCTGATCCCACACCAGGCTGTGCTGAGGTTGCAGCTGGCAAAAATAGGGAATGGGAATGAAAGGTCTGGGATTGCCTGCTGGGAAAGGAGCTCAGAGGGACAAGAGCTGCCCTTTGGAGTGGTTCCACTCACAGGCACTTGGAATATTCCCTGGGAAGGTCAAAAGCCCAGGTGTGCCTCCCCTCTGCCCCCCTCCCCAGCACTCTGAGCTGCACTCAGCTGCTGAAGGACCTTCCCAGGGCCCGGGGAGCTGCAATTATCCCATGGAAAAGAACCAGGAAATGCAGCCACCCCAGGTCAAACCCTCCCAAGGACACCAGCCAAGGTCTCCCTCGGTTCAGATGGGCCCTCAGTGATTCCCTGAATTCCCTGGGGGCTCTCCTGCCCAGCTGGGAGATGCTGTGGGCACCAGGAATGAGCCTCCACTCAGCTCTGGGGGATTTCCTCCCCATTCCAGCAGGGATTGCTCCAAGCCCAGCTCTCAAGGGATTTAAGTAAGGATGGAGGATTGAAATAAGGATGGAGGAATGCCACTGGTGCCTAAGTTTGGCTGTTTAGATGCCCTTTGAACTCAGCCTGTTTCCTTTAGAAATTCCTGCTGAATTTCACCAGGGCAAGAGCAGGAAACCAATCCGGTGGCTTGGGGTCTTGGAAAAAAATAAGGAGGTGAAAATCCAAGGGGTCAGAGACAGGTGACACTTCCCAATCCTCCTTCCCAGTCTGGCCAGAGCAAATTATTTCCTCCTGCCTGCAGCTTTCAGGACAGGAAAACCATCCTGGACAAAAGACTGGCAGCTCCCGAAGCCTCTGAGCGTTCTGGAGCCCAAACACACCATGTGAATTATGATCATAATTTGAATTATGATCCAGCCCTGGCTTATACTGGCTGGAGCAGAGGAGGGGACAGGGACAGGGAGAAGAGTGATGGGTCCCAGAGCAGGGAAGGTGGAGGGTCTGGGCAGGAGTGGGAGGTCCAGCCACGCTCTGGGAATATTTCACCCTCCCGCCTCCGCCTCCGCGGGGAAACAAAAGAGATACAGGTGCTGGGCTGTAAATTTTAAAGCAATTCTGCTGAGAGACCTCCTTTCGAGTTTAGAGGCGAGTTCTTCATCTAAATGGATTGAGAAATTCTCCCTCTGAAGTCATCCATCTGCTGGCAGCACATCCTGACACCGCCCGAGCCGATGCAGGGCCCGCTGCTGATTCGAGGCTGTTCATCCAAGGCTGACGTGACATTTCTTTTGTTGACAGAGCTCATCTGTTACAGCAGCCTGTCCTTCATATTCCTCTGTCTTTCCCTGCTCCAGCAGCTGCACACCAGGAGAAACTGCTGCGTTTACTTATTGCTTCAAGGTCCATTTCCTAGACATCCCTCCCCGCAGCCAAGGGCAGCGTTCCTGTGTTCAGTCCTGGATTGCAGCTGGGGAAGGGTTTGCCCTGGAGATGATTCTTCAAAGGCCAATTCAGCAAAGTTTTCCCAAGTGCTGGAGCGCCTGGTTTTAATTCCAGGAGCAGATCCATGCTAATGATGGTGTTATTCAGTGCCTTCCATCCCAAAGGGTTCCTCTCCAAAGTCAGACTTTGACAGGGAGATCCAGCAGTGGAACACGGGCAGAGCTTCATGCACCATGGCATTTCTGGGCAAGGAACAAGACAGCTCATTTGGACTTTGTCATGTCAAATTCTGAGCCCTGGGTTGCTGGGATGAGCGTTCCAGCAGACAGCCCTGCTCTTGGAGCGTGGTGGAATCTTCTTCACTTTCACTGACAGCAAATCTCACCGGGGCAAGAGGTGCAGCTGTCCTGGAGGCTGGGACAAAGCCTGGGCTCGGCCTCAGGGGGTGGGAAAGTGCTCTGGGAGTTATAACCTGGTCCTGTCCTTGTGTCCTGGGCACATTCATGAGGCCGGGGCTGCTGCTTAATTGAATTTCCTCCGTGGGTGAATCAGTTCTTTTTCATCTCCTGCAGCCGAGGTGCAGATGGAGCACAAAGTTGGGGTAGGAGGCCAAGGAGGCAATTCCTGGTTGGGCAGTGGCCTCACTCCTGCTGGGATCAGATCTCTGCTCTCATTCTTCTCCCCTTAAGACAGTCTTAAAAACACAGATTCATGGAATAATTCGTGCCAGGATGGGTTGGCAGAAGCCTCCAGTCCAAGCCCTGCCCAGGAAGGGATGCCAGCAGAGACAGAGGAGGCTGCTCAGGGTCTCAAGTGCCCAAGGATGGAGATCACACCTTTATTTCAAAGCTGGGGGTCCCTGCTTTGGAAATGTTCAATTTCCCTCCCATCCAGTGAGATTCCTGCTGGCTGTGTCTGCTGCCTCCTGTCCTTTGCAGAGCACCCAACCAGGAGCAGCTCCCTCTGCCCCAAAAACCCCTCAGGATCACCAGGAGCAGCTCTCCCTGCCCCCAAACCTCCCTCAGATCACCAGGAGCAGCTCCCCCTGCCCCAAAACCTGCTCAGGATCACCAGGAGCCAACCCCACCTGCCCCAAAACCCCCTCAGGATCACCAGGAGCCTCTCTCAGCCCTCTTTTCTCTCCCCCAAACCATCCCAGCCCCCAGAGCAGGCACAGCCCCTGGCTGGGAGCTCAGGAGAGCTCCCAGGAGGGGAAGGGTCCCCTCCCTCAGGCTGCTCCCTGCCCAGCTGCCCCTCAGGGACACCAGAAATGCCACCAGCACTTGTTGGCCACCAGGAGCTGACGCTGGTACCCAAAATTTCTGCATCCCTGCCCCCAAATGCAGAATTGTTTCAGCTCGTGCTTTTCTCCTGAATGGAGCAATGGGCAGAAATGCAGTGAGAGCAGCCAGGAGAGCAGGACAAATTCCAGCAGCTGCCTCAGCCTCCCCTGCTGCTCACATCCCGTTTCTTGGAGGTTTTGGGCAGAGAAGTTGCTCTGTGCAGATGTCTCAGCTCTGAGGTCAGCCAGGGAAGCTGCTCTATTTTCTCCTTGGCCAGGAGCTGGTATCGAGCTGGGCAGCAAGAGGAGGGGGAAAAGGAGGTCAGTGGCCTCAGCATTTGGGTCACAGGACCACGGGGAGCCTGAGCAGGCAGCAGAGGGGCAGGGACAGGACAGGGACAGGGACAGGGAGAGGACAGGGACAGGGATAGGGACAGGGACAGGGATAGGGACAGGACAGGGACAGTGACAGGGACAGGGACAGGACAGGGACAGTGACAGGACAGGGATAGGGACACAGGGACAGGGAAGGGACAGGGACAGGGACAGGGACAGGACAGGGACAGGGGCAGGAGGAGATGAAGTTTGGACGAGAAAGTGCTGTTATTCCTATGGAGGAGTTGGACTAAATTTAAAAAAAAATGTACCTTTCTGGAAAGAAAACTCCTTCAGAATCCCTGTTAAAAAACCTCTCTCTGCTCTCTGAATCTCATCTCCTGGAGATGAAAGAAACCCCAGGCTCCAAAAAAGGGCACTTTTCCCCCTTATTCTCAGCTGGGCTCAGGAAGGGCTGCAGGGAGCTGGGTGAGGTTTTTGTGCTGCTCCCCCAGCAGGGCAGGATGGCTCTGGGAGGATGCAAAGCCCTGGTCCTGCTGCCCAGCATCCCACAGGGATCAGCTGGAGGAGCTGAAGTAAATGTTAATCTGTGTCTCAGCAAGGCCTGGCCTTTCTTTCATCCTCCCAGCCAGCAGGCTGCCTTCCTGCAGTGGGCCAGGCCCTGCTGTCCCACTTCAGCAGCTCTGGAAAAGCTCTGCAGGGATTCCTGCTGCTCTGCCCTTCACCCTGCAATCCCCTCCCTCCTCTCCTGCTGTGTCCCATCCTCTGGGGACAGGGACAGGTTTGTCCCTGTGCTGTTGCAGGCAGCTCTGTCTGCACTCAGGGCTGTGCTGCCTGAAAAAGGGGATTTTTTTTTCATCTGGGAGGCAGCTCTGGGCTCCTGGCTGTGCCTCCTGCCAGGGTGGGGGCTCAGAGCCACAGGGAGGGGAGCAGGGTCCCCTCTGCCCGCCAAGGGACCTGCCCTGTGTGTCCCTAGGGGGGCTGCAGCTGCTCCCTGTCCCAGAGCAGAGGCTGTGGGGCAGTGTCACTGTCACCCACAGGGGATCAGTTCAGTCCTGCCGTGGCCAAAAGCACCCACAGAATGTGGAATTTGCTCTGGAGTCAGAGAGGGGCAGAGCCCAGCAAGCTGGGACAGCAGAACGCCAGGAAAGGAGGGGCCAGAGCTGCATCCACTTCCCTGATTTGTCCCTCCCTGCCAAAAATCCTGTCACTGAGGAGGAACCTGATGTCTCCAGACTCGGCCATTGCTGCCAGCATTAATTTTCCAGTTGGCAGAGGAGGCCAATGACAAAAGCCTTTTGCCAGGAACAGTGGAGAGCAATTTCTGGGGTGGCTGATCTCCTGTTCCAGACAGCACCACGGGCACAGGTGGTGGGAAAAGCAATTCCAGTGCAAAGAGCACAGCTGGAGGGAGGGCAGCCTGAGCAGGCAGGACAGGGACACAGCTGGACAATGGTGACAACAGCCTGTCCCCAGCCCTGCAGCACAGCCAAACACCCCAGGCTGGGGCAGGCTCCACCTCTGGGAAGGATCCTGCTGCTGTACTCCTGCAGGAGGCTGGAATTAGGCACAGGAAGAGTTTTATTTCCCATCACAACCCCTCTGCTTCCTGGTGCTTTTATTTTATTTTATTTTATTTTATTTTATTGAGAGGCTGCTGCTGCTGCTGTGAGTGACAGAGCTGGGGATTGGTGTGGGTTTGGCCCCACTGGGACTCTGGGAAGGGGCAGGTGAGGGCAGGGTGTACTGCAGGAGAGCAGAGATCTGCAGTGTTCAGTGTAGGGGTGTCAGACTTCTCAGACGAGATGGTGATGGTGTGCAGGGTTCTTTATTCTCCAGCCAGAGATTGGGACTGCTCCAGATCACTCTGGGACTGCTTGTTAAGATTATTCCTATGACTCCTACAATGGCCACTGCCATGGCCACTCCCTTATGGCCACTGCCTCTTACTATGCAGTGAAAATTCCCTTTATCCCATCCCACACCCAGGATGTGCCATCCTATAAACAGCAAAGATAAACAATCCCCTATAAAGTCACAACCTACAATACTCTCACACAATAACTGCAAAAAACTACAAACCCATGATCCTCTTTCCCCATGTCCATCCCTAGTAACTGAAATGTATTTCCTAATCACCTCTAAACCTAAGAAAAAGCTCAGCTCTGGGCCTTGCAGGCCTGCTTTTCTATAACAGACAGAGGGTAACCCAACAGATCAGACTCCAGTCTAGCCCTGGATTCAGTCTGTTTGTCACAAACCCCCGGGTGCTCCTTGCTGCTCACTTTGTGCACAAGCACAGCAGCTCTGTGCCATGGATGAGGGCTGGGGACAGCTCTGTCCCCAACAAAATCCCTGCAGCGACAGGCTCAGCACACGAGGGAGGAGGGGATTCCCTTCCTGACGTTGTAAAGACCAAGTCAGGACCTTGTTTGAGTTCATCCCTGCTCTCCATCCCCTGCTCTCCATCCCCTGCTCTGTCCTCTGCTCTCCATCCCCTCCTCTCCATCCCCTCCTCCCCATCCCTCCTCCCCATCCCCTCCTCTCCATCCCCTCATCTGCATCCCCTCCTCCCCATCCCTCNCCATCCTCTCCTCTCCATCCCCTCCTCTCCATCCCCTCCTCTCCATCCCCTCCTCTCCATCCCCTCCTCCCCATCCTTTCCTCTCCATCCCCTGCTCTCCATCCCCTGCTCCCAGCTTTAATGGAGACATTGAACAGTGCTGACATCGGGGACGCTGCAGGGAGGCAGCCTCAGATTCTGCTGTGTAAGAGGGATTGCAACCCTTTCAATTTAGTCTTCCAGCCAATTTTATACCCAAAGAATCACCTTAATCCAGTCTGTGTCTCACCAGTTTGCTGCAAGGTGAGCTTTTGGGATTTTGTGGCTCCAGAGAAGGAAGGAAAATCTCAGGTTTCTGCTCTCCAATGCTGATGTTTCTCCTGTGGTGCTTTGATCTGGGAAGTTCCATCCTGGATGGATCCAGAGTCAGTTCTGAGCTGTTTCGTGGCTCTGGAGCTGTTTAGAGCCTCAGGATCCCAGGAGATGCATTTTTCCAGGGAAGTGTTTGTGTCCTGACTGCTGCAGAAGCCAAGCAGGGCTTCAAACCCAGCAGGAAACTTTTTAGGATTGAGTTCACCACCTTTCCCTTCACCACCTCATTCCCAACAGGGTTACTCAGGAAGGGTCTGAGGAGAGCACAGCTTCCACAGGGGAGCTGATCCCGCATGGAAAAGCCTCCCAAAGCTGGTGCCTTGTTCCCAAAATCTTGTTTTCCCCAAGGAAGAAGGGGCCTGAAGAGAACAGGAGCTTCTCAGCTCGGAAGTTTGTGACAGAAACTCTTCTCACTCGTTGTTTTTCAGCGTTGAATTTGTTCCCTCATTAAAACACCGCTTTTATTCAGAAACCAAACTGATTTCTGCAGTTTCACTTGCTTTTTCTGTATCTCTCTGCTCAAACCCTGCTGATGGAAACCAGCTGGGATCTTAAACACAAGCTGGGCTTGCTGCTTCTTGGAGCTGCAGTCCAGGCTCTCATCTGCTGGGATGGCACAAGGAACTGTCCCCAAAATGACAGCTCTTCCTTGGGAATCAGAAATCCTGGGAATGGGCTGCTCCCCCTCACTGTGATTCCCACCAGATTTTCCTCCTGTACCACCCCCTCTGCTCGTGGGGTCTTGGAATCTGAATAAAAAGTGACCTGTTCCTCATCCCACCCTTCCACACCCCCTCCCCAAGGCTTGAACACTTAAGCTGGGCTTAACCGAGGCTGTTCTGAGTCTGTTTTCTGAGCAAACTGAAAAACGTGCCCAGCTTTGTGTTGGGAGCAGCTCCACCCTGAGCAGCCACAGCGATTGTACCCTTGGATTTGGAAATCCCCCATTTGGGGCTTGATTCCCGTCTTTCCACCCCAAAGGGCATTTTTTGACCCTGCCTTAGAGCTGCCCAGCCGGATTTTGGTGCCCAGGCTCCCCCTGCAGTCACGGGAGAAGCTCAGGGAGCAAATCCGGCCGTACAAAGGTTGCTCTGGGGAAGGAAGGACCAGGCTTAGCAGGAAATAAATTGCTGCCACGCTTTGAAGGAGCTGGCAGTCTTCAAAGTCTCTTCTACTCCCATGAAGTTGCTTGGAATTCTTTTATCTGCTGCTTACACCTGATCTTCTTTCCATCTGAGACTCCTTGGAAGGAGCTGAGTCTCTCCCCAGGGGCCACGGGGCAGCCCAGACCCTCTGGGAAGATGGAAAGGTCATTTCTGGGGAGTCTCTTCCCTGTTGCACAGCTGGCAACAGAAGGAACACGCAGGTTTCAGAGTAGTAGTTGAATTTCCAGGCAGGACCAACCAAAAGGGGCTTTGTTTTTCTTTATTTTCTTATTTATATACGTTTCTAAAGATAATTAGGGATTGGTGAGAGGGGTTAACACCTTTGAAAGTTCACAGGACAAAGACATGGTCAATCATCTTTCTCCACCCCAGGGGAAAGGAATGAAAAACAATTCCACAAGTGCAAAACAATCCCGGCCAGTTGGGAAAAACAAGGACCATGTTTATAGAAAATGCATGGGAAACTTGTACTGCAAAGTTATTAATATGGAACCCTGCAAAGCAGGGCGACGCTTCCCTGCATGGAAATGGAACTAAAGGTGAAGGAAATGAAGAATTCTTGGGTTTGTTGTGCTGCATTCCCCTATCTCCCTCCTGCTCCTTGAGTCATTGCTCTCCCATCCACTGTCTGCTCAATTTGCACTTTGCAGCTCAGCTCCTGAGGAAAGCTGTGGCCCAGGGTCAGGGTGATCAGAGCTGTGCCCAGACCCAGCTCCTGCCCCTCTATCCCGGTTCCCTCACCTCATTTTCTCTCTGCTCTGCTGCCTTTCCTCCCCTGACTCCTCTCTGCACTCCTGTCCTGCAGCATTTCCACATCCCAATCCCAGTCCTGCAGCTGCCAGGACCCTTGAGGAGCCCCCACAGCCTCGGGAGGCCCTGTCACCATCCCCGTGACCCCAGCTCACAGCTCCACTGCTTTTCCTCTTTACCCACAGATCTCTTCCCTTCCTAAGTGAGAAATGGCCCCGAGTGCTGTGCAGGGGCTGCAGGTCAGGAAAAACACTCCCAGCACAACTCACCCAGGGAGAGCCAGGCTGCCACGGGCCACTCAGCAGCCTTTGGATAGCACTTACCTGGAAAAGATTGTTGCACAGCTGGAACAGAAGAAACACGCGGGTCTCAGAGCAGCAATTGCATCTCCAGGTAGCCCCAACCAAAAGGCCCTGCCCTTCTTTATTTTCCTATTTTTATATGTTTCTAAAGACAATCAAGGATTGGTGAAAAGGGTCAACACCCCTGAAGGTTTACAGGACACAGACATGGTCAATCATCTTTCTCCACCCCAGGGGAAAGGAATGGAAAACAATTCCACAAGTGCAAAACAATCCCGGCCGGTTAAGAAAAACAAGGACCATGTTTACAGAACAAGCATGGGAAATTACAGTTACAGTGTCACAACTTATGGGGCCCTGTAAAACCAGGGCGACAAAAGATCTCTGCAAGACATTTTCAGCCTTTGAAAGAAGGGCTTGAAGATGTTTCAGCAGAGATTTGGACAGGTTTGCCCCCGAATCCACATTGTGCTGAACCATTTTTGACAAAATGCTCCTCTCCAGCTGAACATCTGCTTTCAAGGGAGGAGTGAGACACTTGTCAGTGCTCCCTTGTGATGAAATAATTAAAACATTCCTTAACTGAATCTTCATTTCTCATCCAAATTTCCATGTGAACACCCAAACAAAAAGCCAGAGATCTGCCCTGTGTGGCTGCCCCTTCCTTTTGGCCTTTTTATCCCTCCCTATTCTGTATTATCAGAAATGTGATTTAAGGCACCTCGTTGTGGGCACATGAGTTTGGCCGGTTCAATATTCATCTTCTGACAGCACCCAGGGCTCAGCTGAGCTCCTAATTAGTGCCTGGCTGCAGTGGAGAGGATTCTTGTGCAGAAACTCTGCCCCTTCCACCCTTGGGATCTCATTTTTCTTTGCTCTCGCCGGCAGGAAATTTGCAACAGAGGGCTGCTTAATCCTGCTGGCCCTGCCAATCTCAGCTGCCATCTCCTGCAAAGAAAACAGGAGAGTTTGAGCTGAGGCTGCTCAGAGGGAGATTTATCTCCAGCAGCAGCATTTCTGCTGAGGATGACGTGGTAAAACTCGGAAACAGCTCCGTTTGGGAGGGTTTCAGCCCTCCTGAGGTCAGAATGTGCTGGAGCATCCCCGTGGGATGTTCAGGCAGAGCTGCTGGAATCAGAGTCTCTCCACCACATGATTTTGGTTGTGGAGAGCTGCTCGCACTCGTTGTTGATGCTCTCGTTTACTTTTCATCGGTTTGTGAGGCAAATCTCCCTTCATTTTTGATTTTGATTTTTCATTTGATGGGTTTTCATTCCCATCAGCCGCCAAACGACACAAACCAGGCAGGGCAGGTTCAGAAAGCAGAGGGACAGAAAGCAGAGGGACAGAAAACAGAGGGACAGAAAGCAGAGGCACAGAAAGCAGAGGGACAGAAAGCAGAGGCACAGAAAGAAGAGGGACAGAAAGCAGAGGGACAGAAAGCAGAGGGACAGAAAGAAGAGGGACAGAAAGCAGAGGCACAGAAAGCAGAGGCACAGAAAGCAGAGGCACAGAAAGAGGCACAGAAAGCAGAGGGACGGAAAGCAGAGGCACAGAAAGCCCCGTTTGCTGCCAGCCCGTGCGACAGGAGCTGCGTGTCCCCGAGCAGAGTTAAAGATCGGAGCGAGCGGCTGCAAATCCATCAGCCCAGCTCCCGCAGCAGCTCCCGCTCGCACGGAATGAAAATCCCGAGCCCGGCTCCGCTGGACAAGGGAAGATCCCCACCTAGTGAATGGCAGGGACAGGGCAGCTCCCGGGAAAGCGCCGGGAAAACGGGAATGGGGGGCAGGAATGGAATTGGGAATTGCAGCGCGGAGCTGTCGCCTCTGTGCTGTGACTGCATCCCGGGCTGGCAGCTCCGTGCGGGGACATTGGGGATGCTCCGCCCGGCACCGCGGGGACCCGGCCACCAGCTGGGCTCAACCCCAGGCTCTGCTTAAGCCAGACCCTTCAGCCGAGCTTTAAACCCCGCTCTGCACGCCCCGACCCCTCCCCGAGGTGGGCACAGCTCTTAATTACAGCCCAGCAAATTACTCGGCGCATTAATGATGCCTCGGGGCTGGGGACCTTTGCAGGCGGTGACATTTTTCCTGTTGATGCCATTACCTATTCCGCAGCAAGCACAAGATAATTGTAATTTCCTGGGCTGCTCTGAAACGCATAAAGTTTATGGGTAATCTTATTAAAGCTTTCATATAGTGGGAAACTTTCTGTTATGAGCTGGGAGAAAATTAATGGCCATTCTTTTGTGGTTGGCACACAATTAAATCCCCGGGGTGGGGGGGGGGGGTCTGTTTAATCTCAAACACGTGATTTGCACTTTATTAAAAGCATCCCCTCTGCCTTGCAGCCACTCCGAGGCTCAGGGTTGTTCCTCCCTCCATCCTGCCAGGGCTGTGAGCAATCCCCAGCCCTGCCCGGCTCTCTGTGCCCAAAATGTTCCCAAAATAAACGGTTTTAAGGTGAAGCAGCAGCTCCACGGGTGATTGATCACCTTGGGGTGTGGGCAACAGAAAACAAAAAATATGAAAAACAAAAAGCTGAAAATCAAAAAGCTGAAAATCAAAAAGCTGAAATGCAAAAAATGAAAATGTTTCTCACAAATGGCCATGGCCACTTTGGGGACATCTCAAGCTGGAGGCTGCACACCTTGACAGAGGCACCTGCAGGTCACAGACCTCCAAATCTCTCAACACATCCTCCCTGGGCTGGTAGGGGAGCAGTCAGGCTGTTCCCAGCATGGGCCAGGCTGAGATCACAGAGCCATCAAAGACCTCCAGGATAAAACCTGGAGTTCAGCCTTCAGAAGAAGAAAAGCAGGATACAGGCTGTGAGAGCTGGGAACCAGTGGAAATATTCAGTGCCAGGGTGAAGGGCTGGGTCCTGTGATCCCTTCCCACCCCTGCTGAACCCCCAGCTTCAGTTCAGGTTAGAAAACACAACACTGGAAGTCTGTAATTAGGAAAGAAAGTCTTCATTAACAACGGAAATAATTGGCTGGATATTTGAATCATGAAAGAAGGAAACTGTGGGAATCTGAGGACTCTGTGGCTCCATTTGGGCAGAAATTCCTCTGTAGCACACTCTGGGTGGGTGTTCTGGTGTCACAGCACTCAGAGATTGCATCTCCCACCCCTCCACTCCCCAAAAACAAAACCAAGCCTGATCCCAGGGCTGGAAGAAACTCCCGAAATCCCAGAGCCCACAATTAAAACCACCGGAGGTGACAGCACTGGAAATGCTTCAGAATAAATCAAGCCACCTTCGAGTTTTCTAAGATTTGCTTCTTTGTTTTGAGTGCCTTCTGCTCCGAGGGAGGGGAGGATTTCATTGCAGCCTGGAAATGCCTCACGTGGCTCCAGGCACTGGGATCCTGCCTGGGGGGATGTGGAAATTGGGGGTTCCCAATCATTCAGCCTTCCAGGCACAGATCCCTTTTCTTCTGACTTGGGAACTCAGGAGGAGTTAAAGCCAAGGGGCTGCAGCCTCAGCTTAACTGGGGAGGGGCTGAGCCCTAGGGAAATTTGTTTTGTGGGCCAAGAAAAACAACCAGGGTGGGATGGGATAATGGGGTGGGATGGAATAATGGGATGGGATAATGGGATGGGATGGGATGGGATGGGATGGAATAATGGGATGGGATGGGATAATGGGATAATGGGATGGGAGACAGGATCTGCTGGACCTGACAGCAGGTTTTCACATCCCAGAGTGTGGCTTGGGGCTGTGCTCTCACCTTGCCTCTCAGCTCTTCCACACAATTTAATTTTGCAGAAAAAAAAACTTGGGAGTTCACCTTCCGAATAAATCCCAGCTTTCTCCTGTGGCCAGCACTGGATCCTGCTGATTTCAAGCCTTGTCCAGGTGTATTGATTCTTGCAGCAGTGAAAACACTGGCATATAAATTGCAAATTGGAGCCAGAGGGAAGCGGCTGCATTCAGAGCACACGGAATAAAGGAGATTTATTCCAAGGGAAAGGGCTGCTCATTCCTGCTGTGCCCTCGGGCCCTGCACTCTCCTGGGGAGGGGCTGCTGGTGACCTTGGGGCAGGGGCTGAGCAGGGACAGCCAGAACTTCACTGCTGCTCTGTTGGACACGAAACACTCAGGCAACTCAGGAGCTCAGCCACCAAGGCTGGGCAGAGAGCAAAAAGAGCCCCAGCCTCTCTTTATTCTTCTATTGATACCTTTTTACAGACAGTTATGGGTTGGACAAAGAGGTCACCACCTCTGAAATTCCATAGGTGAGAAACACAGCCCATCACATTCTCCAGCCCAGAAAGAAGAATGAAAAACAACATCCAAAGTACAAAACAATCCTTGGCCAGTTATAGAAACATGGATTGTTTACACAAAATCTGTGAGAGCCTTTGCTACCAACGCTAAACACAGCACTCTAGAAAAATCAGGGTGACACTTCGCCAGTGGCTTCAGCCCAGGCAGAGCCATCCCAAGGGAAATGCTCCAGGGGCTGATCCTGTCCAACCCCACGGTGCAAAATGCAGCCCCTCCCCTCTGGCCAGGCTCTCTCCTCCCCGGTGGTTGCTGTGATTGTTCTGTTTGCAATAAATGATGTCATCACCAAAAGCCAAGTGCTGGCTGACAGGGTCCCTGGCAGGGACACAGCCTTCCCAAGGAAACTCCTTCCCAAGGAAGGGACAGGAGATTTGGGAAAACAATAACTGAAATGGCAGATGCTGACATTAATGTCAGGTCTCTTTAATGAGGGGTAATTAAGGCCATGGGATGCAGCAGTTGGAAATTTTCCAGTTAATGCTGTTCGATATTTCCGCCTGATTTTCAAGAATTTAATTGATGTCTTCATTTTGAAAGGCGCCAGTGTTAACTCCACCCCCAAACAGTTCCTGTCGCTGCTGTGGGTGACAGAGGCTCCTGGGGCTGTCACTGCCAGTCCCCCCTGGGGCTGTCACTGCCAGTCCTCACTGGGATCTTTCCTCCTCGGAGGCAGCTCCTGCCCATCCTTGCTCAGGCAGAGCTGGGCAAGTCCAGGAGGAGGATTCAGGAAAAAACGTTGCAGATCCCAGCAGGTCCCAGCGGATCCCTGTGGATCCCAGTGGATCCCAGCAGATCCCCACAGATCCCAGTAGATCCCTGTAGATCCCAGCAGGTCCCGGCAGATCCCGGCAGGTCACAGTAGATCCTGGCAGATCCCGGCAGATCCCAGTAGATCCCAGTGGGTCCCAGCATGTCCCGGTAGATCCCTGCAGATCCCAGCAGGTCCCAGCATATCCCACTAGATCCTAGTAGATCCCAGCAGACTCCCAGCAGATTCCAGCAGGTCCCAGTAGATGCCAGCAGGTTCCAGTAGATCCCTGTAGATCCCAGTTGGTCCCGGCAGATCCTGGCAGAACCCAGCAGATCCCAGCAGAACCCAGCAGATCCCAGCAGATCCCAGCCCCCCCAGACCTGTTCTGCTGACAGATCCAGGGTCCAGCCAAGGGGAAATGGGAGGGTGTGTGCTCAGTGGGAGCTCTGTGGGTTCCCAAAAATGAGGAGCTCAGTGGGAGCTCTGTGGATTCCCAAAAATGAAGAGCTCAGTGGGAGCTCAGTGGGTTCCCAAAAATGAGGAGCGCAGTGGGAGCTCTGTGGGTTCCC
>VZTZ01019563.1:5745-61337 GCA_013400955.1 Drymodes brunneopygia
GGCCGTGACGCGCTCGGGAGCTGGGCGGGAGCCCGGGAGCGCCTCAGCAGCCGCTCCGTGCGGGACAGCGAGCGCGGCCCGGCCCGGCCCGGCTCGGCTCAGCCGCTCCCCGGCACCTGCGGCGGCATCTCCCCCGGGAAGGGCTGCGGGAAAACGTGTGTGCCTCTCTTAAGTGTAAAGTCCTGGCACAACTTCTGTGTCCGTAAAGAATACTGCTTTAGTAATGCTTCCAGGTTTAGTGGGGTTTGTTTGTTTGGAGTTTCTTTGGAGGGGCGGGGTTTTGTTTCTGCTTTACTATCAGTAGAAAGGCAAACGAAATGCCGTGTTGCCATCGCTGTGCTCAAGCCCGCTGCATGAGCAAGTGTGACTCTTTTTCATTGTTGTTAAATAGCATCAACCTGTTGAAAAGGACGAGACTTCACTCTGCAGGCTGCTGCCGATAGGGGAGTACTGTTATAACTGTGTAACTTCCGAGTTTGGTAAAGTTGAAGCTGACTTGCAGTGTAGAGTCCCAAATTTCCTTAAGGATACACAGGACCTTGTCTTCTGAAGGGAAAAAGTCTGAGGTCTTGCTGCAAGAGAGAGAAGTCAGGTAAAGGCTTTCTCTGGAGTGGACTTAGGAGGAATTCTAGCAAAACAGATTGGAGGCACAGCTTGTGTGATTTTTTTTTTCCCCCCATCACCTCATTTGTCAGTAATTAGTACACAGGACTCAGTGCATCTGTATCTGGTGGTATATCTGGCTGCTTCTGGCCTTAATGTGGCTTTTTTCATTCCTGGTGATGTTTTTACCTTGTTCTCCTATTCCTATTGCTTGGAGAGAAGGGGTGGAGGATAAGTGAAGGGAGAAGTGCCTTTCCTGAAATACCAGGCAAATGAAAACCACCGTGGTGATGGTTTTGCAAAACAGCCTTGTTGCTAGGCAAGCTTTTTATTAGGAATGATGAGGAGAATGATCATTGTAAACACTAATTGAAAATAGACTTATGTTAAAGTCCACCTTAAATGCCCCGTTAATGGTCACCTGTGTAATTATGTTCACTTAAGCCTTCTGTTACAAAGATCCCGTTAGAAGCAAAGTCTTATGCTTGCTCAGGGCATCCAAATGTCTGACTTCTAGGAATATGGGTAGAGGTTACTCAACTTTCCCTTTTCTCCTGGTCACAGGAAGCTTTGGCTCTCCTTGTTAAAGGGCTATTTTGTCATGGGTAGGAGTGGCTGGTGATTATTTCCTCTGATAGTGTCAGAGTACAGCATCTTGTAGAAATATGTGTGCTCCTAGCTGCTGGTGGGATGTACGTCAGCACATCAACTGCCTTCTGTGAGTCATCAGTTTAACTGGTTATTGTGTTTTCCTCTGGGCTTGTCCTCCTTGCCACGCTTACCAGTGACTGTGATATGGATGGTCAGTGTCCTGCTGTTGTCTGAGGTTCTTTTGGTTCACAGTGATACTTGGGCAGACTGTGAATGTCTGCAGGGAATAGTATTTCTATAGCACACTGTCTTAGGTGGAATATATTGGAGTCTCCCCCCTGGAATGATGTTGTTTTTAAACTGTGTGCATGCTCATCCACTTAACAGCAGTCAGCTGGCCACACAGTGAGTTTTGACTGCCTCTCCTTCCCCAGGCTCTTGACCTCACTGAGGGTTTTTGTTATGCTTCCTGGGCTTCTTCCTAATCTGGTTCAAGTAGGCCAGCAGATTCCAAAGCTGTTTTGCAGGGGAGGGAGAGGATGATGTTGAGGGAAGCAGGGGCATTGTTTCTCAAAGCAGGCTGAAAGCTGCAGGTACTGTTGGCACTGTTTCTGTGTTCTTCCAACCCCTCCTGCTGATTTGGTGAGTGCAGGCAGCTCTTCTGGCTGGTGCCTTTGTGGGAGCAGGAATTGTCTGTATGTGGTGATGTCCCTGTGAAACTAAACCTTAAAGTACAGCTATAAATACTGGTGCTGAACACTGTTTACTGAAGCAGTGTTGGGCACTGAAACAATGTTTTCCTGTTCCTATAAACAAGAATTCGTGGGAATGGATGTTGTACTAGGCAGAGTCCTTTTTTCTAGGTCACGTCTCAGTCACGTTAAGACTTTGCTGCCTCTAAATAAGAACATTCTCTACTAACAAATGTATTAAAGGAGACTAAAAACTTCACTTCTGACAGGGCAATGAGAACTGGCCTGTTATTGAAAGTAATAACAGCAGTAGTGCTACAATGCACTGCTGTTGTCAGACGTTCTTACTTGAGGGCTGTATGAGAATGGCAAGACTGCAGGAGACCAAAGGTCTGGCTGGCTCTGTCATCTCCTTGTGACTATTTAGAAAAGAATACAGGTGTAGAATAGATTAAGGTAGCAATTTACCGTGTGTTCTTGCCTCCAGCAGAGTGGCTTGGACTTCTAAACTGGAGATTGTCTAGTCTGTTTTCCTTTTAATTGCCTCTTGGGTTCCTGCCACCCCCAAAACGTGTATGTGAGGTTTTTAGGAAGCAGTCATCTGTAGGTGACTAGATTCCTTGAGTAAGGATTGCACAGGTTGCTTAGGTAGTTGTGATCAAGCTGTGTTAACAAGTAACAGCTCTTAAATTGTAGAGGCTAAAACTCTCCTTTACTAGGGGTTTGAAAAGTACAAGTTTGTGGTGTCCACCCAGTTGCTGTGAGGTAAGGAGGGGTTGAACTGCCTCCATCACTGTCAGTTCCTCCTACACATTCCTGTAAGTTGGAGAAACAGGTTTTGCCAGGCCCTGTAAGACTCTGCAGTGTGGCTTCTAAGTAGATGCTGTTTTACTGTTGAGACAGGAGCTTGCCTTCATCCTGAAAGTCTTGGAACATGAAGTTGATTACTTTGTAACTAAGCAATCACAGATCATCTTAACTGTAGGAGTACTACAAAAAAAAAGTCTTGTGGGGTCTTACTTGGTTAGCATGATGCTGACAATGCAGGAAAGAGCTTTTCCAGAATAAGGATTTCTGAAATAAGAAATAAGAAAAGGGATGGGTGGTCAGTTCTGGAAGTAGAGCTAGGCTTTGAGCTGTGTGGTGAACCCTTGGCTGAGGAACAGTGTTAATGCACTGTATCTTGTCACTGCATTAGAATAAACTGGGAGATGAAGGCACACTTTGAGTGTTACAGGAACAGAGTAAGTCTGTTTGCAACTTCATAGGCAATTATTAGAAGTATTTTTATAACATTATTGTACTTTCTTATGTTTTAGATTAACTTCTTTAACTTTCTTTCCAGCCACCAAAGTTCTTGGCACAGTGAAGTGGTTCAACGTCAGAAATGGATATGGCTTTATCAACAGGTATGTTTAAATTGTGATAGTTGTATTTATGCTGTGCTAAAACTTATGGTACACATGATAGGCCATCATGCAACACAGACCTGAGGACCTCTTCAAGTTCATGCTGTTGACAGTCAGCTTAGGCCAGGCACTCAGCAAACTCTTTCTGAAACACCTCAGCTCCCAAGCAAAGGTTGTATGTATGGGGAGGGAACAGAAGGGTTCAAATTCAGCACAAATTTGGTCTGTTACCTGTTTCTCATGTTTACTTCTACTACACTCTTATTGAGCTACCTATTCTTTAGTGACTGCCTGGCTTTTTTTGAAGGCCTGAGAGGGATAGGAGGATGAAGGGAAATACCTTTGGGTAAACTTTAAGTGTTAACAGATTGGTCATAATACATTTTGTGGATACTCATTGAGATTCTCTGATAGTATCTCACTGAAAATTTCATAGAAATTCTCTCTTTTGGTTTTTTCCCCTCTTCTCCTCTGGGCACAAACAAACCCCTGAATAGCACTGAGAATCCAAACAGCTGTAGGTGAGAGAGATCACACTGCAGCCTTATGTGCAGAGGAGCCATGCTTCCAATTTTTTGGAGGAAACTCTGGCTTTTAAGGCCAAAATATCTTCGGGCTTGAAGGGCTTAAACGTCTTGTGTGCTTTTTTGAGGAATGAAACTCCTGCATGCTGACCACTTATCTTCCAAAAAGCATACCTGGCAAGTTGTTTCACTCTGCAAGTCCTTGAGCTGTTACACATCAGGTAGATTTGGTTAAGGTGGACAGTGCAGAAAGGTGTAGAAGCCCCCAAGTTCATGGATCTGAAGCCAATTGTGGAGTGGTATCAATCTCAGTCTCTGGAGGTTATTATCCTGTGTTACATAAGCTTAGAAGAAAAGTTTTAGTTAGTAAGTCCTTTTTTAAATCTGTAGTGGCAGATGATTTAGAGCCTTCAGCTGGTTATGGTGTAATAACTTGTTAGCTTTCTTCCTAATGTGAAGTCTGCTGTTGCTTCAATCCAGGACAACAAGTTTGGGATTATGCATTATCTTCACCAACTCTTGACCCACCTGTTTTGTTTGCAGAGAGGGAATTGAATGAACAGATGGCAGGGCTTAGGCTCTTTCTTATTGTGTGGGAACAGAGATTCAAGGTCGCAGACTTATCTTTGTGTTTTGCATGTGGAAGCCTGAACTGTCTGGCTTAATCCAGAAAAGCTCACGTTCATGTCTGGGTCCTCCTCCTGTGGACTCTGCTAGCTCCTCTTGTGCCTGGTTGCTTTGAGTTTCACTGAAAGGAGATCTCTGTTAACAGCTGTGGCCAGTCTTGTTGATAGTCTTGTTTGACCTCTGGGGTAACAGCTCAGGTTGCAGTCTCTCTGGAAGTGTTTTTGGGGAGTTAGAGTAGTGAAAAACAAGCAGTCCAGTCATCAACTCTGCCCTGCATAAAAAGAAAACACTGAATGTTTGCCAGGAGTTTACAGAGAACCTCCCCTGTCCTCTCACGCTTTTGAAGGCCCAGGAGTCCTTTCTGTTCTCAAGCAAATGACCATAGAAGTTCAGAGCAGGGTTTTGGTGGCATAGGCTTAGACAGAATGTATGGAATTCAGAGCATGTGCTACAGGCTGAGAGAAGGAGGGTTTCACTTGAAAAGCCAGGAATTTCTGCTTACATCTCTAGTCTAAACTCTTACGAGTTCTCACTTTCTTTTCACAGAAATGATACCAAAGAAGATGTGTTTGTTCATCAGGTAAGACAGCAGTAATTGTGCTTAGACATGTGTGCTATGATAGGTTTCTAATGCAGCTTCCTGCAGCAGCTACCCAACCTTGTCCTGGCTTCCCCTCAGAATATTTTCTGCACATAACTTGAGTGGATGTGTATGTTGAAATTTTCAGGGAGAAATATTAGGTTGTTCTCCTTCTCTGTGAGGGTATTTTAACCCTTCTTAACCCTCTTTTGTCTGTTCCAATTTGAACACTAAAGGTGGTTTTTTGGTGTGGCTTTTGTTTGGTTGTCTCCCCTTGGTGAGATGACTGCTCTGTGAATACCTTGCTACTGTTCTGTGTCCTTCCCCCCATTTCCTCATGCTCCTTGTGTCTTTTGTTTCTTCCTACCCTCTTCACTTGCAGGTCTGTTCTGTCTACCCTCCCTGGTATTGGAGAGAAAGTGATCTAGTCTGGCTCTTGACCAGCCTGGGTTGCCATCAGCTGTTTGTGCAGGAGGCAGCTGCTCTTAGGAAGAAGAGGAGGAGGGCTCTGTGCCAGGTGTGCCCAAGCAGAGAGAGCTTGCCCAGCAGCCTGTTATTGGTTACCTTCCCTTGAGCTGTCAGGAGGCTGTTCTAAGTTTATACTGTGACTCTCAGGTTGCAGGCAAATAATGGCAAGACAGAAGATGCTGTCTCCATGCTGATGTCAACTGATTAGTTGGCTTAGATCTGGTTTTGCATCATTGACCAGAAGCTGCAATCTTGCCCCTGGAGTTTGTCCCGTATAAAATGTCTGCAGGCTCATGTTGTCCTTGAAAGCATGGATGTTCTGTGGTGTAGGTGACAGTATTTCTATGGAATGTGACTAGGAAATTTGTTCCCAGAGCTGGGCACTGAGAGTGAGGATATGTACACATGTATCCTTAGCTGATGAGTCAACACTGAGAGTTAGTTTAGTTCCTGTGTCTTGCTGACGAAATAGTGCTAACTGTGGTAACAGTGGTAACTGTTTCTCTGGCTCACAGGGTGTACACCCATTTTCTGAACCGGGCTGAAGCTGGGAGGGGTCAATCCTAGTGCCTGTTAGGAGTGAGGATGACGTTGAGAAGTGTGCACAGCACACATTCCTGGTTCAGCTGGTGGACTTGAGAGCAAGAGCTGTCAATACATATACTGATTTTTGATGGGGATTTTCCTTCCTTAGCAGCCTGTCCTGTGGGCAGTCTGACACATCCGTGGTCTGATGAGATCATGTCCAGAAGAGGGTGGGAAGAGTTCTAGAAGAGAAACACATTCTGCATAGGCAGCATTGGCTTAAAGACAAATGAGGTTTCCTTGATAGTTGTGGGACAATATCCTGGAAAACGGCTGTTGTGCTGATGACAGATACCATGGATCAGTGTTGCTCTGCTTGGGAAGGCTGCCAGCTGAGACTCAAACAGAGAGCTAGAATTATCTGTGCTGTTTTGTCTCCTTCACCTGTAGAGAAGATTATTCCCTTAAATGTAAACTGGTGTGTGTGTGTGTGGAGGGGGTGGAGGTGACCACTTCCCATCTGTGGTTGAAGCCCTTTTTGGGTGAGCAAACTGGCTTTGTTTCAGAAATACCACATCATGTGCAGGCCTGCAATTGGATTAACCCTCTTGGCAGGCTGAGCATGGCAGAGCAGATGCTTCTAGAGCTGCTCTGGCTTGGCTGCAGTGAGATGTTCCTCATCCTGAGCATGGATGTGCTCACTCCCAGAGCTTGGGACATTCTGACCACAGCTCCTGATGGGGCTGTTCGAGGAGGGAGGCAAATCCATGAGCAAACATCCTGCTCCAAGCTCCCTGTGTGCTGATAGTGCCTGCTCTGCCCCTCCCTCGTGCCTGGGAGGGGCTGGATTACCCCGTAATCCCTTCAGAAGAAGGCTGACCTAGTTGAATAGATGCAGCTTCTCCCTGCCTGCCCGGCATGCATCCACACGGGGAGGGAACCGGCCGATCTCATGATTGCAGTGGGGGTTAGTGCTTGGTGTCTGGCTATTGGGTGCTATTTATAACTAGGACAGATTAAAATGCTTTTCTTTTTAGGGCATGCATGGCTTGCTTTGAGTTAACCCTTTGTCTTGCAGGGGCCCCAGGCAGTGTTTTTTGGGAAGGGCAGTTCTTCACCTTGTATCCATGTCTGGATGGGTGGTGCAAGGTGCTGCCCAGGGCACTGTGTCAGTCAGCTACAGGTGCTGTGAGCACCAGGGATCCCTCTGCCTCGTGGGCTGCAGTGTGTCCTGCAATTTAACACCAGGAGAAGTGCCAGCAGCCAGAGGAGGTTACAGTTAATTGGGTAGAGTTTAAATCAAGGAGCAGTGAGGAGTTGGTAATCTCTCTTCTCTCCACTTCACTGGATTGTGTTGATCATGCACAGCCTGAGGTACCTGCACCTGTAACTGGTGTAACAAATTTTGGCTGTTACTGGGACAATGCTGGAGTGCTGATGATGGGGTGGTATGAGCATATGGAAAGAACTCTTTCAAACAAGAACCTGAACTAACTGAAGGCTCTTCTGGCTGCCTGTTCATCAGTGTCCCCCTGGGAAAGGAAAGGCTTTGTTGTTGAGTGCTGTCTGTTAATGTGAAACATCTGTCTTGTGAATCAGAGAAGCTGGAGCCTGCAGGATGCTGGTAAACAGCAACAGGGAGAACAGTGCTCTCTCCCCTTTGGATGCACAGAGTAAAAGTCTTCTGATCCAGCTTAGAGCTTAGGCTTGTTAGAGGCTTATTTCAGTGATGTTTATCTGCAGCTGAAGTAGTAAAGCTGTGTAGTTTCTGCTTGGATTTCTAGGATTTATTCAAAATTATCCTGATTGCCTTTATAAAACAAGCTCCAGCCTACTGCAGCCTCTATCTCCTGTTGGCAATTGCAGATCTGGAATCTTGAAGCTTCTCCCCATAAAGCTGGAACAGAACATGTGGAATGCTGTTGCTTTTATCTTCCATTATGCTTTTAGAAGGATATTTGAGGAGCTTCTTTAATCCTCTGCTGAAAAGAAGTTTGTTAATGCTTTCTTCCTCTGCACTTGCAAGGAAGGGGAAGGAGTTTGAAATACAGCTTCTTGACATCTCTGTCATATGCAAAGCACAAGTCTTATGAGTTTTAGTCAGTTGTTTCAGTACAAATAGTACTCAATCATTAACTTTGTTGCAGATTAAGGGTTTTTGTACTAGTATATAACATTTATGGAAAAGCAAACACCTCTATCTGATTTTTAGAAATGGGACAGTTACACTGAAAGGTCAGAAAGCAAACAAAGTTATCTGAGCTAATTGTGGAGTCTCTGCTTGCTAAAGCGATTCCCAAAGGAATTGACTTGAACAGCTCATTCTGTTTCTGTATTAAAACAAACCCAAACCCCTGGGGATGTTTTTGCTTTGCTAGTAATAGTGTGTACATGCTTGCATCCTTCCTTAGGCTGTTCAGGGATGCTGCAGGATACAGGGAAAGGTATGGCTAGAGGGACGTGCTGCTCTGTCCTTCTGAAACACAAAGATTGTATTCAGCAGCAAGGAAAATAGGTTTCCTAGACTAGTCAGGATGAGCATTAAACTGACTAAGTTTTTCCTTCAGTTGGAAAAATGTTGGGGCTGTTGTTGACTGAAGGTTGTTGCTATGCAAAGGTAACACTGCACTGATGGTCATTCTGCAGCTTTTCTTGAACTGCAGTCAGATAGGACAACTGCCTCTTGTGTTTCTGCCCTACATCCCATTTCTTAAGAAGGATTTATGCCCTGTGTTTCCATGTGTGTTTCTCTCTGCTGGCTCTGCACCTCCCTCCTTCCTGCTAACTAAAGATTCCCACCGCAGGAAACTTGATGTGAATTGGTCTTTAAGAAACTAATGCAAGTTAATAATCTTTCAGTAAGAAAATAGGTGCTGGATTAGCTTGTACAATGCATGTCTTGGTCTTTTCTCCTCAGCATCTTCCAGTTTGTGAAGCCTTGCCTGATGAGCAGATTGTGGGCTTGTCTTGCTTAACAATCTTTTGTGGAATCCTAGAAATATTCCGTAGATTAAAATGTGTATCTGTATATGACAGACTGAAAATCATTCCAGGAGATTTGAGTGTTTCCTGTGAGTCTGAGGTGTCCAGCTGGCTTTGATCCAAGCCCATGTTATTTTTATATAATAATAATGGTATTATTATTTATAGCTATTATTGTAGTACTTTGGGGTTTCTGTCCAGGAGATGGCTAAGATGGCATTTGTTTGTTCTGGTGCTATTCCTGTCTTATTCACAGACTCACCCAATATTTGGAATCTCATTTACAGTGCTTGATTCAAATGCTAATTTGTTACGCCAGAGTTACAGGAATTCTTTTCTAGTTACCATGACTTCCCATGATACCACATAGTGAATGCTTCTTGTACAGCAGAGCTCTGGGTCTTCATCTCTCTTTAGATGGTCTGCAGCTCTCCTGATGACTGAAGGCAGGGGTCACACTTGCTGCTAGAGCTGCCTAGGTACAGCTTGCAGGAGATCAGGTACTCAGTATGAACTCTGATCATGCAAGATTTGTAATAATTTTCCTGTTCAGTGTGCTGGACAGAGCAGATCCTGGGGCAGCAGCTGAATAATAAACTCATAAATAGTGAGAAAAGAGTAAACCTTGAACTCGAGTATTGGTGGGCCTATGAAATAAGAGACATTTGTGTATTTGAAATATCTTGGTGTGGTGACTGCTCTGCTGTGTAGAGTTGGAATTGTAGTAGAAAAATACTGCCCTGCCCTCATTCTGGGCTATGAATGTGTAAGATATGTAAAATAAAATAATACATTTTTATGTATCTTCCTTTCAAGACGGCGATAAAGAAAAACAATCCACGGAAGTACCTGCGCAGCGTCGGCGATGGAGAGACTGTAGAATTTGATGTGGTGGAGGGAGAGAAGGTGAGAGATGATGGAGCCTCAGGGTGTGGTCCAACAGAGATAACATCACTCAGAACCTAAACTGTGTGTCTGTCTGATGTGTTAAGAAAGATTGAAAAGACTGTAATACAGCTTTTCTGGGGAGATCTGTGTTTTAAAGGCTTCATTAAGGCATATTTCCAGATATGTATCAAAACTCTACTAGGAAACTGCATCCCAGTGCTTCCAAAATCTGCAGTTGTTGCTTGATAGAACATTTGAAGCCTACAGCCTGGCTACTGATCATTAACTGAGGCATATGTTGCCCTGAAGAATTTGTTTTGGAGTTTCGTAACTTAGTAACTGTAAGAACTTTCAATTTCCTTATGCTCCTACTTTCTTGAACATTTTTGAGAGTTATTTTTGTCTCAGTCAGTTACTTCTTTCTTCCTCCTCTGAACTCAGCCTATTGGATAGGATTTCAGTATTTTAACTTATGATGATATCCCTTGGTTAAGGGTTAGAGAGTGAAAACCTGTTTTGCACGATGTGGGAGAAAGGAATCACTGCAGCTTGGACGTTTATGCAAAAAAACCTCTTTCCTGTTCCATGTCCTCCTGTAGCTGGTTGTTCTTTTCTCACAGCACCCTGGCTGCCTTTCTTTTGTCCTCCCAGGGTGCAGAAGCAGCTAATGTGACTGGCCCAGACGGAGTGCCTGTGGAAGGCAGTCGCTACGCCGCCGACCGGCGCCGCTACCGGCGCGGTTACTTCGGCCGACGCCGGGGACCCCCACGGAGTGTGAGTGCAACTGCTCGGGATTGCTGCTCCCCACACAGCACCTGCAGGGCTGCTTTGCTGCTCCCCACACACAGCACCTGCAGGGCTGCTTTGCTGCTCCCCACACAGCACCTGCAGGGCTGCTTTGCTGCCCCACACACAGCACCTGCAGGGCTGCTTTGCTGCTGCCCCACACACAGCACCTGCAGGGCTGCTTTGCTGCTGCCCCACACGCAGCACCTGCAGGGCTGCTTTGCTGCTGCCCACACACAGCACCTGCAGGGCTGCTTTGCTGCGCCCCACGCAGCACCTGCAGGGCTGCTTCTCACCTGCCTGCCTGCCTGAGGCACCTCTGGCTGTGCAGCATAGGTCTGAGAAGCTTGCAGGTTATGGTGTACAAGGCATCTTGACTAAACCAGAACAGATTGATACTGCAAAGTGGATAAAACTATCATAAACTAAGTATGGTAATTTTTTTGAGTTCTGAGTCTCTCAAATTATACCTTGACTGCTGTCAAATGCTACCTGTTCCTACTATCTGTCCTAGTTCCTTTGGATATTTAGTTATCCTGATCAGTTTTATACATGAGAGAACATTGTGGGTTTTTTAATTCAGTGTGATCGTGGTGGTTAAAATGGCTGTGCAGAATGGGAAGGATACCTGTGAAATTTAAGGTGACCACTAAGGCCTGTCAGGAGGCTACAGCTTTTGCTTCCTGCTGGATTGGATGCAGAAGATGCACGTCTGTTTCTAGATCTTTTGTGAAATTCCTTTTTTTAAAGGAGAGAATAGTACACTGGGAACTGTAAGTCATGTACCATTTTATAAAACAGACATTACTGATGGCTGGCATTTAAAACACAAACCACAACCAAAAATCAAACCAGAAAAAACACCACCCAAACCAACATGCTGCTTTATCAGTTAACAACTAAAGGGGAAAGATAACCACTGCATCTCAGAAAGATTGAAAAGACTGTAGAAAGAATGTTTGATGTGATATGTGGAAGTTTTTCTATCTTAAAATTTCTTGATGTTTTTGTGGGGGTTCCCTGGGGCTTTATGTGGAATGCAAAGTGGTCTGTGGCAAGTTTCTGTGTGATGCCTTGGTTGGCTTCCCAAATACAGAATTGTCCTGATCAATAGCTGCCTCTCCATACCCCTCACAGTGCATTGTCATGTATTGAAATGCACTAAATAAGCATCAGAGAGAACTGTTTCTAAGAACAGCTTCTTAGCCTGTGAGGAACAGGGGCAGCACTAATGGCTCTTGTTTTGTCCTCAACTTTGCCCTTTGAGAATCTGCTGCTTCTTTTCACCCAATGTGCTGGGCTGTGTGTACTGATACATTGTTTTTGGGCTTGCATTCAGGGTTATGGTTAATATACTGCCTGTCAAATACAAGACTTTTGTTTTCTTTTGGTAACAGGGTGTTGAGGGAGAAATCAAGGATGGGGTCACAGAAGGAGGACAACTTCAGCAAGTGCACAGGAATCCTACCTACCGTCCCCGCTACCGCAGGTCTGTACAGTTCCCCTGCTCAGTCACTGAGGTGCTTTGTGTTCTACACAGCCTTCCAGCTGTGGGAACACAGTGCCAGTGAGAAGCATTTTAATTGCTAGCAGAAATTTGTCTCATGTGCTTGTATGTCTGGAACCATAATGGCCCAAAAGGGCAAAGAATTCTTTGCATCCCGTTACTTCTCACAGCTGAGCAGCGTACTGAAGTGAGCTGCAGGGTCTGTGTCCTCCCAGCTGAACTCTCATACTTTCCTGGACAAGTAATAACCCAAATTCTTGATCTGGGGTCGCTGGTGGTGAAAACTGTGTGAACTGGTGAATGTGGAGTTGCAGCCCAGAAAGGCACCCACATCTGGGCTGCAGCAGAAGCAGCATGGCCAGCAGGCTGAGGGTGGTAACTGCCCAGTGCTTGAACAGGGCTTGTAAAAAAGATGGGGATAAACTTTTTAGCAGGGCCTGTTGTGTTAGCATGAGGGAAAATGGTTTTAAACTAAAAGAGATTTAGAATAAATAGAAAGAAGACATTTTTTACTCTGAGTGTGGTAAAACACTGCAACAGGTTGCCCAAGAGAGGTGGTAGATGCCCCTTACAAGGTCAGGTTGGATGGGGCTGTGAGCAACCTGATCTAGTTGAGAGGGGTTGGAGAAATGACCTTTAAAGGTCCTCAAGGAGCTGGTTTGTCTGCCATTCACTCAGTTGCCCCTCTTCATCTTGTCCTTGTTTATCAAGTAGTTTATGAAGTCAAATTCCAGCACTGAATTTAGACATGAACTATGAAGATGATGTAATCCCCATTTTTTCATGTGCATGTCTGTTCAAAAACAAAAAGTAAGAGGAAAATAACAGTGCAAAAGCAGCAACAAACTGAATTTGATAGGGATAAGAAGATTATTCTTAACTGTAATGACTTTCCTGTTCCATGCACAATGGATCCATCCTTTTGGAATCTGGGTCTAAAACCACAAGCCTTCCACCTCTACTTTGAGCTTTTCTGTTTATGAATATTCATGTTCAATTTGGCTCTTTTATCTAGGGCTGTGGGAAATGGGATACCACTGATGCTTGCTGCTTGTTGGCATCCAAGCTGAATAAATTTAATTCCTGAAAGTCTTCATTAGCTTTGGGCAGTCAGAGATAGCACCACAGCAAGTCCAGTGAGGCATTTGCACGTCGTGTGGTTGAATCACAGGCTGAGTAACTTGTCCATGACTAATGGAAACTTGTGATTTTATGATGCATTTTTCCCATATGAGGAATGATACATCAGTGCAAAATGGTTCTGTTTGAGTTCACAGGTATTGCTTTTTTTCACAGGCACTAAATCCAGTGACACTGGTACTTTTGTTAGGTTCCTTTGGAAAAGCTTATTGGCTTTTGGGAGTAGGTAGCTGTGGATTAGCTAATGGGAACTGGATTTGGCTGTGTTTTGACAGTTTTATAAGCATTGTTTATACTGGGGAAATAAGGTGAAATGCTCTTGTGTACATCAAGAACATGGACTTGATAGCTTAGTGTTAAGGAGGTCCAGCTGACCTGTGAGAGGTGCTTTTCCTGTATGGTTAAGAGGGCCAACATGAGTCAAAGAGCAAAGATCCAGGAATGGTTGCAGGTAGAAGAGGGGAGGATTGCAGGGACAGCACCTTCAGTTGGGAATAGGACTGGGCTGGAATGTAGCCATGCCAAGCTAACTTAGCACAATCAGCCTGTGTGGCCACAACTGGCTTGTTTCTTCTAGCCAGCAATTCAGAGGGGCTAACTGCATCCTCATTGCAGGATAGACAGCAGAATATGGTGATGGAGCTTCAGCAGTGAAGAGAATCCCACCTTCCTTGTCTTTCCTTTCCAACCACATGCCAGCCAAACCCTGAAGGGATTGTTTGCCAGCACTCAAAACTGTTGAGGATCATACACGGTTACGGAAGGTTTCGCTAGGCTAAAATCACTGCAGTTTAACCTTTTTTTGAGCTTCTTCCATACTTTAACACCTCTTTCTGCCCCTGTCAGAGGTCCCCCTCGCCCACGGCCCGCCCCGGTGACTGGAGAGGCTGAGAACAAGGAGAACCATCACGAGGCCAGTGCCATGGGCCAGCAGCCGCTGCGCCGCGGCTACCGGCGCCCCTACAACTACCGGCGCCGGCCGCGCCCCGCCAGCGCCCCGGCACAGGAGGGCAAAGAGGTACAGACACCACACTGCTCACTGCCTGCTCTCTGCCAGCAAAGCCTGGGGGACCTGGGATGCTTCCTCATCGTGGCCTTGCTGTGCCTGAAGGGAAAGATGGGGCGAGGCTCTGTTGCAAGGGTATGGAGTGACAGGACAAGGGGAGTGAGTTAAAATGGAAAGAGAGGTGGTTTAGGTTGGATTTGAGGAAAAAAATTGTTCCCTGTGAGGGTGGTGAGGTCCTGGCACAGGGTGCTCAGGGAAGCTGTGGGTGCTCCATCCTTGCAAGTGTCCAAGGTCAGGTAGGATGGGGCTCTGAGCCAGCTGGGATACTGGAAGGTGTCCCTGCCCATGGCAGGGGGTTGGAATGAGGTGATCTTCAAGGTCCTTTCCAAGCTAAACTATTTTATGATTCTGTATGGCAGAGACTGAGGTTTTAAGGGGGTGAATGCTCAAGACCTTCTGCCCTGTGTGAGTTTTTAATGTGTATTCGTGCACTGGATAAGTCTGACCAAATGTGATATGCTGATTTCCTTGCCTGTTTCTTCTGGCCTTGGAGAATAAGCACCTGATCTTAAAAGTAACCAGCAGTGGGTTAGGGATTGCTTCTGGGTAGTTCTTAATTGGGATCAGACTGTAACAACTATTTTTGGAGTGGAAACAGTTGTGTTTTCCCACTTCCTCAAACCTTAACTGTATGTGGCATAAGAGAGATGGATTTGAAAGCTCTAGATCCATGTCCTCAACTGTTTGAACCAGATAATTTCAGGAGACTTCTTGCAGACACAGCTTCTGTTTTATTGAGGAAAGATTTTCTCAATTCAGTGTTTACTTCAGGTGTTCCTTGACACAATCTGCTGGGTGATACTCAATTACAGGAAATAGAATGGAACTAGAATTGAATATTTTCTGGAGGTCCATTTTTCTTGATTGCTTTAAAACCTGGGTTATGCTGGCTGTACCACTGACTAGAGGAAGGGTGTGGAGGTCAGCCTTTGCCTATAATAAGAGTTTGTTGTGTCTCAGACAAAGGCAACTGAAACACCTGCTGAAACTCCTGCTCCAGTGCCAGAGCAGAGTGGTGCTGAGTAATGTCCGGCTCCCCAGGCACCGCCACCATCGCTCAGGTAAGGAATATTGGACAGTTCTGGTTTCCAGTGGAAGTAGCTTGTGTGTGCTTCCAGGATTCTGGCCACATCCCCTTAGCTATGGCTTGATAGCTGTGATAATTTCTGAGAGTGATGTGTAGGCAAACGAAGATGCTGCTTTTCTCTTCTTTCTGCCCTCTGCCTCTGTGTCCGTATTTGTCACACAGTAAGTTTAGCTTTATCATTGATTTCCTTTTTTCCAGGAAGCTCTCTGGTCTGTATAATAACAGCATCTGCTGATGAGTTACTTTACTTTAGGAAGATCCTGATTATGGACAGGATAAGCCAGTTGTGCTTATTCTCCCTGTTATAACTTTTCATTTGACATCTTGTCTATTTATTGAGAAAGTGAAACTTAAACTGCGTTTTTGTTTTTAAATTTGACTCTTCAACAGGTGTCCTAAAATACAACTCAAAAGTAACACCAAAGAAACACACAAGCAATAAATTGTCAACAGTGATGACGAAAGCAAAGATTTGAAATACCAAAATGTAAAAGAAAATTTACCAGCAGCTGAGATCCAGGGAACGCCTACAAGATAGATGCATGAAGAGAGAAAAGAGAGCGAGATTCAGAAAGAACAAACCTCCCTAGTTTCAACAGCAACTGTGGGGCTTTTTGTTTTTTGGGTTTTTTTTTCCCTAGAATTTCACTGTTTTGCTAGTAATGAATTTTTTCAATTTTTCTTTTGGTATCAAACTGAAAAGGGAAAAAAAAAAAACCAACCAAAGAACTAAAATTGAAATGAAATGCTTTTTTTATTGGATGCTGGTGCTAAACCTCCCAAGTGTGAGTTTTTTTTTTTTTCTGTGCCAGTCCTGTTCACTGCAGGACGTGGGGAGGACAAACTTCCGCTTTCCTCGTTAAGATCTATTTGAAACTGTGCAGCATGGGTGACGTTCCTCACAAATAAAAGTGATTTCAACTTCCAAAAAAATGGCGTTTAGTGTGTGTTTTTTCATGTTTGCTTTTTAAAGAATTCATTGTTTTAATCTTGTTGCTTCAGCATGTATATGTGAAAGAGAGCTGCCTCTGGTGTGCCTTGCTGGATGGTGAGTGTGGATATACTTCAGTACAAAACTTCTGCAAAGAAATCACAAAACAGCTGTAACTTACACTGTCCCCTCTGTTCTTCTGGCTCTAATGATGTTTCATGGCTGGATTTTCCTGTTACTGTCTTGTGGCAGGAGTTTTGGGGGATGTGGAGTGAGTTCCTGGAATGTTCCTTTCCTTTCCTCATCTGTTTTGCTGTGCTTTTGTGTTCTGTAAACAGCAGAATCCAAGTTTTGAGACTCCTCTGCTCAAGAAGATCACTGGTGTTGTAACAGCCACTTTATCCAAGCTTCTGTTGTGAATAACATTTGACTGGCTTCTCCACTCTTATTTCAAACCTGTAAAGTCTCTGTACCTGTGCAGAGTATTGAGCTGTCTGGTAACATCAGTGGTTTTCTAATGTTCCTCCCTAAAACTTGGCTCCCTTCCAGGTGTTATCAGTCTGCTTCCAGCTGTTGAATATCAGTGCCAATCTTGTGTCCTTCATTGTCCAGTCCAGCGTTTCTCACATTCCTGTCTCACACTTGCTGCTACCCAAACCTTAGATAAGTACTTTTGTTTCTCAAACAAATACTCCTGTTACTCTTCAGGAAATAAGCAGAGAGTGCAGGGCATAACTGTATTTGAAAGCCCTTTGCTTCCAGCTTCTGGGAAGGTGAGGAAGGGGCCTTGCACCATTACCTTTGTCTCGGGGAGAGGGAGGGTAGGAAAAGGCTTGGTGGTGCTGAGTTGCACTGCCTGCAGCTGACTGAACTGCAAAGAAGTTCCTAGAACTTCTAACGAGTTGTGAAGTGAAAGCCATAGGCTTGGTTGAGGAAGAAACCTTGTTTGGCTCTAAGTTTTGACTTTTAAGTGGTGACTTGAGTAGGACCACAGAGGTCCTTAGAATTAATCGATTAAACAGTGCCACTTTCATGCTGGTAATCCCTATGTGATACAGTTCTTGTTCAGAAAAAAAGAATGTGATTTTAGTAGGATGTGTAAATAGAAGTGTTACAGATTCAGTTTCAGGAAAAACTGCTGCAAGAATCTGGACTGAAAAAAGAGGTATCACCCTCCTGAGTTGCCAACACGTGCAGTGCATAGCTCAGATCAGTAAATTTTGCTGTGACGTGGGTGGTGAAAGCATTGCAGTGTCACACAGCACACAACTGCTGCCACTTTCCATCACAGAGAATGGGAAGATGTCAGCGTTCTGTTTTGCTGGTGCAGTTATGTGAGCACTAGATGGGGCTGTNACACTTTCCATCACAGAGAATGGGTGCTGGGGTGTTGGGAGATGTCAGCGATCCATTTTGCTGGTGCAGGTATGTGAGCACTAGATGGGGCTGTAACTCCATGTAATTTTTTCTGGAAAATCATGGACACACCCTGTGACAGGAAATAAAGGTGTTGCAGTGTGTGCTATCTGGGCTCTCCTGCAGGCTCTAGGTGGGGGTGAAATAGGGTAGATGGTGAGTAATAACCCAATAAATGCAGAAATTGAACCTAAAATGAAAAAAACCCAGCAAAGTAAAAGTATAAATATCGTGCTGTATAGTTTTTCTATGAATAAGCACTGCTGCTGTTCCTAACTTTCCTCCTGTAATCATCACATAACTGAGAAGAAAATTTTGGGGATAAGTAAAGACCTACCCCCTGGAAAGTCAAGTGTAGAGTTCAAAGTTTGTTCTTCGCCATTTTTGCCTCTAGAAATACTTGGTGCCATTAAAAAAAAAACAAAATTAAATTGCTTACATATTTTTTACTTCAGCAGATAAACATTCTCTCTGAATTAAGCTCAACCAATCTCAAAGAAATACATGGCCTAAAAATTGGCAAACTTTCAGAGATCATTTCTATGGGATTTAAATCATTAAATACCTCTTCAGAGGAGATGGAGATGCTCTCACTTGCTACATGGTGCTTATTTTCTAGTTAAAAGAGACTGATTTTAATGAAAGGGAAGATCCTTAAACCTTGTTGCACTGACTTCCATCTCTGATAAATTACTCATTCATGTATAACCACAAGCCACGAGGTGCTGCTCTCAACCCCCATCCTTAGTAAAAAAGTAATTTTTTTTGTCCTTTTCTACTATTGCACAGTAAGAACATATGGAGAGAAGCATGTTTTATAATGTGGTTAGTTTGGTCTCTGCAGGAATGCTACCACACACACTGCAGTCTATAATGGTAAAAAATGTTTTATTTTAGTAAGAGTCATGCCACCTTCAGAGGTTTTGGGAAGAACAATCTTCCTGGAGAAACTGATTCAAAGAAATGGTTAAAAATCAAATGGAAGAAAATGAGACAACTATAGATGATCTATCTGAATAATAAAACTATGTAGTTGAACACCTAGATGATAATCCTAAATAAAACCAGCTCAATCTTAGAATTTCACCTGTTTTCTATTTGGGAAAATAATCAATTCTTCAGTTTTGTTTGAAAGGCTTGGGCTGGTGCAATGCCACTGTGCTGGTCCTCTCCAGCACCCCTGCTCTCCATCCCCCCAGTTTGTTCAGGTCTCAAAGAATTTCAGTTCTATTGACCACGGAGTGAGTGTGATCTTCCAGGGAAAAGGACAGAGGGTGTGTAAATTGTGTGTGCAAACACTGCAGGGATTACTGATGGGCATCATGCAAATACACACACTGCTGCCTTTCACCCTCAGCAACACAAAGCTGGATGTGTAAGCTCATTCAAATACTTCCTCAGATATTCATAAATAAGTAGTTCTTAGCAAGAGCAAAGCCAATCCATTTCCCCCAGTGCCTGTGAAAGCTCCACAGCTGGAAGATAAAAATGCCTAAGTGATTTTCCAAGGGCTGTCATTCTGCCAGCATGACCGAGTTCAGTTTATTCCTGTTTCTGCCCTTCAGCTCTAGGTTCCATTAGCACCTCTTGCCATTTCTTGTCCATCTGCTCTTTGCACAGGAGGAAGGCATCTTGCAGGTGCTGCAGGGCGCTGGGCAGCTCTGGGTTGGTCCTGATGGCCACACAGTCAAAGGCCACCCAGGCTGCACGCACTGCAAACACAGCAGGAATTGCTAAACCACAAATTCTGGCCACGAAAAAGCAATGGCTGATTCAATAAATAAATTCAGTAAATAAATTCAGTGAGTAAAGGGAGCTGTTATCAGTTCAGATCTCAGCAAAGGCTGGAAAATAGAGTGGAAACTGCCTGCAGTAATACTCAAGATTAACCAGACTGTTCAGGGTTACTTCTTTATCAATGTCTCAAAATACTTCATAATGAAAGTACACTGATGTAAATTAGGAAGGGGGGATGGACACTTCACCTGAAAATGGCAACAAAATAGGTAATCAAATAGAAAGGGTCAAGAAACTGTTTTAAAATATGAATATTATATAAGGAATCCTCTCTCCAGACCAGTTACATCTTGTATTAGGTGAGAAAGAATAAGATCAAGGAGGCTGCAAGATAGAGATTAAGTATTTTAAGGACAACTTAAGTAATGAAATTGATCTTGAAATAATGAGTAGCTTAAATAATGAAATTGATTTTGAAATAATGAGTATCTGGTAAAGCTGAGCAAATAGTTTTAGTACTTATATCATACTTCCCCTTTTATTTTACCAAGAATTCACTATAGTGCAGGCCTAAGAGCTGGTATGTATCCATTTTTCAGGTCTCATTTTATATACTATATTTTAATAAGTGTACATTAAACACATTATTAGTATTTCTGTTTATAACCAACACTCTGAACTAAGCATCTATCACCTATTGATTTTTAACTCTGAGCCATCTGAACCATCTAAATTATTTGCATGCTTTTTCACAATTTAGAACGAGGGCATTAGTTGATGGTGATTGTTTTCACTTACATCTCTATCACACAGAAGTTTACAGAATAAATATGAAAAATAAATCTTCCGTGTCTTTAGTACAAAAATCTGTATCATTCTAATAAAGACCTGTACCTGTCAGTTTTTCCATTTTCTCCAGAAGTTCCTCCATGTCTGTTTTCAGGTTCTCCACCTTTCCCCTGTTATCACAGTTTCCTTCCTCAGACTCTGATTCAGCCATCTATAAGGAAACCAGGATTTTCCTACTTTATTTTACTCTAAATTGAGTTGATTTTCACAGATAAGACAAAGTAACATTGCAATAAAAAATAAAATAAAAAAGGCATATCTATTTTAGATTTACATGTGAATTCAGCAAGAACCTGACCTTAAGGTTACTGGTCATCACCTGTATGCTGCGTATTATTTGCAATGCATTTTAAAATTCATTTAAGTAGAAAGAAGTAGCTTTCTTTAGCTGTGCTTGTGCCAAATAAAAATTTTTGGTATCAATAACAACAGACCATTGTGTCAAAACCTTCACTAGCAAACTTCATTACCCTGTTACAGTTGTCTTGCAGCTTCTCTCCCAAATACTCTGACCCGGGGCAACTCCTAATTTTCAAAGTTAATTGTAAAACCCGCATTTGTAACCAGTATTTATTTCACAATTGCAGGTTCCAGCCAGGTTAAGTACAAACACTAAGTTCTCTCACCACAGAAGCAGATAAGTGATTATGATTCTCTAAGCTCTGCTTAATTGTAAGGAGTGAAATTCTAGGATGGAAAAATGCTTGGGGCAAAACCAGAGGTTTAGAACCTCAGCGTTCACTGAAAATGCGACACAAAGCATTGCCTTTAATTTTCATTTCTGAAAACCACCAATGGATGGGACGGGACTGTGAAGGAAGAGACAGAAGAGCTTCAGCGTAGTGACTTTATACATCACACAGCGCAGTTTTTCTGCTATGGTTTCTCAGGCTCAGTGCGTGTCTGCGTTCCGGGTTTTATTGTGCGGCAGGAACGCCACGGGTGATTTGTAATGACCGCAAAGCGTTTGAAACCGGTGCCAAACCTCAGACGCTGCGTGTTCCGGGTGCCTCTTCATACACGGAGATAAAACCGAGGTTATCCGGGCAGCCCCCTCACTCCGGAGCCCTCAGACAGCCGCAGCCCCGGAGCTGTCCCACACCCCGGGCACCTTTCGGCCGCCGCCAGGGCCGGGTCCCCCGGGGCGCCGGTGCCAGTGCCAGTGTCAGTGCCACTGTCACCGCCACTGGCACTGTCACCGCCACCGCCAGGGCCAGTTTGGGGCCACCGCCACCGTCACCGCCACCGTCACCGCCAAGGTCACCGCCGCCGCCCCTGGCCGCCCTCACGGGCAGAGCGGGCGGTAACGGCACACCAAACCCGAGCCCGCCCGCTCCCGCCCGCTCTTGCCCGGGCTCGCGAGCTCGGTTGATTTCGTGTTTCACGAAAAANCGCCACCGCCAGGGCCAGTTTGGGGCCACCGCCACCGTCACCGCCACCGTCACCGCCACGGTCACCGCCGCCGCCCCTGGCCGCCCTCACGGGCAGAGCGGGCGGTAACGGCACACCAAACCCGAGCCCGCCCGCTCCCGCCCGCTCTTGCCCGGGCTCGCGAGCTCGGTTGATTTCGTGTTTCACGAAAAACCAGCGCTCGGCAGAGTCCGGCGGCCCGGGCAGCGGCGCGCTTGGCGCTCCGAGAGGCCCGCACCGGGCTGTGGCCGTGTCCCGGCTCCGTGTCCCGGTCCCCTGTCCCGGCTNGACCGGCCTCCTCTGCCAGCCCTGCCCCTCCAGCAGCACGGACCGGCCTCCGCTCTGCCAGCCCTGCCCCTTCAGCAGCACGGACCGTTCTCCTCTGCCAGCCCTGCCCACGGCCCCCGGGCACGGCCGCCCTCCGGAACCGAAGCTGTGGCGAGCGCGGCCGCAGCAGATGGCCCGTGGTGGTTTCAGGAACGTTCCTGAAAGTAACGCAGAAGGTACATGTTAACCCCTGAGTTTGAAAGCTGGGTAGTGCTTCTGCTGCTTTTCTCAGGATGGAGGGAGACGGCAGAGCAGGGCCGGCAGTGAAGCACAACGAGCAGCAGGGGCTCAGCTGAAGAGAATAGGTTGATATTGGATATAAGGAGAAAATAGTTGCCGATGAGCGTTAAACGGGCAATGTTTTCTTTGTGGATGCACGTAACAATACAAGACACAGCAGGAAAAGTCTGTTTTTCACGGGACAATAAATGACTTCTGTCACTTCCCTAAAGAGGGGGAAAGACTTGGTGATGAATGAGGAAGATGGTATAGGCTGAAGCCTGAACTCTGAACCATTAAAATATCTTATCCAACCAGTCAGACTGGGAACACAACAGAGAGACTGGTAGGGGAAATGAAAAGCAGCAGCTATTGCTGCTTTTGCATGTGCTTACCCTGAATATTTAACCCTTTGCCTTTCACAGTAGAGAGGTTAGAAACTCAAGGAAGGAGGCAGATTTTCAGTTGTCATAGTTTTAAACAGGAATCCGATTAGGTTTTCCTCCAGGTGCCCTTGAGGAAGGTGCCTGTGGAATTTTCCCCACAGCAACATAATTATATGCAGCACCAAAACATTAACAGGAGTAGGTGAGTTTGGCTCAAACAGTTGGCAGAGATCACATCGTCTGCTGCATCTTCCCCAAGCCACCTGCATCAAGTTGCTGACTCTGAAAGAAAGTTTGTCTCTCGACAAGAAGCAGGTCTGGTGTTGTTTATTCTTGAAAAGCAACTGCCTCTCACTCCTTAAAGTAGGTNCCGCCTGCCCCTCACTGCCAGCCGGCTCTGCGCGGCATCACCGACCGAGCCGTGTGAGAGGTTTGGGCGGTTTCTAGCTGTGCTATAGCTGATAAAGAGGGTGGTTATGCGAATAAAACTGCCACTCTGCTGCCTTGCAGTGCGCTTAATCATAAGGAAAAATCACAGAAGGATGGAGGACGTTACAGAGGACAGGGCGGGCCTCCCCGGCTCCGGGGATGGGCCTGGTGCGGCCGCGTCCCTCCTTCCCTCCCTCCCCCGCCCGGCGCAGGGGACCTGAGGCGGTCACAGCCCTGCCCTGCCCACGGCCCCGGCTGCAGCACGGATCGGTCNTAAGGAGAAAATAGTTGCCGATGAGCGTTAAACGGGCAATGTTTTCTTTGTGGATGCACGTTACAATACAAGACACAGCGGGAAAAGTCTGTTTTTCACGGGACAATAAATAACTTCTGTCACTTCCCTAAAGAGGGGGAAAGACTTGGTGATGAATGAGGAAGATGGTATAGGCTGAAGCCTGAACTCTGAACCATTAAAATATCTTATCCAACCAGTCAGACTGGGAACACAACAGAGAGACTGGTAGGGGAAATGAAAAGCAGCAGCTATTGCTGCTTTTGCATGTGCTTACCCTGAATATTTAACCCTTTGCCTTTCACAGTAGAGAGGTTAGAAACTGAAGGAAGGAGGCAGATTTTCAATTGTCATAGTTTTAAACAGGAATCCGATTAGGTTTTCCTCCAGGTGCCCTTGAGGAAGGTGCCTGTGGAATTTTCCCCACAGCAACATAATTATATGCAGCACCAAAACATTAACAGGAGTAGGTGAGTTTGGCTCAAACAGTTGGCAGAGATCACATCGTCTGCTGCATCTTCCCCAAGCCACCTGCATCAAGTTGCTGCTCTGAAAGAAAGTTTGTCTCTAGACAAGAAGCAGGTCTGGTGTTGTTTACTCTTGAAAAGCAACTGCCTCTCACTCCTTAAAGTAGGTAAGCAAATAATCTTGTGTAGGTTCATATAACCAGGACTCAGGAGTCTGTAACTCTTTAACACAAGATTTGTCAGTGATAGGGGAGGGCAGGCCAACAGCTGGGGCTTGCATACAGGGGTTGGTTGGAAAGAAAGCCCCCAGAACTAAAATGCTGGGGTGCAAGGAAGATTTTACCCCACGGTGTCTGAGGACACCAGCAGAGCACAATGGAGACAGCAGCAAGGGCAGCATGGCTGGAAAAGATCCCAGGGAAGTTCAGGAATATTGTCTGGTGTGGCTGGGGAACTCAGGATGGTGTGAGAAAAGGCAGGGGAAAGCCAAACTTTCCAAAATGCTGGCAAGAATGCATGAACAACCTGAGCAGGAGGGACACCAAGGGGTAAGGCAGGATGTGAAAAAAACCCCTGCGTTCCTGCTGTCTGCTGTACCATGTTTTGATATTACTGATCTTTTATCTCTTTATTCATTTGCACACTGTGGACCCAATAAACACTTTTTCAGCCTGTGGCGTCCTGGGGATTTTGTACAGATTTTCTGTTCCAAAAGCCCATTCTTCCTGAACATGAACCTGTAACCAGAAGTGTGTGAACTGTGTTTATTACATAACCTGTCCCTGCAGGTGCCTGCCCCAGGGCTCTGCAGTCAGTGAGTGCCTGCTGTGTGTGTGGAAGCCAGGCAGACCCGTTCTGCAGGTGTGTGCCTTCCTGTCAGCTGGGACTTGGACATCCCTGGGGAGACAACTGAGAGGCAAAGAGCTGAAACTGGGCGGGACTGGAGCAGAAAAATCAGTGAGGAGGAACTTAGTCATAAGAATTGCAACCACACCAAGGTAATCAGTATTGGGAGTGGCCTCACAAACTGGGAGCCGGCAGCAGGAGAGCTCCAGGAAAAGGCAACCGCAGGGCAAGGGAAGTGGTGTCATTGAGGTAAGTGGGGGAAAGCACTTCTAGAAGATCACTCCATGAATATTTATGTTTTAAAAGGCTTTTGTTAACATAAATGTGAGCTGAGTTAGAAGGTGGCTTTTATACATCTGTGTATGGATGTGTAGATCATGTACAGATGTGCCTGTGCTTGCTGCTGGTAGTGAAGCTTCTCACAGTCATTTCTGTGACCATAATGGTGTTGGGGTTTGAGGGGAAAATAAATGGGGGATATCATCTACATGTTGGCTGATTTGAATGAAATAGCTCACAGGCATTTTTTAAAGAGGAAGAAATTAACAAAGTAATTAAGTTTCTTATAAAATTAGTCTCAGTTCACTGAAACAGGGTGATGCTATGCATGTGGGTATAAATATGTCCAGTCTTGAGTTAAGTAATACATGCCTAGGGCTGAATTCAGAACTAATTACCCTTTTACTACCATCACTGTTGATTGTAAGGCAGTGAACTCTAACCCAAAGTGGTGCAGATATCTAGATTTTTTTCTATGTTTACCTGTGTGTGCATGAGCTGCTGATTAAATTAAAACAAAAATCTGTGTTTAATCCACCAAGAAACACCCAGAACTTGGGAAACTGAAGTTGTCTGCACAGCTTCAGGTGGCTGTTAATTTATGAAAGCAGATTTATGTTGGATTTCTTAAGCCAGTGTGATTTCATGCAGTATTTTTATCACACAGTAGGTTTTTCACAAGAGCTATATGTATGTGTGGTCCTTTGAAACAAAAATCATTCTTCTCATGTTCTGTCACAATTTTTGCTGTCAGAGTTTTTCAGAATTTCTGTATTTGTGCTGGGGTTTGGTACAGGCAGCTACCAGCAAAATCAGAGCTCAGTCAACAGGGAGACATTTTCAAAAGTAGGATATGATTTTGATTTCATAAAAGGAAGCCTTAGGTAAGAATGTGCTGTTGAAAGTTTGGCCTCTAGCCTTTTAATAGCCTGCTCATTAAGGGCTTCAGCTTCATGTATTCCTCGGGGGTTTTTTATCATTTTAACTTATTCTGCAGGTTACCTGTGAGGAATTCCTTTTAGTGGCCTTAAATCAAGATGTATGTTGATTTTTCAGAAGCTGCAGTAGGCCATGTCTGCATTAGAAAAAATATTTTTGTCTTAATGTCTATTCAGCTTCTGTCCTATTTCATACTGCTGTACTTAGGTTTCCTTATGCAGCACAAATAAATTTTTGTAGGTGATCTGAGTTTAAGCAAAACCTAGGACTGTAAAAACTTGGATATCTCCACTGAAATGGTGCTAGTTAGAACTAACATTTTTAGCATAAAAGCACAGCAGCACTGAGTCCTCCTGACTCATTTCTCAGTGCAGTAGGGACTTTTTTCTGCTCTATTGAAAAGGAGCCAAGTTTGCCCTGAGTAAGCACCTGCTCAAACAGCAGCATGGGCCTCTTTATTTGCTGTTTTCTCCATGCTCTAGCTCCTCACAAGTGGTCAGCCTCATTTTCTTCCACTCCTTTCATATGCTTCTGTAGCAGCTAGCCTAGGTTTGATATTCAAGTATTGCTTCTAATTTTGGACCAAGAGCAAATCTTGTGTCTTTGTGTGTGATTTTTTTGAAAGACTTTGTTTTTTTACAGGGTGTTACAGCTACCAGCTGTTTTAAAAGTGAGTTATATTACTAAATCTTTCTAGCTGAGCCAGTGTTACAGCCAGTACAGCAAGCCACAGGATATTATTTGTTCCCAAGGACAGGAGTGACTGTGGTGTAGCTGGTCAGAATTTCCCATTCTGCACAGGTGAAGATGCTGCTTGGTGACCCACAGGTGCCTTGCAGTGAGAGATGAGATGACTCCATGGGCCAGGGAAATCTTACAAAGATACCAAGGTGTGCCAGGCTGTTGGGAATAGTCACTAAAGGCCTTCTGCAGGCAGCAGAGACAGAATAACAAATGCATGCCTGAAACCTGTCAGGCTCGTTTTTTATTTGTTTTGGATGCTGCTCTTAGCAAACAGTGGAAAAGGAAAAAAAAATCTCTTTTTCACACTGTTTGCTTTCCAATGGTGCTTTATTCCTCCCTCTTCTCTCACATGCAATGCCCACACCTGTTTTGCTGCTGTTTTGGTTCCTGCAGTTCCATGGTAGCTCCTCCTTCCCTCTCCTTCTGCACAGCCAGCACAGGGCACTTGTCAAAGCCTTGACTGTTGACCATGTTCAAAGGTCAGATAAAAGAGGTGGGAAATCATAAAAGCAGGGAAAAAAAAGGAAAAAGAAAAAAAAAAGCTGGAGAGCAAGGTTCTGCCACTGCAAGAAATGAAGGAGAGGACATCATGTGTAAGGATTTATTTTGTCTTTTATCAGTCAGGCAGTGTGCTGGACTGAAGTTACTGAATTACTCAGCTGTTCTTTATGTGCCTGGAGTCATATTACAGCTGGTCCTCACAATTAGTGCATGAAAACCAAGTGTAAGAATGTTTTTATAATAAAGTGATGTGCAGGATAACGTGGGACAGGATGTCTGGAGAAATAGCTGCATTAAGTCCATATCAGCTCACAGCACATTTTAAAGAGGAATCCAAATGAATCTTAGCCTTTATTTTTGTTGTATTTAATTAATCAGCTGTTTCTTTAGACCTTTAGCAAATCATTACACAAGGATTTACATGTTTGCACTGAGGATGGGAACTGCTGGTCGCTCACAAATTAGACATTTTCAGTGGCAAAACTTTATATTTGCTGTGAATATGGACAACTTACTCTGCTGAACATGGCAGGAGCAAGCAGCAGGCAGCTTCTGTGTGGGCAGTGTTCAAGCTGTCTGTTCCCATTTATTCCATGGGCATGGAAGTCCTGATATTTCTGTTTCTTTTCAGCCTTCACCACAGGGTTCATCACTCAGCCTTCTCAAGTCTTAGTCCTGGCACTTTAAATAGCATAATTTGAGCCTAATGAGAGCTTCAGGGCCATGAAATGTGAGAGAGGATTGATTATTTTAGGGCAGATCATTTTCCTGGTTCAGTTTATCACACGAACATGTCAATGCCTCTGCTCTTGCTAAAGGGACAGTACCCATGTGAGAATGAATGGCAGGGGACTGGAAAAACCATGGAAAAGCTTCTGCTGGCACACAGAGCCTGTGGATGTGTGCTGGCACAGGGAGTGGTTTCACAGTGCAGCTCTGGATGAATTGGCCATTCACCCCTGACTAACACCAACCCTAAGACAGCAGGAAATCACCATGGCAAAAGAGCAGTGGATTTTTCCTGCTAGATTAGTGGTTTGAATCAGTTCACCATGTGATCCATTGCAAAACAAGCAGTGAGAAGAGAGCAGAGAGAGGAGATAATCCCTTATTTTGGCATTGGTGAGCACTTAATTCAGCTCAGCTGCATTTGCATCCAGCATTAGGGCTTCCTGGACTTTACTAAACCTGGACTCTTGGTACTTGCTCCCACAGCTGCCACCTTCTAGCTGCTTATTCCTGTCCCTCTTAAATTCTTGCAATGTTTATGAGAAGCAGTGACTGGACAAGGTGCATGCTTGTACAGGCTCTGGATTTTCAGCTACAAATGCCAAAGAGTTGCAGATGTTGTGCCTCAGAACACCTGCAGACCTGGCAGTGCTCACAAGTTGGTACCAGAGAGTCCTAAGGACAACTCTTTTTCTCTCCTTGTCTTTGTTCAGCAGCAACAGTGGGAGTTGTGGCAAGCACTGTAGTCCAGAAAGACATTTTCTATGCATGCTGCTGATGTGTTCACTTGTAATGGACCAGAAGATAAAATGCTGAGCCTTTCTGGCATCTAAAAAAAATGTGTTAGCTTGAAGTGTTTTAGCTGTTCTTTAAATCTAATTAAGTTCATATCTATGGATTTTTGTACATGTGCTGGTCTTTGGGCCTGGGGGTCCTCATTTGCTTGTGAAGCACTGTAAAACCAGTTCTTAATCCTAAATTCTCTCTGGCCATGCAGTGCATCACCCACAGGATGTGATAGTGGATGTCCAGTGTCATTCTCCAAGCCTTCAAATCCCAATTCTGCTTCCTGCAACAACTGATTGTAAGGGGCAGAAAGCTCCATATTCACTTCACTTGTTGCTTCATCATCATCCTTTCTCCTGATAAATTTTTGTTGTTATTCTTTCTGTCTGTGCAGGAGGTGGAGGTTGGGGAGCTGCTTGCTTGTAAGTGAGCATGGCAGAGGATGTGAGAAGGTTTTCAAGGATGCTGCTGGAGTGCAATAGCAATGACAAGCTCTGTGGTAAGATTCACACATTCCTTTCATGAGCTTTCACGTGCTGGGCAGGCAGGGCAGCCTCACTAAAAAGTGTCCCAAGCCATTTCTCCTCCTCCACCTGCATCCCAGCCCACACAGAAGGATTTGATGGGGCTTTCCCTGCATTGTGTTTCAGGGAAGAAATGTTTATGGGGATGCAGCCTCTGTGGGAGGCTTAATCTCACATAATTTCAGCCATTTTAGAGAATTTCTGCTTCAAATGAGGTGTACAGCAGTCATTAAAGACTCTCTGCAGCTTCCCAGTTTTGTGAGATTTTGATTTCATGACTTTCTGCCATCTTTGGAAACTGAAAAAATGATCCTCACCACCTCCAAATCTGAAGACTTGAGGAAGATAGTTACCTTCGTGAACCTTGCTAATTGCAGTGTCTTCCAGTCAAATTCCAAAGGTGACCACACCCTTTTTCATTTCAAATGCTCTGTGTGATTTGACTGGAAGGAGCTGGAGCTGTAATTGCACGTGTATTTGTGCTGACATAGCAATATCCAGCCCTTCCCATTTCCCTGCTGTCCTGCTGCCAGTGCAGTTTCTGTTTCACTGGTGGATGGTACTTCCATTATTTAGATTAAAGCATCTAAATGTGTGACCTTAGGTGTGGCAGTCAGGGATTTCATGCACTTCAGGTACCAGCACCTCTAAAAAATAGGGTGGCAGCACTAACAGTGCTCAGCTATTCCAGAGGATGGAACACACCCTTTTGGGGTTGAAAGTTACTGAAGTGGATTGTTGCTGCATGGTTGTACAGAACCAATGTGCTGCTTTTTCCTTGGTGTTGCATTTTCTTTCTCTGCTGGCAGTTGTGCGTGAGCATCAAACAGAGGTGATCGTTGTCCCAACCCTCCTGGTGGGACTTTTTGTCATTGTGCTCACTGTGATCCTTTGGCTCCACTGCCGTGGCCTGAGAGCAAAGCAGAAGCAATCAGCAGCAGCTGGAACCCAAGGTAACAAAAATGCTTTTCAACCAGAGGAAAGTGGATTGGTGTCAGTGGCCAGAAGCCAATTCCATTTCCCCATCAGTTGAGCTGTGAGGCAAAACCCTTAATGAGGATCCTGAGTGGGGTTCAGCAATCCAGTGCACATCAGAAAAATTGGGAGCCCTGAGTGACTCCCCTTTGCAGCAGCAGTAGTGGAAGCTGTGGTGTAGATGGATCTGGGAACACCCAAAGCAATGGAGGCTTTTTAATGTGCTGTGGTAACATCACAGGAGCTGCAAAGTGAATTTATGTAACAACCTCCTAGAGGCTGCTGCAAGGAGGGTTTTACTGGGGTAGTTCTGAATGACAGTAATTTTGATGTAAATCACACCTAGTGAATCCATTTCCCATCCTGCCAGTTAAGAAATTTAATTTCAAGCTGCTGTCTCCCTCTTCCTATGGAGACAACATGGAGTAGAACAGGGATTGGTGAGGGGGTAGGGAAAGGTTTGTTGGTACACGTGGCTGTGTGGAAATGAAAGGTCTGAACTCATTTTGGGTATGAAGAGGGAAAAAGCCTTTTGAGCCTATATGAAGAGAAATAATTGAGAACTGGTAATAAAAGAGAATGTTCATTGCTTGAGCACATGGGAATGAAGTCCAAATGTGTCTTATCTATAAAGGTTATGTAGTTAAATATGGGAGAAATTTCTAGGCTGGTTCTGTCTTGTCATCAAATAGAGTGGCAGATAAATTCTTTCTCCTCTTCAAGGGCCAGGATAAGTGAGATACAATAACATTTCCTTACTTTGCCCTGATTTCCAAAATACTATAGTGCAAAAACTAAAGAGGGTAGAAGGATGAGCACTGCCACCTCTTACAAGAGTTCATCTGTCTGTTTTTATGCATCCTGTGTATTTGCTTTTGTCAGTGACAAAAGAGAGCCAGCAGGAGCCCTGCTCCACAGAGAATGGCTACATCCAGCTGAGTGAGAGATCTGTGGAGAGCCTGCTCAGTTCTGCATCCCTGACTCTGAAAGAATTAGAGATACCACGGGAGAAACTCCTACCAGACACCTTGCAGCTGATCAAACTTGGTACCTATGGGAGCACCTACAGAGCACAGCTGGACACTGGGAGCTCTGGGAAGACCAAGAGTGTGGTGTTGAAAGCCTTGCAAGGTGAGGCCCGTGGTCAGGATCTCCTTTGGTGCAGTCTCTCCATCCCAGACATGATGCTGGGCAGAGCTTTGCCATCAGCACTGGGCAAGAATGAGCTCTATTCAGGATAGTGAGTCCAAGGTCTTCGTGTAGGAATGTCTTGGTGGGATTAAAGATTGCTGACCATGTTGATTTTAGCTGCCAGCCTGTTCTTTGCTGCTTCCATTTGTTGTCACTTTTAATTCATTTTCTTTTGTTCTTTCAGACCCAGCTAGTCCCCAGAAAGTGAAGGATTTCTTGGGAAGGATTAAATTCCATCAGAGTCTTGGCCATCATGAGAACCTGGTTGGGTTGGTTGGATGTTGTGTAGACCAGCTCCCACTTTACATGATCATGGAAGATGTGTCTCTTGGTGACCTGCTGACGTTTCTGTGGACGTGTCGGAGGGTGAGTCAAAGGAAGTGATGACAGAACAGCTTCTTAAATTCCTTAGGTACATATCTATCCATGAGCCATAAATGATTCTTTTCATCTCTCCATGCATCCCTCTATATCAATCAGAACTGTTTCCATACCCCAGAGAAGTTCTACACAGGCCCTACTTTTCAGACTCTTGAAGGGCATTGCAGGCACAGGAATTAGAGTGAATTCATGCAGCCACCTGAATTTCTAAAGTTCTAAATCATGTCTCACTCCAAATGCTTGCAAGAAAGCAGAGCAGTTACAACACAGGGGGAAGGTCATGGGATGATAACTAATTGGTAAAAGACAGGAAATAGAATATAAGAAAGAAAGCTTGGTACTTGCACTGAAGGGAGGTCAGCTATCTAGGATGTGGTGCTGTTCACTGCATGTATTAATAACCTAAAAATGGGATGGCAGTGACATGATGATATTTGCTGATGATTGCAGCCACTAAAGGCAAGGGCTGACCCAAAGGAATTGCAGAAGATGGAGGGACTTGCCAGGAAAAAGAACAAATTAAATTCAGCATAGTTAAAAATGAAATAATGCATGGGAAGAAGTTTCACGTAGGCGAATGATGGCTTCATGTCTGCCCATTGCTGATGAGGGGTAAAAACTGATGGGATGAGGTCTGATTTGACTGGAAGGAGCTGGAGCTATCATACTGGATAGTATGAAAATATACAGTCCATTGAAAATGTTAACTCAAGCTAAAAAAGAGCCCAAATATCAGGAGGGGTTTAGATTGGATAGCAGGAAAATATTCTTCCTCCAGAGGGTGGTGGGGCACTGACCAGGGAATGGTCACAGCTCCAAGGCTGTCTGAGTGTTTAGACAACACTGTCAGGGACAGGGTGGGATTGTTGGGATGTCCTGTGCACAGCCAGGAGTTGGACTCAGTGTGGGTCCCTTCCAACTCAGCAAATTCTGTGATTCTGTGACTCACTGTTACAAAAGGCATGGAAACAAAACTCTGCCATGTCACTGTGTAAATCCAGCACATCTGAAACTCAAAATACAGAAGGATTGCTTCCTGTCCTGTTCAGCAGAAGGTCCAGGCAGTGGCAAATCAAGTGAGTACTCATCATGTTCAAAATAAACAAATGCAGCTGGTTCTTCATGAAGTGAGGAGCTGACTGAGGAATGTCTTGCCACTGACTGCTGTGGATAATGAAACTTCCTGTTAGGTCAATCTGAACACATTGAAACCATAACCATCTCAGGAGGTTTTTAAATAGAACTTATCTGTGGGCTGTAAAATGGCTCAGGAAGAACATTGTGTGCTTACCTTACTCTCTCATCTCTCTCTCTCTCACTCTTACAGGCAGGGTGATAGGAGAGATGGACTGTTGGTCTCATTCCAGGTAGCCATTCATATGTTAGAAATGTGCTTTTCTACTCATTATTCTAATTTATAGTGTATCTTTCATTCATTCACCTGTGTGCACTGTCATTCTTCACTGTCATTCTGACAATTTCTGTCTAATCTACTAATTTTTGCCCACCAGTTTTCTCTAGTGTACCTGTCTTACTCAACACATCACCCTTCCATGTCCTGTTACATTTCAGTCAATTTATGAGCAGTTGTGAGAAGGAGGAGCATAAGATTAGATTGGAAGGAAACATCCCCCACTATCCTGCTGCTGTGGCACTTGTTTGAAGCAAGGTCTCCTGTCTTGTCCCCAGGATGTGATGGCAATGGATGGTGTCCCCTATGACCTGACTGAGAGGCAGGTGTATGAGCTTGGGCAGCAGGTTGCAGCAGCTCTGGTAAGTCTGCTCACATTGGCTGCATTTCTTCCTTGATTGCAGCACAGATTTGCATGTTGGCTAAGTCTTCTTGGCCTAAGCACTGAGAAGAAAGGCTTTGTTAAAATGTGCTTCCATTATGTTGGTGAGCCTCCACTCCACAGTGTTGAAGACAATCACAAACTCAGTGAAAAATTTGTATCAATTAAATTGCCTTTTAAATCCATCCCGTTTTCTTTCTTTTCCATTTTCCCCAGGCTTATCTCGAAGAAAAGAACTTGTTCCATGGTGACATTGCTGCCAGGAATGTCCTCCTTCACCACAACCTCACTGCTAAGCTCTGTGGTTTAGGCCTGGCTTACGAAAGCCACGCACGAGGTGCCAGCTCAGTGACACGGAAAGTGCCAGTCAAGTGGCAGGCACCAGAGAGGCTCCTGAGCAAACCCCCCAGCATCAAGGCAGACATGTAGGGCTTCATTTTGGGACTGGAAAGTCTGAAAGTCTGTCAGACCTGTCCCTGTCACTCCTTTCTTGTGTCATTTCATGTCCTGAAGTTCACAGGAAGGAGGGTCTCGTTTCAGCATCGTGCTCCACTTTCACAGCTCATGCTTTCTCATGGCTGCAGGCCATGTTTTTATGTGTTGTTTTTATAGTTGTTTTTATTTATTGTTTTTATAGTTGTTTTTGTGTATTATTTTATCGTTGTTTTTATGTATTGATTTTATAGTTGTTTTTATCTATTGATTTTATAGTTTTTACATATTGTTTTTATAGCTGTTTTTATTTATTATTTTTATAGTTGTTTTTGTGTATTGTTTTTATACTTGTTTTTAGGTATTGTTTTATAGTTGGTTTTATGCATTGTTTTTATAGTTTTATAGTTTTTACATATTATTTTTATAGGTGTTTTTATGTATTGTTTTATAGTTGGTTTTATGTATTTATAGTTTTTACGTATGATTTTTATAGTTGTTTCTATGTATTGTTTTTATAGTTGTTTTTATGTATTTTAAGCCAGCAAACAACATTGTTTTCTTTTCTTTTTTTTTTGTTTTTGCAGATGGTCTTTTGGAATTCTGCTGTATGAAATGATTACATTAGGTAAGAAGATTTAATGCTAATAAAAAAAATATTAAGGAAGCAGCAAATTAACAAGACCCAAAATCTGAAATTTTAGAATGTAAAGTTGGGCCATTTAAATAAGAGCCCTGTTTATTTCCAGCTTGCAAAGTCTTGTCAATTCCTTTTAGACTTTTCTGTTATTGTGACTTGTGGTAGGGAAAAAACCAGATTTTGGTAGGGAAGGAAGGTGCTGTCTGTACCCATTGCCACAATGTTTTCTACTCACTCCTTTTGCCCTTGCAGGAGCTCCACCATATCCTGAGGTGCCACCTTCTGACATCCTGTCACACCTGCAGACACAGAACATCATGCAGCAGCCCTCCAGCTGCCAGCAGGCCATGTAAGCCTCTTGCTTTAGGGACAGCTGAGCAGGAGGTTGGCAGAGCTGAAGGGAAGTGAGACAGAAAATGAGATATTAGTCAGGACCTCTGAGTCCAGACTGCACCTGTGAGCTGAGGAGATTTGTGCCTGCCACATCTCCTTGCTGGGTTCTGCTGCATGAAACCTCTGTGGCCAAAACCTGTCTGTCCTTCCCTTGGAAAGGACACTTGTTTGTTTTCTGCTCTTGGAAATGACTCTTGTTTCTGTTTCCTTCCCTTGGAAATGACACTTGTTTCTGTTTCCTTCCCTTGGAAATGACACTTGTTTCTGTTTTCTCCTCTTGGAAAGGACACTTGTTTCTGTTTCCTTCCCTTGGAAATGACACTTGTTTCTGTTTCCTTCCCTTGGAAATGACACTTGTTTCTGTTTCCCCTCTTGGAAATGACACTTGTTTCTGTTCCTTTCTCTTGGAAATGACACTTGTTTCTGTTTCCTTCTCTTGGAAATGACACTTGTTTCTGTTTCCTTCCCTTGGAAATGACACTTGTTTCTGTTTCCCCTCTTGGAAATGACACTTGTTTCTGTTTCCTTCTCTTGAAAACGACACTTGTTTCTGTTTCTTTAAGTGCCCTTGCATTTTGCTGCTCCACTGCCTCCTTGCAAGGCTGCAGCACTGCTGGGGAATGATTCCTCTCTAAGTTATAGGATATTCTTTGAAATGAACAAAGCATCCATGGGGAAGATCTAAGGTACATTTCTTTGCATGAAGAGATAATTTCCCAATTTCCTGGTTTGCAGGTACAGCATCATGAAGTCATGCTGGCAGTGGAGTGCAGCTCAGAGACCTTCTCCAGCCCAGCTCCTGTGCTCCCTGCAAACAGCCATGAAGAGCAGCAATGGGCACTCAGTGCTGCAGGTGCCTGAGCCAGTGGTGCCTGAGCTCTATGCTGATGTTGCTGGTGTTGATGTGCACAGCCTGGTGAGGGAGTACACAATCCTCTGAAAGGCCCTTTCATGTTTTGGTAAAGGAGAAAGAAGTCTCAGGGTTTTCCCACTCTGAATATTTTGCAAGCTCAGAACAAGGTGTGTATGTTGGAAGGAATACCTTTGCTCTTCGAGCATCTATAAAATCTCTCCTCCATGCCAGACACAAGGAACTGTTATTATTATTATTGTTAAATCAGCCTGTTGGTGTCATTCTGCCAGTGGTCACTTGGGAGTGTTTAGGAAGCTGTAGAAGATGTAATGAGAAGCTTGAGCTCAAGGAGTGTTGGGTTTGTGTGGCAGGTTTTGGTGATGGGGTAAGGCAGGGGTGACTTCTGTGAGAAGATGCCAGAAGCTTCCCCAGCTCCACCATGGAGCAGCTGCTGACAAGGCTGAGCCTTCAGCAGCACTGGCAGCACCTCTGTGGTTACAGGTTTAAGAAAAGTGTAAAAGACACTGCACAACAGCAGGTGGAGGAGAGGAGTGTGAATGTGAGAGGAGCATGTGAATGTGAAAGGAGCAGCTCTGCAAACACCCAGGGCAGGGCAGGAGGAGAAGAAGGAGCTGCTCCAGGCTCTGGAGCTGAGATTGCCCTGAGATTCCATGGGTGCAGCCCCTGGAGGGCAGGGGGTGCAGAGATCCCCCTGGAGGAGCCTGTGCAGGAGCAGGGGGTGCCAGGAGGAGGCTGTGACTCTGAGGGAAGCCCGTGCTGGAGCAGAATCTGTGGAGAGAGGAGCCCTCACTGCACCCCATGGAAAGGGACTCGTGCTGGAGCACTTAATGAAAAACAGCCCTTGGGAAGAACTCACGTTGGAGAAATTCCTGAAGGACCCAGCCTCCTGTGGAGGGATCCCACAGTGGAGCAGGGGAGGAGTGTGAGGAGTCCTCCCCCTGAGGAGGAAGGAGCAGCAGAGACAATGTGAGATGAAGTGAGCACAACCCCCGTTCTCCCTGCTGGATGAAAAGGGAAATCATGAGTGAAGCTGAGCCTGGGAGGAAGGGAGGGGTGGAGGGAAGGTGTTCCAAGATTTGGTTTTATTCCTCATTATACTTCCTAACTTGATTAGCAATAAACTAATCTTCCCCAAGTCAAGACTGTTTTGCCTGTAAATTTAATTGGTGAATAATCTCTCTGTCCTTATCTTGACCTTGGGGCCTTTTGTTATATTTTCTCTCCCCTGTCCAGTTAAGAAGAAGAAATTCCAGAGTGGCTGGATGGGCACCTGCCATTCAGCCAGAGTCAGCTCACCATGAGCTTTCTGGAAATTTTTCCCCATCTTTTGTGTCCCAGGAAGATGCATCAGTTGGGTGTTTGAAAGAGGAGATGTCCTGGGGAAAATGCTGGGGTGGTATTCAATATTTGTCTGGGATTTCTCCAGTGCTTCATACTCCAACTTCCCCTGGGAGAATGGGAACTGGATCCAAACCCACAAACCCCCAACCAACCAACCCCCACACTTCCCCACCAACAACAAAACCAAGCAAAACCCTTCATGTCTGTGGATGCAGAATCTCTTGCATAAATATCACACATCTTCATGGAGAGTGTGCCTTCTGTGCAGGTCAGGTGAGTGCTCCAAAGCTTATCTGGAATAATTTGATCATTGATTTTAATGGACATGCAGACTTTGTAAAAAAATCAAAGGCACTGGAAGTTGTGGCTATTTTGCATTCATTTAAAAAGAAGCAGAATCAGTCTGTGAAACAGATTTTCTCATTTCTGTTTGTGGTTTCTGAAGTTGACAGTACCTTAGGGGTTTTTTCTCTTATTATCTTGGCACTTTGAGCATTAAAGGTCCTTGTGCAAAGAGTCTAAATGCTCATTAAAGGAATAGTTTTACCATTCTGTGTGAAGAGTGGATTCAGTGTTCACTCAGCATCCCCCCACTTAGCAAGGCTTTTTCCATTCTGCTTTCCATCAAAACTTGTTGTTGTTCTTCCAAAAACAATGGCAAGAAGTTTTCTATTTTTAATGCAAAATGACACAAATGAAATAGCTGTATTTTCTGTATCACTTGGGCTTCGTAGGATGTTTCCTTCCATAAATAAATGTCGTGTGAGTTCATCCAGCACCTGTGTCCCTGCTGTGCACTGGGACACTGCAAACTCCATCCAGGAGGGAGCAGTCAGCTTTCAGAGTTCTCAGCTGTCAGAATTTTCCTGTGCTGTTGGCTAATTGCCACCTGGATCTTCATAAACCACTTGGTGAAAATCTGACCTGGAGAACTGAGAGATCTTCTTTTCCAAATGGTAAAATAATATCTTCTCTCTCCCTCGCTTGAGAACAGGTTCAAAGCTACCTGGTATGAATTGGGTTGGATTCACAGTTACCTTTGGTGAATAAACCATTCATTTAAAAAACGTATTTGGTTGGTTCAGACATCCTGCTCAAGAATGGGATATTCAGAAGGTCTTGCCTGGAAAGGTGGGAGTGTTCCAGGCAGGTAATGCAATCCCAGAGCTGTGAAAGCATTCCCAGGGCTGCTGCAGAGCTGACAAATAATGCACAGGGAGCCTAAAACAGAGAGCTGAGGGTAACAAATGCAGCTCTGTTCTCAGAGCACAGAAAGCAATGCTCTGCTCCACACAAATGCTCATCTTTTCTTTCTCTTGTGAAAGCTCTGATCAAGGAAATCCATGGGAATTCAGATGCTGAGCACCTCACAGCCTCTAACAAAAGATCTTTGGTTTCCTCTGAAAGCAGATCTGTGGGTGACTGCAATAGAATGGATGTGCTCAACTCCCATATGGCCTTGCAGAAGAATTTTATTTTTTATTTGATCAGCTTTTTATGGTTAGTACTTCAAAATTCAGTCCATGGAGGTGAAGGATGAGGCTTGGGTGGGTAAGAAGAGAATATTTTGATGTGGAAAGGCTATAGCAGAGCTGTTGCCACTGAAGAAACCTTTCTTTGCTTTCCACCTGAATCATTTCAACAAGACTGAGAGCAATGAAATATTTCTGCCTGAGGTCAGCTGTTCCTTTCTTCACTGTGCCAGCAGCACGTCCACAGCTGAGCTGCAGCTCTCAGCTCCTGACCTCAGCCTGTCCTCAAGGCAAGCTGATGTTTCCTGCCTGGCTTAAATTGACATCTTCAGAAGAAGCTTTTCCTGTGAGCTGGGGTTATCTTTTCAAAGTGTGGATTTACTGTGGTTTACTGTTTCTGAGAAAAAAAAAGAGGAGCCAGATACAAGTTGAATTGTCTGTGACCAAAGTGGGTTTTTTGGGGTTTTTTTTTGAATGTGCATTTTTGGAACAAATGCACCCCAGCTCCAAGCTGCAGAAGAGCATTTAGTTTGATGAGTTAGATTCAATAAGTGTAATTATTTAATCTCTTACACTGAATTATTGATTTTATTGATCTTATTGAATTCAATCCTGCCTTCTGTATTTAAATTTTTTCATAGAGTATACAGTCAGCTGCAGCTGCGCAGTGAAGAAATCAGGGATATGGGGCAGAATTTAGATCCAGCTTGCAGGCAGGTGGGAGAAGCTTAATGTTTATGTCAAAAATCTGCCCACAAGGAGCCACAAAAATGTAAAACAGGGCTAAAGTTCTTTTTTCAGTCTCTGTTCATTCTTGGTGTGATTTCTGCTGTGTGCATCATTGATTCTGGGAGGAACTGTACCAGCTGATTGTGCCCCCTGAATCACTACCCTGTCTGGATGAGTTTGAAATATCAGAAGGCACAGAATTATTCCATGGGAATGGGTCAGCAGCATCCTGCAGCTCACTCCTACAGCACTGCCCCTAAAGCTGGCATGGACCTGCAGCCCCTTGAACCACACAGAGTGCAGTGAGGGAGGAGGAGGAGGCTGTGAAAAACCTCCTTCAGACCTTATCAGGCCACACATCTCAAGGCAGAGCAACCTGCCCAACCCAGGGAGTCCCCTTCAGCAGCCAAAGGTTTATTGGAAAGATTTATTTAAAGATGTCCTGTAGTTCCCTGTCTTCTTGAAGACATTTGCTGTCTTCCAGTCTTCAGGGACTTCTCCCAATCAACTCTCAAAGGCCATTGAGAGTGTCTTTGCCATGACACCAGCTCCACTCAGGAGTTGTGGGACCTGGTGGCCCATGGACTTGGCCAGGTACTTTTCAGTTACCTGCTCCTCCACCAAGGCTAAGTCTGCCTTGCACCTGACTTTCTTACAGTTTTGACTTCCTTACTGTGCCTGAGATGAGGAAGGCACTGAGTGCAAGGTGCATCAGCCTTTCACACCTTTCTGTGTCACTGTGACTGTTGCAGATCCAGCAGCAGGCACACATTTTCTCCCCAGTTTCTGTCTTGCTGATGTACCTGTGGAAACCTTTCTTGTCATCCTTCACCTTCCCCCCAGATTCAAATCCAGGTGATCTTTGGCTTTCCTGGCCTCATTTATGCAAGGTAAGGAAATCCTCTGGGTTTGCTGACACATTGTACACTTGTTTTTTATGTCTGAGTTTAGTCAGGAGCCCCTTGCTCATCCATGCAGGCCCACTGGCACCTTTGTTTTGTATTCTGCTTTTTGGGATGGACCATGACTGAGTTCAGAGGTGCTGACCCTTGGAAAGTGCTCGGCCAATTTCTATTTCCTGTCTGAAGCAAAGTCCCAACCTATCTTTAAGCAAATGTGAGCAGCTTTTCTCTACACAAATCAAAGAGCTGAGTGGGCAGGCTGATAGTGTTGGACAGGTCAGTGAAATTGTTGTTGTGGAGAAGGACTGGCAGTACAAACACATGATATTAGTGATGGATTCTACAGATTGAACCTTCTCAATGCATTCTCCTGCTCCATGAACGTGACATTAAAAACAGCTCCAACAGAGCTTGGTGCAACTATGGCAGGAACAGGTTGCCATGGTTGTGACTGCAACTCTGAAATGGCAGAGCTTTGCTCTGGAGTGGATGAATTCAGGTTTCCTGTGTGGGTCACCACAATATTTATTTCTCATCTCCCAGCTGCCCTGTTTCAGATGGTGATGGTTGCTTTGTCACCCTGCAGAGCAACGCATGGAGAACAGGACAGAGGCACCACCCGTTCCACTGTCACACTTCAGCTTCCTCCTGTGGAGTTAAGGTAACCCCCTCTCAATTTTCTTGGCCCAGTTCTCAAACTCTTGTGTTTTTGCTGTGTTGTTGCTATAAATAAATTGCTACAATTGAGGATGTTGACACGGATCAAACGCACCTGCGTTGCTTTCATTGACGGTGCTTGCAGTGCAAGAGAGAAATGCAGTCTGTAAATTGTCCCACTAGAATTACCTGTTTGTTTAATTCCTCACCTTTTTCACCTTGGTCAGGCCCAAATTGCTTATTTATATGATGTGAAGAATACTAGATGACTTCACTGCCCTGTCTAACAATGATTTCTGCAGCAGTTTAATCATGAAAGATTGACCTCGTTGTGAGCTACTGCCATTGCTTAAACCATTTGGTATTCCAAAAAGCTGATGTAGGACAGCATTCCTTATGTATATTACTTTTCCACTAATAATATGCTCTGTCATTAGAAATGATTCCAAACTACTGTGAGGAAAGCTGTGCTGACCCTCAGGGAAAGCCAGATCCAGGCCCACGCTCTGTGGTGGATGGCACTTCTGAATTCCAAGTAAAGCAAAGTAAAAAAAAAACCCACTTAAAAGCCTGTCACAGGGATAAAAAGGAGCACATCTACCTGAATATGAAAGACAGAAATGCCATGAAACAGAAGGGAAGACAAAGAACAGAGGGGAACGAGGACGCCAAGAACAAAGGTAAAGTCTGTTAATCATGGAAAAGAGACGTGCATTAGTAAATAAGCAGTCTAGCAGATTTCATGTCTGAATCAGAGATTTGCATTTGTATGCTAAAAATTGTTCCTTTCTGTCCTGCTGTGTGAGATTGGGAAGGATGGGCAGTTCAAGGCAGGTTGAAGTTGGAGATTTGCAGCTCCAACAGAGTGATCCAAGAACTTCTGTTGATGCTGTATCAAAACACTCCTTGTGTTCAGACCTCCCTCCAGATTAAACCTGAGCTGTGAGTGATCAATAAACCCCCACAAGGGAGGGAGCCTCAAAGGAAAGTGAAAATACTGATGAAGTACGCAGTGACTGAACCTGGCTGGCAGAAAAAGATAAGGGGACCAGAGAGACACCATATTTTTGATTAACATTTGTATCAGTTGGGTGGATCAGCTGGTTTTATCAGCTGGCTGTGTAAATTTTTGTCCATGGAGAGCAGATCATAAATGCTGCCAGTGAGAACCACATTTGTACTGGGATTCATCTCTGTATTGAAATTGCTGCATTCTGCTAATTTGCACTTGTGTTGTGCTTCCAACACGTAGCTGTGTTATTCTGCTAAATCAATCTCATGAAACATCATGCCTCCAAATAAGCAAATTTGTTATTAAATGTTAAATTACTAATGTGTGGAATATCAAAAAGAACCCTGTCAGACATTGTTGGACTCTGCCATGAGTGCAGGCTGAGGTAAACTGGCACTGCAGTTTGACATGAATTGTATCTTTAGAGCTGATCACAATGAGAGAACCTCACCTTTTTCACATTTATATTCTTTTTCTTCTTGTTAGGGCCTCCTGTTTCATCTGCTACCTGCTGGATTATTGCAGTGGTTCTAGGCATCCTCTTCTTGGCATTGCTGGGAACAATAGTGTTTTTTATTACCAAGGGTAAATAAATCTCCTTCACTGAAAATACTTCATTTGAATTTAGAACTTTGTGAGGGAGCAAAGCAGAGCTCTTGAAATCTGCTCATTGGTCCAAGAAGAACGTGGACCTCTTTTTAGAAAAAGACTGCTCTCACACCTATTTCCACCTGGAAAATGGGTGCCCTTCCCAGATTCCTTCAGAGACTCTAATTCTTTGCCAGTCTCAGAAGAGCTCCAGGGATGGCATTGCTGTAACTGAGGAGAACAATTTCCTGAAAGATATTATTTTCCTATTTGTGAAATGTGTTTGTAAGGAAATGGGCATGAACGGCAAGAGACACGTGTGATTCTTTTTCAGGCTGTCCATGCCCATCCTGCCCTGAGCAGTGGGTGGCCTACAGAGGCAGGTGCTACTCCTTCTCCAAGGAGAAGAAGGACTGGAATTCCAGCCAGGAATCCTGCCAGGCACAGGGAGCTCATCTCCTGGCCATCAGCAGTCCCAGTGAAATGGTGGGTGCCTTTGCAGGGCCAAGGGCAGCATGAAGTGGGAGCAAGCCCCAGGCACTGCTGTGGCCAGTTCCTCCTCTCTGGGAGGAAGGGAGGGTGTGAAAGGCTCCAGGGAGCCCCCCAGAACCTCCCAGCACTGGCCAAGGCCTTCCCCTGGACACTTTGCTAGAGGGACTGGCTGCTCTCTGCCTGCCCCAGCTGAGCTTTGTTTGGCATGAGCTCAGCCCTCAGAACCCACAGCTGGGGGAGCTGCCTGGCACTCTGAAATGCTGAGTCTCACAGAGCAGGTCGCTGTAGGAAGGAAGGGAATTGGGGTTCACATTGAGAAATGGCCCCAAAATTTCCTCTCTCACACAGCACTCCTTTCTTTGCCCTTCAGTACCCAGGACGTGGCTGGGTTTCTCTGAGCCTTCTGATCTCTCTGCCTTTCCATCCTTCCTAGGACTTCTTCCAGATACTACACACCAAACTCCACTGGATTGGTTTGCAGAGGAGCACTGGTGGTGACTGGGCCTGGGTAGACGGCTCCAAACTGGGTGACAAGAAGTGAGTGTGGTGTTTCCTTTGTACTTCTAGATGAAAGGCTTGAGCTCCTTCCCCCCTCTGACATGAAAAGTCCCATTGGTATTTGAGAGAAGTCAACTAACAATGAACAGAGCTGCTAAGGGATGCTCAGGGTGGCCATGGGCTCTCAGCAAAGGGCTTCCTCCTGCCCAGCTGGGTGCACACAGACCTGGGACTCTCCTACTGCATCCTTGAACTGGGATACTTTCTACTTTCCCAAATGCCTTTAATAAAACAGCAAAAAACCCCTTGTGGAACAGAACATTTTGGTGTTTAGTGATGGGAATGGAGAGCCCAGTATGAGACTGGCAGACTGCAAGTCTCACGTTGAGCTCCAGGCACCACGAGTCCCACAGCCAGACCTCCGGTGTCCCGGGATGGATCCTCCCTAACATCAGCTCATGAAGTCCAACTGCAGCAGGTGTCTTCCCTCCAAAGCTGAGATGTTCTTCCCCCTGCCAAAGTGGGGATCCCTCTCTGATGTCCCTCTGGTTGTGTGCTCTGTCTCCCACAGGGTGATGTCCAACAGCCTTGTCCAGAACTGCGGCGTTCTGCTGGACGGTGCCATCCACGCCTCCAGCTGTGAAGTCTCTGCCCCATGGATCTGTGAGAAATCTGCTCAGTGACCTCTGGGGACCTTGTCTTAGCAAGTGTTCTTTGGAGAGCTGTGCTAAGGCCTGATTCCTGCCAAGTTTCTCTGAGAGGAGCCGTGCTCCTTGCTCCTGTGCCACCTGCAATAGTGCAGGGAATGAATGCAGCTGCCACAGGAGGTCTGGGTGCTGCTCCTGGCTCCAGTCAGACTCTCTCTGCTGATGTTCACCTTCATAGCCCTCACCTAGTGACAAACAGTCTCCAAAGTGATAGAGAAAGGAGAGGAGAGGTTTCTCTGAGTCTCTCAGCCATTTCCAGAGGTACTTGAGCACTGTCACTGCTGGTTTGAAATCCTAGGGAGAGGTGAGCTTGTAACCTCTGAGTTTATTTCCCTCTCCTGTGAACTCTGGTGACATGCACCAAAACTGAAAGCTAGCCTGACGTTTGAAGTTGGCCTGTTTTTGCAAGTGATCAGATGACATCCACAAGACCTTTCTAACCCAAATTCTTCTGTGGTTTATGTTTGTACCTGGAGAAAACTGGAGCATGGCTTTTAGAGTTACATTGCTGTGTAAGTAGCTGTGATGGAGTGAACCTGCTTCCCTGCTGAGCTGAAAATAAACATGAATTGCTTCCAACAGTTCCTTCAGTAGTCACTTCTTCTGTTTTCCTCCCCAGTGTTATTGCTTAGTGCATTGGTTGATTTGTAGAAGGGCAAAAGGAGGCTGGTGGCAGGAACAGAGTCAGGAGAGCAGGGAGTGAAATGACTTCGCAGTAACATTGCAGCAGCAGCAGTTCAGCTACAGTCACTGAAGAGTTTCCTACCCCAGCTCTGCCCAAGGGATTCAGAACTGACAAATTTACATTTCTCTGTAGCCAAATGAGTGCAGCCCTTCATCTTCCAGTCCCTTTGTCCTAAGGCCCACCTTGGCCATGGTCCAAGTGCCCTGCACCAGCCCTGCTCAGAGTTTCCTCCAGAACAGCTCTCTCCCCAAAGGAATCCTGCCAGAGCCCTCCTCCAGCACCTCTCCCCCTGGGATTCAGCACACAGATAAATATAGCTCCAGTTTTTGTGACAAGTAGGCCACAGGCACATGAAGTCCTGTGCTGTGCAACAACACCTTGACTACCTGGCAGGATGACTGTGAGGACTTTTTAGGGACAATCTGGTGGTATTTTATGATAATGTTTCTTAAAATACCAATGATTGTGGTGTTAGGTTCACTGCCCTAAGCGGTCACAAAGTAAGTTATTATTTTATGGGAGAAGTTTGTTTGTTACAGTAATAAAGCTGGTTTTTACCAATAAAATTCAGGTGCTAGTGTAACACCCAGGAGGTTCGAGATGGCAAAACAGTTGTTGCCTAAAGAATATTTCTGAAAATCTTATCTTTAGCACCCCTTTGGTATTAAAAAAAAAATGTAAGGTTAATTAGAGTTATGCAAGAGTAGTAGCCTGCGTTCTTCATAGATACCTTTAAAGAATGTTTAATTCTCATCATACCTCAGTTATTTTAAAATTGTAACCCATTCACAAGCAATTAATTAACACTTTGCAAAGTTACTCGTTTGTGTTCATTAGTTTAAGAGCTATTAAATTACAAAACCCAACACAGCATGTGAGAAAAACAGCAGAGGAGCTCCAAATACTTCAATAAATTCTGTTGTTTTCTGTATTTCTTCCTAGTAGAATGTAAAGCAAACCAGGCAGGATCCTTGGCTTTTAAATTCCTCTCACCTGTGGTGTTGTTTCAGCCTCTGAGGAACACTCCTGTTTAATATGTATGATAGCTCCTCATGAATATACAAGTCTTCTCTCTGCACATGAAATTTTTATCCTGTTCTCCCTACAGAGTCTGAGGCATGAAAGAAACAGGACTGTGTTACTTCTGCAAGTTTGTGACTTTTCCATAATCAACTATTAGATTTATAAACTCTACTGATGACACAGGAGATGTGGGAAATTATTTGGGCTGTGGAGTGAAACCAGTGTTCACACATTTTAAGAAAAAAATAAATATTGCAGCACAGCTTTCTTTTAAAGGCATCCAGGTCTAAAGTTCCCGTTTGTGGCATGGCAAGACACAGCTGGGTGTGTATGTGACAACAGCCCCAAAAACAGGAGAGAAGGGACTCCTCTTGGTGGACAGGTCAGAGTAAAGCTGGGGCTGTGGGAAAAAGCAGCAGCAGAAGTTCTGGCAAAGCTGTCCCTTTGTTTACAAGCCCACATGAGGAAGAAATGCTACTCACCCGTTTTGGATGAATCTGTGATTTTCAAATGCATCTTTATTGATAAGTTGATTAAGCTCTAGTCTGAACTTTATTTTACAAGAACCTGCAGCTAACCAACACAAAAAAATTACCATCATTACCTTGTACAATACTAGCACAAAAACAGAAATGCCACAATTCAGTTGAAAGAACTGTAAAAGAACTAAATGAAACCGTAAACTCTACACGTAACAAACAGTTGTGATTAGTCCCACGTGTCATTTATAAACCCAGCAGCAAGAGGGGAGGGCTGAACACAAAACCAAGCACCCCAGATGCCAACTCCTTCTCCCCTGAGTGTGCTTAACCACGTGCTTGGCATGAACAAGTGGGACAGCAGCAGAGAGATGCACACCATCTGCCTGTGTCTTCTCTTTTATCCTAGAAAGCCTCCTGGGTCTGTTCTCTGCCTCGGAACATTCAGAGCTTCCTAAAACAAGAGATCGATGCAGATTTGCACCCAAAGGATGTGAAGAAAGCCTGGTAGCTGAAGGAGAGTGAGTCTAAAAGAGAGGACTGAGCAGTGCAGGCAGGAACTGAAGCTATCTGAGTTGGCAGTAGGTACAACTCATCCCAACACATTTATTCCAGATGAACACAGGGTGGAACAGCAAACCTGAAGTTCAGGATGTAACACTGGGGATATTGCACCACCCACTTCATCATCAGCTCCCTCATTTTCTGTCTGCCCATTCTGACTCCTCCATCTGCATCCTTCCTGGCTCCTCCTTTCTCTCCCATTCTCCTGCTACTTCCCAGCCCACACAGGAGGAACCCTCCTGCCCCACCACGCTGCCCTCCCTGACCTTCACACAGTTTTGCCATAACTCCCACCTGACACTCCCATGAGCTCTCCTGCCTCTTGTACCTTCACATAACAGCAGTCAGAGAAGGCTGAAACCTGATTTCCTGTTCCCCACACTCAGAGGAGCACTCATCTTCATTTCTCGTTTCTGAGGAACACAGGGAATGGTGATCTAACTTAACAGATAAGTAAATTGAGAAATTCCAACTTAATTTGGAATTCACCTGTATTCTTCATCCTTCTGGTCTTTTCCTCCCTCTTGGTCCCTCTCTTAAATGTAGGAATGTTTACAGTAATTCAGGCCTAGTTCTCTGATTTTTAGGTAAGACCCCAGAATTTTCCTGGAAGTCAGCTCACTCTCCAAGACCCATTCCTTCATCATAGCTATGGCAGTAATGGGAAAATCTGCTGTTCGTGCCACTGGGAAGAAACTGCTTTGGCATGACAGCATAAGGCTTGCACAGGACAGCACCCATCTGAGACCCTTCTAGGAACAACACTGGCTTAAAATAGAATAATTTAAGAAAAAAAAAATCTACAGGTCATCTATTCCCTTTTCCCTTCAAGTCTAAAAGAACCTCTCTCGTGGCACAGAGAGGCACTGCTACCCAATCACAAAAAGCCAGCAGAACACATGTGGCAGTGACTGATTTCCTATGCTTGTGCACGTGGTGCAAGGGCTGTACAGGGATGAGACATGGAAGGGCAGGCTAAACCCACAGCAATTCTGCCACCTTCAAATCTGCAGAACACTGCTACAAGGACAACACTGATAGAGAATTTTCTGTGTTCACCAATAACAAGACCACTGGTAGTTAGTTGCCTTAATGCACAGCAAGGGTGACTAAAGTTAGGTACCAAGAAAAGCAATCTCACTTGTAGGCTAGCTAGGAACTGAACAGACAATCTCAGCAGCCTCCAGGATCTTCCTCAGCCAAGTTCAGTAAGAACAAGTTTGATGAGCAGCCATGGTGGGCATGTTTGGGATATCCAGTCCTGTCTCAGAGCTGGTGTGGGCTCTTGAGGTCCTTTCTAGCCCTGTGCTTACGAGTTTGCCAGTTGACTTAACTGAAAAGAACAAAAGGGGCATCTCTGATTTTTCTGTCCAGCAGTTGCAATTAGAGCAACAAAGGAAAAAAAATTGGAGACTCTTTCCTTCCTTTCCCCAACCTTCACGTCTCACAGCTGAGGAGTTCCCAGCCCTCAGAGTATAAGACCTTCTAATACTGATGGAAATGATGGGAACACAATTCCCATGGAACAATTCACAGGTAACAGTTGGAATGAGGACTGTCAGCACAGGACAGCCTCGTGTGGGCAGAGTGAAGTGTTTCACAGCTCACTGAATGGGAGCCATGGACAGGACAGGACAAGGTCAGTGTACAATACATGGCATGCCTTCTTCATCCAATGGAAGGGTTACAGAAAATGGCCATCCAGCCCAGTCACTCTCCTGGAGCTTCACTACACTGCCTTGTCTAGCAGCCTCCAGCACTAACTACTTCCAGCTGTGGCAAGAGAAGAATTGTGAACAGTGGAGTTTCCCCATCCCCCAGTGTGGAACTCTCGTTAGTTTTTCAGTTCACCCTGTCCCCCTACCCTCACTCCCCTCGAATTAAAAAAGAATGGTTATAATTAATGCGTGGAAGCTGATGACATTGTGCATGTGGTTCACTCCCAGTTCTCTTTTCCTCTTCTCATGCATCCTCCTCCTGCCTCTCCAGCAACCCCCTCCCTGCCAATCCATTCCACCAGTCCATCCAGCCTGCATGCCTGGGGGCTGCTGCTCACTTGCCATAGACGCTCTCATCGCTGTAGGCCACATAGAGAAAATAGTCCTCCTCGTGGTTATCCTGCCAGGGGACAAAGGGACAACGTGAGCAGCCAAAGCTGGAAACTCACTGCACGTGAGAAAGCCCAACCCAGAGATCACCAGGTAACTTCTCTTCCACTGTTCCTCTCTGTTTGCATTGAAGGCTTTGATTCCCAAGATCAAAGAGAACTCTGGCCACAGCTCTGCTTCCACATACAGGCAGGACACATTTCTGTACACAGGGAATTTACCTGAAGAGCCACAGCCAGGCTGTGCTGCAAGCACACAACAGAAACAGCTCTGACTGTTCACCAGTATCTCAGCAGTGGTATGGTCTGAAGATTGAGAGGAGGGGCTTTAAAGTCAAAAATCACCTCTAGATGATATCTGTAATTTTTCGGAACACTTTGAGAAGTGGATGTTATTTCTAAGTCCTGTTTTACATAAGGGCAGTAGAGCTGAGATGTTAAATGATTCCACTGACACAAAAAGGCTGCAGAGTGCCAGCAACAGAGATCTGACCTCAGGTCTGGACAGTCAGACACTTTCCTTCAACGTGTTCAGACTTGGAAAGTGCCCTGTGTTATCTTTTATTATATTCATCAGCACACAGATTGAAGTGTCCAGTTATTGTCTGGAAGTGACAGACCAAACACAGGCTCACAGCACCACGCCAGAGCTGTTTCATTAAAACACCCAGCAGAAGGAGAAATCAAGGAGAAATCAATGCAGGCTGCAAACCACCCATGGTATAATGGCTATAGAACTGAGAAATATGGGCATTCAATATGCCTTTAAGGTTGATCCTTTAACACTGCTGTGTAGAAATAGTGGGCAGCAATGTTCACAGCATCCTACATAATCCTGTATACAGTAAAAGGGATGAAAATGTAATTCTAGACAAAGAAAAAGTGTTCCCTAAGAAAGTATTTCTAGACAGATGGATGCCCAGTGATACTGGTCCTTTTATTGGCTTTTTACTTACTTTTAATGGCTAAAAGAAAATCTCTTTTGTATACACAGCAAAACCTATGTTCTCCACCCTCCCCAGCCCCAGTCCTTCCTCCAAAATAAAAAGTGGTTTATTTCAATACTTTGTTAAAGTAGTAGGACCAATGTATCACTGCTGGGGCAACTATTTGCCACAACCCTTTCAGCTAGCAAACAATTAGCCAAATTGAAAAGGCTCCCCAGGCTCCCAGCTGTGGGATGGAACTCCCCTCCCTGCCCAGATGATGGGATACAGCTCAGGGCAAGAGGGGTTCAGGCACCTGTGACCAAGCTGAAACCACTGCCACTTCTGGACATTGTTCTTGCCAGGAAAAGTCAGGAGCAAAGGGCCAGGCTTACCTCATAGAGCTGGCCCATGGTAGCACTGGTGGGAGGGATGGTGTTATTGACAAAGAAGAACAGGGCGTCCTCCGGCCTCAGGTGGATCCGCTTTCGGATTAAGAAGTAGAATTGACCAACTGAAGGGGAACAGAGAATGCCTTAGATGCAGAAGGAATGTTGGAGGGGTTTTTGTTGTTGCTGTTTTTGTATTTTAACCCTAACCATGGCTGTTTCCTTTTGGTGGTAGGAGTCACATGCTGTATATAGAAAGTAGGGAAAAATAAACAATGCAGGAAAAAAAGCAATGGAAGAAAGCAGTAACTTCATGACTGTGGCCACATGAGCAGCCAATCCACTCAGAGCTGGCAGCTCCTCAGGTACACACCTCATGCCATGTCTCCTCTAAAACCACACTCTACCTACCATGGTATGAAATACTGCACTGAGGGGATTGGTGGGAAGACCTTTAACTAGTTTAACCTTTAAATCCTATACATCAAAGGCACCTTAGAGAATTTGGCCTTAGTGTAAATGGTTATACCATTCCTGAAAAAAAAAATCCTTATTATTTACTTGAACTATGTTGCACAAGAAAGTATTCCACTAAAGTCCATTAAATACTGCAAAAAAAAAAAGAAATGCTGTTCCTTTACCTCATTCATGTTCTTAAATAATAACAAATGTAATCACACTCAAAATCACCATGACCATTCAGAAAAGGAACTTTGTAGCTATGACTCCAGCCACAGGGCTGGAAAAGGATGGGACTGTTGCAAGAACTTGTCTCTTCCTGCAACAGGAGTACAGCCTCTGGCAACTCTGCAGCTAGGTCAGCATTGACTGGTGATGATGGCACTGCCCATGATACACAATTTAGTCACTGTCATCATGGTCAGAACTCAGCTGTGACACTCTAGCTGAGCCAGTGAGATGCCTCAGAAGATCTCAGAGAATTCTGCACGTTGTAATCCAGGGTATAAGGTATAAATATAACAAGGACAGCAGATAAACGAGATGTTGAGCCTGTATGGGTATTTGTGCTGATCACAGAGGAAAAAGCACTTCTGACACTTTGTCCCTGAAAACCAGGAAGGAAGGAGGCAGACACTGTTACCTGTGAGGTCGGAAGGCACGAGATACTTTCTTTTGTCTAAGTCAGGTACTCTGGCTTTGGGTGCTTTTTCCACAATTACCTGGAAATAGAGAGAGAGAGAGAGAGAGAGAAAGCAAAAAACAGATCATGAGTACCATAAACCAAAATGGTCCAAAAAGCATCAGTGGATAAGGATATTACCCTTTCATAGTGCTACCAGGCCTTTATGTATTTAATCTGTAACAAGTACACAACATTAAAGAACACACAGGTGAGATGAATTAAAGAAGAACAGAAGACAACTTAAAATCACTCCCAGTAGCTGTGCTGGGAGCCCAGTGCTGCAGCAGTAAGCATGGTGAGTGAAAAAAAGAGTCCAGAGCAGACATAAAAATAAACCATAATGTCTGAGAAAAAAAAATAATTAGGACACCTTGATGTTCCCAATTCAGGTTAATTTTGTGTGAAGAAGCTGTCAGGAGGCTAATTCATGGACACAAGTAAGTTAAACTGTTTCCAGGTTACAGTTCCAAACTGCCTTGAACAAAATCAGCCCTACTCCCAGTAGTCCCACATCCTAATTTCTACTTTCACCAATGCCAAGTGCTCTAGAATGAAGCAAAGAATTAAAGAGAAACTACAGCTCATTGGGCTTTCTTTTTAAAAAAATCTCCAGTTCTTCAGGCGTTATATTCTATTCTGAAATTCATATCCTTTAAGTTCATTATCCATATTTCACATAGCTATGGACATTTCCTTAATCATATAAACATACTATAATTAAAACCAGCCAACCATCTGGGCAACTGGACCCACAGAGAGCTCTGACACAAAATACTGATTTCCTTACATTTTAACACAGAAAAATACAAAGGTCAAAAAGACCAAGAGACCTTCTGCTAAAGGATAATTTTTGTTAGAAGAGCAAGGCAAAATGTTTACCTCAGAAGCAGGAAGTATTCTAAAGTGACCTGATCTTTTCCACTGAAACCTTTGGAACTACTGTGTTTGTGCAGAAAAAAACTGCAGGCTTTTTTTTTGTTGTATGTATTTTTGAACTGGTAAAAGAGACATCATTTTTTCAATCTATGGGGCTTGCTGTTCTGCAGAAGCCATTTTGACCATCTAAACGAAATCTAAAGCTGGGTTTTCTGAACTTCCTAAATTTTTAATTTCATTAGACTCCGTAATTGTAAATATTCCACCTGAGAGATTATGGGACTAATTTCTAAGGGTTCCATTCTCCCATAGCTCTTTGGCAACCCAAATCAGCAAATACAGCTGTTGTGTAAGGGGAAAGGTTGAACTGCCGTGGATTAAGCCTCCTTTGGAAGCAAAATGCTGTTGCCCCATCAGTGAGACCATGCCAGAACAAAACGTTATCATGAGCTTGGTGTATTTAGCCTGGCCATGGTGCCATGCTAATCTGAATCCTTCCAGAGCCAAGGGAGAGTCTGCAAAACATCTCACACCAGAGAGGCACCAACTAGGACATCTCTTCCCCATGCTCCATGTGAATGTGGCCAGCACTCACACTGGAACACAGCCAAACCCCCTGAAATTCCCAAGTCTGATTTTAAAATAGAAACACGGCTGCCTCAGCTACTTCCAAGATTTTCAAGCACCTAATTTAGTACAAGGCTAACATTCAAGTTGTGCTCTTTCAGGCAGTTTGTGGTAGGACGTGCATTTCTGTACAAGGTGCAGCTGGGAAATGCTGTGAGGGAAGGACAGTACCACACTCTTACTGAACAGCAACAGCACTTGTCACATTTTTTACCAGCACAGCCAACAAGGCAGTATGTAACACAATAAACTGCAGTGGGGAGAAACCTTTAGCTCTTGCCTCCAATTTTAAAAACTACTGACAAGCCAAACTGCTTGCTGTGACTACCCTGACTGGGGGGAGCTTGTAGATTGGTTGTTAGATAATAAAGGAAAAGAAGTCGTGCCTAGGAGAAAGAGGTGAGTGCTGGGGCTTCTAAACCCCTAGAAAAGGTTTAGGAAAGATTTAAAACACATCACCACTGCTTTAAGAGATCTTAAGAGAGATCTCCCTCCTGCAAAGATGAAGGGAAGGAATGGAGGTGCTCTGCTGATCTGACTGGCAGCTGTAGTCAGTTTGCTGGATAATGCAGGTTCTCTCTTCTAAAGCACTAAACCCTTCACAAACATAAAAAAACCTACAAGGAAAATCCTCAGGGTAGATACAGACTATCCATGTCTGCGTTGTTGTTGAGTGGTGCCTGTGACAATGCAGGGCAGTAAAATCTCATCAGGATGCTGAGATGTATCACGGCACTGCAGCACAGGCAGCCAAAAGGATGACATCCTCAAGGATCCTGCTGTCAGGAAGGGCAGACACAGAAGGGATGTGAAGAACAGAATGCTGCATTCATTTCTTTGGATGCAGCTCTGACAAGAGGCTATCCCTATTAATTCACATCTGCCGTGCAGCATTTCCAATTACCCTTAACTCCAGCACACTTTGTTATTCTGGTCCTGGTTTTGTTTTATACAAAGTTCTGCTGCTGCTCCCCCCCTCCTGACCTCCTTTATCTCCTGCCAGGCTGGGCCTCGTCCTGGACTCCCCACACGGTTCTTCCTGACACATTTGTCACGGCCTGCTGTGCAATCTGCCACGTTAATCCTCAATTTACACCGTGTCTCACTCCACACCTACAGAGCCCTCATCATAAATTCCCTAAATCACAGCTCAACCTGTACTATGCCAGGCCTCCCAAAAACAGAGAGAACGAAGGCACCTAAATACTGGCTTCCAAAAACTTTTCAAGTCCATTTTAGGGTCACTCCCAAGTTAAAAAAAATGCTGTTAGCCTGCAGGAAAAATGTGTGTGTGGGGGGGTAACTGTTCCCCCTTTTGTCACTAGTTTTACATTTTTTAAATGCGGTACCCTCATGCAGTAAATCTAGGGCAGACCTCTTCAGTGGAGACGGAAAAAAAGAATACCTGCAAAATGTTAATTAAAAAGGAAAAAAAGCACTCCACGCTTGACTAGATTTGTAATTTCTTTTTTTTTTTATCCCCAATAATTATTCGGAATGATGAAGCCAGAAGTTTCCCCACAGGCACTCCAAAAGGGCCTAAGAATGAGGAAGCAAAATTCAGCCAGATGACCTTGCATTCCAAGTGCCATTTTCTCCACAGGATGATTAAACAGGAGGCCAAAAGGACTGAGAAGCATCATTTTTTTTTTTTTTTTGCTCACGCAGAAGAAAAGAGCAAGGCTATACCGAAAAGACAAGCCAAGCTAAAGGAAAATAAAAATAAAGGGGCCGTATGAGATGACCCGGATGCAGGCCGTGTTTTCTGTGGAGAGCAGCCGGTCAGCCCCCTCACGGATCTCCATTTCCACAGAAACAAGGGCGAGCTCCTTTTTCCCCTCACGGATCTCCATTTCCACAGAAATACGGGCGAGCTCCTTCCCCCCTCACGGATCTCCATTTCCACAGAAACAAGGGCGAGCTCCTTTTTCCCCTCACGGATCTCCATTTCCACAGAAACAAGGGCGAGCTCCCTCTCCCCTCACGGATCTCCATTTCCACAGAAATACGGGCGAGCTCCTTCTCCCCTCACGGATCTCCATTTCCACAGAAATACGGGCGAGCTCCTTCCCCCCTCACGGATCTCCATTTCCACTGAAATACGGGCGAATTCCTTCCCCCCTCACGGATCTCCATTTCCACAGAAACAAGGGCGAGCTCCTTCCCCCCTCACCGAGCTGCATTTTCACCGAAATGAGGGCGAGCTCCTTCCCCTCTCACCCCGGGCATGCCAGGGGAAGCTCAGCAGCGTTCCCGCTGTGGAATTACTGCGGATCTCGGGGGAAAAAGGTGTATATTCCATCCACCCACCCACCCACACCGCAGCCCTTCCCGCCTCAGAAACAGCCCCAGCTCTGCGCTAAGGAGAAAAGCAGCCGGGGATTCGAATCAGATCAGCGAGACCACGAT